>MEJB01000021.1:1478683-1605250 GCA_001752375.1 Rhazya stricta | reverse complement strand
AACATTTTGTGACGTGGAATTACAGATAGGAGCATTTGGACTAGAACATCCAACATTAAATGCAGGCAGTGGAAAAAGAGAACAAAGATGACTTGGCTAGACAAAATGGAAACTTGGGACATGCATGTCATTTGATAAACCACAGGGGCATATTTGGGAATCGAAAAGCCAACCATAGTTCTAGGCCCATACTGCTCGTCTACGGGGAGAGAGAAAAAGAGTTTAGAAAAAGACACAGAACAAAAAGAGGGGGAAAGCGAGAGACTTTCCGGGCAAACCAAACTCAAAATCACACATATATTCATACATGCATACGGACATCGATATTCAGGTATGTGTATGTATATTTTTCTTCGTCTTCCATGTTTTTCTCTAGCAAAAACCATGGTTACCAATCGATCGTTTCTCTGCTTGTTTATGTCTTTTTTCTTCTCTACCTGACCTTTTGGAATTCATCCGTCAGGCGTCAACCCCTTTTCTCACGCTCATTGGAATCAATTCTAAATAATTCAAAACCTCCGGAACAGAATTCAAAAAACTTTAAAAAAAGGATTAAAATTACCCCAAGAACCATCATTAATCTTCACACCCGTACCCTGGAAACCATCTTTTGCATGCCTTATAGTCCTTTTTCCGGTGATTTCCCWCGGATTTCAAAGGGTGCCTTCGTTCTTTTTACCTTTTCTCTTCAGGTTCTTCGCCGYCCCTGTATATTTTGTTATCGAGACGGTGGTGCTTGCTAACGTGCACCGTCGGTGTGCACGATAAGAAGTTGAAATCGGAAGTGRAAAAGRTTAGAGGGTGGGATGGGGGGACTAGTTGGTTTGTTCGTTTGTGTTTACTSTTGGTAAGTTGTCGATCAGGAGCGTACACGTGGAAGGCAGGAGATGGGGGCTGAGGGAATGGTGGTAGGGCCCAAGAGGAGGTGGGGCACGTGGGAAGAGCTTATCCTGGGAGGCGCTGTGCTGAGGCACGGTAVTCAAGACTGGAACGTCGTCGCTTCAGAGCTTCGTGCCCGCACCCTTTATCCCTTMTACTTCACCCCCGAGGTCCGTGCTCCATTTTCCCTTTCCTTTTTTAAATGGGCTGTGGTTATAATAATTATAGATGTTCACTTTAAATTCGTCTATAATTAATTAATTAAGATTTAGGATTTAGAAATTTAGACTTTAAAATTTATTAATACTTATTTTAAATAAAAAATAGGATTAAAAAATGTATTTATATGACATTTAATACTTTATATTTGATGATTATTCAATTCGCTGAAAAAGATTATTGAAAAAAGATTATCAAATAATATTGCTTTAATTAGATTCTTTCCAAGTCAAACGTGTTCTCCCGCTCATTTATGCTTATCCACAGCCCAAGGGCTATGGGTAGCATATTCCTTTTCAAATTACTGTACTATTGCTAGTATTTTCCTGTTATGCTGATTGATTAAAGTTAATTCTTTTGAAATTTGTTTGTCGGGAATTTTTGCTGTCCAATTAGCGGATTCATTAATATTATAATGCGTTGAATTATCGTCTGGGGAGTTGCTAGATTTTGTGGGGTCAAGTCATTAACGGATGATAGTATAATTGATTAACATTTTCTGTTGCAGTATTAAAATATATATAGATATGGGAGTGAGATGACTTGATGCTTAAGAAAATTGCGTCTATTAACATGCATGCATGTTGCACGTGGTAMCTGTCATTTTATCTGACACAGCCTATAGCCTTTTTTGCTTCTTTTTCATATTGATTTTGGTTTTTATCTGTTGGCCCTTTTTTGGGTTCGGTTGAAAAATAGTGAAATGAGGGAATGGGAGGATGGTGAAAGGTCCTTGGTTGTTCTGTTCTGGGAAGTCATWCGTTGTTGCCATTCAAGATGAAATGTCTACGGTGACGCTAGGGGAGATCATGGTATTAGGAATGGAAAGATTAAAAAATGAACCACGTTTGAAGATTGAACACTCGTGCAGCACTAGGCACAAAGTTTTCTAGGTCCTACCAAATTTTATTCCTGTGGCTAATTGGCTGTATAATTTTAGTAAGAATAATTTGACGTGGTAAGTTCAAGAACTTATATATATAAGCTATGAACTTCATTAAGTGGCAAGAAAGAATTGACGGAAAAAAGCTAGATTCCCTTTCATAGTGGACCACGATGAATTCCTTTTGGTGGTTTACATGGGATTGAGTTCGGCCAATTGCTGCCCTTTATTTATCGTTAAATAGTCAGCATCTGGCTATGAGTATGACTTGAAAGTTAGTGGCCATTGGTTTCAGATGAATCTTGGAATATATTAGCTTTTATTTTTTTCCAAATTTTGTGCATGTAGCTTGAGGTCATGAAGACTGATTTACTCGACTTATTTTTATTTGTCTCTTTGCTTTATTGGCAATGAATTCTGACCTTGAACTTTTTTTCATGCCTTATGACATCAATCTAGTTTCTACAATGACATTGCACTTCCTGACCTTAACCRAAATGTTATACCTGGAAAGACAGAAAAGACAAGCTGAAGAATGCATAGTTTCTTCCCCTTTCTTTCTATTTGTAAAAGAAGTCATTTTCAAAACAAGTCACTCGTCTTCCAGTTTTTATTTAGTGCTCCCTTTTTATTTTCTTCTCAGCAAAGGAAGTTTGACTATGTTGTTTATTCTTGTTACTATGCTTATTGACATGCTTGAAACTGCCTTCCAACTTGTTGGTGCYGTAAGCAATATTCCTGTTCAACCTTGCAGCTCCTCTCTAATGCTGCAGTACCAACAAGAATGTTTGCCAAGTTACTAAGAGCGGTTGCATCCATAGATAACTCTTCAACCTTGTTACTGTTGTCTCTACTGCAGCAGTACCAAAAATGAATGTTTGACTAGTTATTAGTGCCCGTTGTTATCCATTAATTCTCATTTTAACAGGGCTGTTTAATTTACTAGCCAGGTTCGATTAAGTAGCAAAATGTCTGTCGTCATTATAGGATATGAATGCATGCCGTTAACCTTATGCATTAAAATTAGAAACAAATTCTATTGATGAGTTAATAAAGTTAAGTTGCTTTTTCAAAAGCTAAACAAGCACAAGCAACAACTGAAGCATGTCGCTTTATTTAATATGCAACCTAAGCAACACATAAGTCATCAAGTTATTCAATTCTGCTTGTAGCCTTTTGCGTAACAAAGTCCGTGTGTTTGATGTAGGTGTGCAYAGCAAAGTATGAGGACTTACAAAAGCGTTATTCCGGTCATACGTAAGTTGGATTCTCCTCCTGTTCATTTAATTCCATAAGTTAGTTGATGCCTGTAACTGGTTTCATCTATAAGTCTCTTTGCATTTACCAGGCAGGGTTCATGTTTCTAAAATAATTAGCTTTAGCCCTCCTTTTACATGCTTAAGCATTTGGATTCTTATGTTGAGGGTGTTAATACCTCACTTGTCCAGAGCTTTAAGTTTCACCTTTTCACTATTATAAGTCAATTGAGAATGTATTGAGATCTGTATGTTGATTCTGATACTGGGTCTTTTAATGGGTTAACTCTTTCATTTTTCGATCTTAGTGCTTGGTTTGAAGAGTTGCGAAAGCGACGAGTGGCTGAACTGAAAAGAGAATTAGAGAGATCTGAAGACTCAATTGGGTTAGTATATACGTTTCTCTATTTATTTGATTCAGATGAAATTGAATTTTAATATCTAACCATTAAAAGAAGTCAACAAAATCGGTGATAGTTTTCCCAAACTCTGGCTTTATTCATCTTTTTTATTTTGCCAGCTGGCTGGCTGTGTAGAGTTTCTACCATTCAAATTCTTGAGGAGATTGTAAAAGGCCACAAAAATTGGTTCTGTTCCTTGTGGTATCCCTTTGCCCACCCCTAACTTCTGCAGAAGTGTGCTGACACAGAATTCTGGCTCTTCTGTAAGAATGATTATATATGTGATAGTAATATCAATAGACGATTAGAGACAAACAAAAGAAGATATCACCTGAGAACCAGGCACAAAATCATGCTTTGCTCCATGGACTTCTGCACAAAATCATGCTTTGCTCCATGGACTTCTTCTTGTGTTTACAAGGAAATGGCAGTTTAGATTTTGAAAGCATTCTCTCTCTCTCTCTCTCTCTCTCTCTCTCTCTCTGTGTGACACTTGGAATATGTTTGCATCCTCTTTTGACTTCAGGTCTCTTGAGTCAAAGATTGAAAGTCTCAAAACTGAGAGGCGATACTCCAATCAAGTTGACTGTGGTTCAAGCCAGACTGAATCCCCTGCTCCTCTTGTAAGATCAGATGGAAACGAATCTTTTGGGAAAGAGACATCTAAGGATGGACTGTCTGCTGGCAGTTTCACACAAGATACTAGGACGAACTGGTCACCTGGAGGTCAGGTTCCAGCTGTGGCATCAGCTCTGAGGACAAGTATAAAGCCTGAAGCTTCACAGTTTTCTGAGGGGGAGAAAGATTTAGGCGTAAATGATCCTGCAGAGCTTAGCAATAGACAGGGAGGGACTCTTAGGAAAAGAAGAGGTAAGAGAAAAAGGAAGGTCTGTAATAGAGATGTGAAAGAAGGTAGCATTGGAGAGAGCGACAACTTGGGGTCAACAGACATTCTTTCTAACTCTCACTGCAAAGAAACTTCAACTAGTGATTGTGGTCCTACTATCAGGTTTTCCAGTAGAGACTGTCCTAATGCCAGTTCATGTGAGATGATAAGTGATAACTTGATGGGTATTTTTGATTCAGTTGCAGAGTACAAAGTGGCACTTGTCTTTAGACATCGGCTTGATAGTCAGGTATTTTCTTTATTGGATTCTCTGCAAGTTTGATGGCATCCTGTCTCAATAAGAAATATTTCCTTCTATTTATCTATTTGTGATCCAAAGCAGAAGAGAGCAAGATACAAGAAAAGTGTCAAGCAACACATGGATTTCAGCTTGATAAGATCCAGAATAGCTAGCTGCTCCATCCAATCAGCAAGAGAACTCTTCCGCGACTTGCTCTTGCTTGCAAACAATGCTCTGGTGTTTTACTCCAAAAGAACACGGGAATACAAATCAGCAATGGCTCTGAGAGATATTGTCCAGAAAGAATATCGAAGACATTTCAGCGGGTCTTATAACACAGCTACCTCCGCTTGCCTTCCTATGCCATCATTGTACAATCCCCCTGTGAAGCCACGGAGTGCTCGCCCTCGGCCATCTAAACACAATATTCCAGCAAAGGTGCGCCATGCTGAGGATACAGTTGCTGTCCCTCGCGGACTTCTTAAACAGAGCGGTCCTGATACCAATGTTCCCCTGCAGTCGTTACTGGTGGCGAAGAAAGGTCTAAAGCATCTGGCAAAGATTAAAAACGAGTTTACTGAAGGTAAAGAAGGTTTAAAACGTCCGCCAAAGGTTAAAAATGGGTTGGCAAGATCACAAGCTAAATCTCCAGGACTAAAGGACAGGAGAGGAGGCCGACAAAATTGAAAAGGTTGTATAATACTAGGTGTTACATTTACATGTTTCGAAAGGATCTTTTGGTGTCCAAATTTTCTCTCATTAGAACTTCAATGTAGGAGTAGAAGAAGTACATGGAATATGATAGAAGCTGTTSATAAATGGGTTTTCTTGATTTGAAGATCACATTGGACGCAATGGACCGCTGGCAAGACCTCTAGTAATGGGGTTAAACCGAATCCACAATTCTAATGGCTAAAACCTCGACTCATCACGTTTCTATGAAAGTCCAACAAAGACCTCTAGTAATGGGGTTAAACCCAATCCACAAGTCTAATGCCTAAAACCCCAACTCATCACGTTTCTAATAAAGTCCAATAAATCTACAGAAACCTCAAATGCAACTGCCGTGGTCTGTCTAGGCTTTTGAAGATGTCGGCCTGCTTCAGTGTTGATTCTTTAGACTTGTCCACCAGAAGGACGGCCCTTTTTAGTTTCGTACCCAAACCCGAACGGTCCTTTTAAGTTTGCGCTGGTTTGGACTATGTACAAGTCATGTAATTGGAACAAAATGCCCGCAGTTAATAGGTAAAAAATCGAAGTGAGTAAAGTCACTTTTCGGTCTTTATTTGTAGTGAAGCATGTTAAAGWAACTTTGAATTAAATCTTCAAAATCATTTGAGCAGGAGTAACTTCCCCGTCGTACTTCGAAACTTAAAAAAGAATGTCAAAAGAAAATCCTTCTTGTGATCCTGAGAAGCAAGAGAACTCCACCAAGAATTTAAAAATGAAAAAGTCAATTTCCACGATTATTGGTTTAAATTTTTGGAACAATATCACTAAAAGAAGAAAATAAAAYGGTAAAATAGAGTATCGAATTGAGTCACCAAACATTAAATTTAGTAACTTCCAAGGGTTCAGAAACTRATTAATTAGTAATGAATTTCCACGAGGAGTTCCGGTGATCTCTGACCATGTCAAGATTTGGTAGAACCCAGAAAAGCCTGTCTTCTGTGCAGTGAAAACCGCAGCACCGAGCTCCGCCCAGACTTTCGCTGCCGCGTGGCCAGCAAGACCCGGGTCTATTGCACGAGAAATCTCAGCCCTTTTTTCAATACTAACATTTCAATTAATTAATGCCACCTCCTCCGAGGCTCCGACACCGCAACACTTTGGTTTTCCCTTTTTTTAAAATTTATAAATACTTAATGACTTTCACTGGAACAACTTTTGGGAGCATCCCAACCTTCCCCGGCTCCGCCTCCATCATACAATATCATTAACTATTGGGATCCAGATATTAAATTCCGGTCAATATTTTATTCTTTTTTAATTGTAAGATAATATTAACATTGTTATTAGCACCGTTCTAGGTATAACTAAGCAGAATCAAAACTGTCTACTCCCACACTCATTATTCTGATCGTATCTACAGTACCAAATTTGACAACATGAGTTCGTACAAATATGGTGCAGGTTCAGTGACGGTGGATCACCTAATCGTAAGACTCTGGGTTTTTGATGCTAACAACCATGTTACCTACTTTCAAGAGGTGTTCATATATGAAACCGACCYTCAATGACCAAAGTCCAAAATGATTTGAATACTGTCTTTATACTGATACGAATGGTAAATCAAGAAAGAAAACGTAAATATCTAAACATGTTCGTGCCATTATCGATACATCCATAGGTAAAGCAAGCACTTTGAGGTCTATCTTCTTTGGGTGATAGGGGTTTTATCCCAGTCTCAATCATATCATGAGATCTTTGAAGGCAATGTCGAAATCAGCAGAGCAGGTGGTCACAGGATTTCTTTTATAAGTAGTGTATAAAACAACTGAGAACYGAGTACACAAGCATGCAGATGTAATATCTGATCTTCTTTTTTGTGACTTCAAATTTGACAGCAGCTTTCTCTTAAGATCATGCATGCAATGGAAATTCACCCCTAATCTAGTACATATTACACAGCTTTTCAGGCTCTAAAATGTTCGACTGCTAAGTTGCTCACATGGGTTTGAAATGATTCCATTTTTTCCTTCTCTT
Organism: Rhazya stricta; assembly: GCA_001752375.1. Lineage (NCBI taxonomy): Eukaryota > Viridiplantae > Streptophyta > Magnoliopsida > Gentianales > Apocynaceae > Rhazya > Rhazya stricta. The sequence goes on along the minus strand of MEJB01000021.1, from coordinate 1,597,779 downwards.
GTCATCGTGCCTCTTCTTTTTATCCTTTGCTCATGACCTTATTTCTGCAATTTTTTACAGTCTATGAAGTACTTGAGTTTAACTTATAGGATCCTACTTTTTACTCCTCCTACCSAACTTCTCTAAACAAAACTTTGCAGCATTCCTTTTAGAAGACGGAGCTAGAAATTTAKTCTRRCGAACCTGCTACAAGGTGGATCCACCATTAATCCCTTCAATGAAATCACCTTTTAAGTGGTTGCTCTTTTTCATAAAATCACTGTGAGACCATTCGCATTTTGCTTTGATAGATATTTACGAATATTTTTATTAAACTTAACAATATAATAATGTTCATCAGCATATATGCCATTGTCATTGCTGTAAGTGGGAACAATGCACGTGTTATCGAGAGGACTAAAACTATTAATTATTACATTTCGTGGGTTAGAAGGCGATTTGCAGTAAATTATTTGTTCTTTCCCCCTTGTAAATTGAGTATATAGGAGCACAAGCACTAGCTCGGACTTAGATATATAAATTGTGTGATAATTAATATCATAGTAGCGAAAAAATAGTAGAAAGTGTGCTAAAAAAATTTGATTATATCTTTTTTGAAAGGGTTTGAAATTTTGTTGTTAATTAAAAAAAGAAAATTAATATATAAAAGAAAAAATGCATAGATGGATAAATGGATGTCCTTTAATTTCTTTTCTCTTATTAATTAAGGATTAATAGTGACATTTATGAGCTTGAAATGGTAATAAACTAAAACATACAATGAATGATGTTATCCTTTTCTTAGTTAGATCTAAACAACTTTTATGAGTTTCGATTAGTAATAAGTTAAAACGTATTATAATAAAATTTAAAATAAATTAAACATTAATGTTAACTTTTAATAAAAACTTAACTCCCATATTTTGCCATGTATATGTATACTAGTACTGGTCAAAAGACACATATATTCTCTTCATATTATGACAAGAGGAGAGAATAATAGTGATTATTATATTTTTTATTACAGTGTTATTTTGGGATACGTTAAGACACATAGGAATATATTTGTGTACTTTACGCCAGATACGATTCGTATAGATACGGTATAAAATACTATGAGTTCATGTAGCGTGGGGGTGAAGGGCAAAGGTTATGTTGTGTGTTAACGTTGTTGGCTTCTCTTTCCTTTTGATTTTTCTCTCACTCCCTCAGTCTGATTCCAGTCGGCGAGAGAGAGATAACACGTATACCCACAAAAACACGCACGCGAACGCTGAGATTCTTCCCGCTTAAAACGTGGCTCTTCCTATACTTGCGTCTGTCTTTACATCGACTCTTTCTTTCCCATTTTCTCTTTCTTCTGCGATACACAGAGAGAGGAATGTATKTCACTTTTTGAGAGTATTTTCTAAGCTATAGTGCACTCCCCCAAAGAGGGGAAAACCAAATACTYTTTTCTGTATACATATATACATACATACATACGCATATATAGACAGATACACGGTTTCGTACTGGTGTGGTGAAAACTTTGGTGGTCGGCAGAGCTGAATTTCTGATTTTTCAGCTGGAGGAAGAAGATTATTGGCGTTTTCAGCCGCGAGCTGCTTTTGGATTACTGCATTTCGAGGTAGGGGTTTCTTGGATCTTCTCTGTTTGTTTTCGTTTTATTCTTTAATGGCGGATTTGTGAGATGAACTGGCTATCGACCCAAGATCCATGGGGGTGATTGAACTCTGAATAGGATCAATCTTTTATTGTCCTTTTCTTTTTCTTTTCTTTTGGAAAAATTTAATCTGCTGAGTTGTTGTTAATTGGAGGGAAGTCATGGCTTAAAAACTTAAACACAGGAGGTACCGGTGTAATAGTTGSTGATTGAAATTCTGAATGTTTGTGGGTATTCATTGCATTGGAACAAGAAGTTTATTATGGTGTCCAAACTTTATTTCTTTGATAGGAAAAACAACTTCTAAAGCCAAGTTATACAGTTACTGTTTTGCTAGATCCTCTTAAAAATATAGAATTGTTTCTTCAGTTTTGGAACAAATAAATGACATGCATAACATTTTCCTTTTTTCCGAGTATTTCCTGGGTTGACCCGCACGCTAAATCATAGAAAAAACAATATCCTTTTCATGTTTAGTTTGTATATTTGGTCACGGGTGGTTGTCTAAGAGTATGATCAGTAGTTGTTAAGGCTCATGTGGACCATAAACCTACATGCATGTACATATCTGTGCCATGAGAGTTGCATATGAAAACATGTCTCCCCCCCCCCCCCCCCACATAACGCGAGCATGCTTGGTCAAAACAAATCAAAGTTGCTCGTGAGCAGTCCGTACGGCGTGTATGGCCTTGTAAATGTAGACAATAACCTACTTATGGTCAGAAGTGTATGTAATTGCAACTTTGTAGTTCATTGACATGAAGGGAATTCATCACTCAGATGATTAATTCAAAATTCCCAAATTAGGCAGAAATATTTGGATTAGTCAAATTTTTCCTTCAGCTTTCCCAAATTCTGATAGCATTAGGCGAAAAAGGTGGATTTAATTTTGTTAGCTAAGAAAATGTTGGTCYTGGCAGTTCCCAACAGTATGATGAAATTGCTTTTTGCACTCCGGAGTTATGAATTTGAAATCCAAAAGTAATCTCTTGGTAAACAGTGATTGGTCAAGCAAGGTCTAGACTTCGCAGACCTCAAAGTGAGATCCTTGTGTAATCTACTTACCTTTACCTTTAGTCTGACATAATAATGAGGCTTAATTATTTCTGCATCATTATGTTATATTTCTTTTAATTGCTAACTTTAAATATGCTCTGTTGCAGTTTGTTATGAGATTCTTCCACAGCAGTAATTGCCTATGAGGGCARTCAAATCATGGAAGTGGCAGCTGAAGAAAGCTTTATTTGATGGGGTATGTTTTCATACATGGTTGGGATTTTTGTATGCCAGTATTGCAATTTAAATACTGCACAAAATTCTATTGAGTGTGTGAACTACGATTCCAGGGGGCATGTGGATTCAAGATGAAACCGCTGCCGTTCATGGTAGTTATCTGTACAGTCATGTTGTTCATTGTATATAGGACCACTAATTATCAGTACCGACAAACAGAGGTACGCTGAAACTTCATGTATTTCCTTATTGAATCACCGGCTAAGAAAACTGAATTGGTTTTCCTTTTTGGTTTTGGGTCGTTATACAAAAATTTTCAGTGAATCACTGCAACATGCTACTGCCATTGTCATAGTCTATGCTAAATTGACTTTGATTATTTTAAGTGCACAAAATTAGGATTTCTGTTCATTTGGGCATTCTACTTTTGCTTGCTTGAAATTTCTGACTCCCTCMTTTTCCTTCTGCTTATCAGCTGGAGTCAAGGCTGAATCCTTTCTACACATTAAAGGTAATAACATTTATGATAGCATATTTTATCATACAACATTTTCCCATTTTCTTTTTGTTGTTGGTAGTATTGAAATAAAGTGAAAGTTCATTTGATTTCTGTGGTTCATGGTTTTGTTGCGCCATCAGTGTACTGATAGAAGTTTGTCTTGATCTTATTAGGATTCTGGTTTGTCTGCTACGAGTTTAAATAGATTGCCTCGTGGCATCATTGATGCTACATCAGATCTGGAATTAAAACCTCTATGGTCAAGTAGTAGTTCAAAGTCAAAGGTCAGTTTTTAGCCTGGAACCCTGTGATCCATCATGCCTTCCTATTGTCTGCTCTAACTATATAATCTGGTTATTCATCTGTGTGATAGCTCATGAGTACATTTTTGTCAGTCTGCTCATTTGGTGTTACTTCTGTGAAAGATATAGAGATTTACAGTATAATTTTGTGGTTGGGTTGCTTAACTATTTTCAGGTCAACAATTCCATCTCTCAGAACTTGCTAGCTATGCCTGTTGGCCTTAAACAGAAGGATAATGTTGATATAATAATTCAAAAGGTACAATAACTATGATCCTTACTGACAATTTATTGAAGTGGATTTCTATTCAATTGTAGCACGTCTAGATCTGTGATCTTATTTCGTTGATTCAGTTTCTTTCAGAGAATTTTACAATTATTCTGTTCCATTATGATGGTAACGTGGATGGCTGGTTGGACCTTGAATGGAGTAAGACAGCAATACATATAGTTGGTTTCAACCAAACAAAATGGTGAGTTTGCTTCTTGTTAAGTTGTTTCAGTCCTACCTGCAGGTATGGACTGTCAATGTTTAATTGCAAATGAGGGAGAAAAATCAATGCATCCCTCTTAAGAAGATTGAGATGACATAGCTAGACAATCATCACATGCATCATACTTTGAAATTTGAACTGGTGCAGAATTAGTGGATTTGGTAACGTCCTGATTGAATGAGTCTAGACATGTATTCTTATGCCATTGATTTGTGTGGTGAAGGACTGGAATTTGTCAATTGAGCTTTCTCTTTATGGAGACTCTGTGACAAATGGGCATTTTTGTGTAGATCAGTTTTTATGGTTCTTGGAGTTAAATAATTCATCCAATTTTAGGTGGTTCGCAAAGCGCTTTTTACACCCTGCTGTGGTATCTGCATATGATTACATATTCCTTTGGGATGAAGATTTGGGGGTGGAGAACTTCCATCCTGGAAGGTAAAGTTGACGTTTTCATGCACTGCTTTTTTTCCTCTTTATTTTTCCTCTCAAGATAAAAATCATTTAATTACTCGGCTGGGCATGTTGGATATTATTCAATTAGAGGAGAGATCCTCTACCAACTTGTTGGGGTTGCTTGAATTGCATATTCCCTTGAGTTGGAAGGTTTAATGTTAGAAATATATGAGTATCTCACTTCTGTAGCAATACTCCCATTCCAGATTAAGGCATTGCAGCAACTCTGGTGTTTCGTTCTCTTAAAGCATGATAATGGACCAAATGACTATTGGATGTCAATTCTGCTTCTTGTTCTTCTCAGATATCTGAAAATCATCAAATCAGAAGGACTGGAGATATCTCAGCCAGCTTTAGATCCTAATTCTACTGGTATACATCACAGGATTACAATTCGAAAGAGAACGAATAAGTTTCACCGGTGAGTTTGGTAATTTCTGTTGTATCTGATATTCAAATTGAGCATTTGAACCCTTTTGGAGATGCCAATACATTTCACTTCTTGCAGACGAGTCTACGACTTTAGAGGTAGTGTGAAGTGTTCAGATGCCAGTGACGGGCCACCATGCGCTGGGTAATTCATTTAACAATATTTGCAGATTTCTATCATCTCTTTAGAGAAAATTTTATGCTACTTTGTCACTTCTCTTTTTTTAAATTGTCTTCTCAATTTTATCTGATAAGTAGGTAACTTGGAATGCGCATTTGCTCTTAGAAATGGGTACAGCTAAGAGCACTAGTATTTTGAAGATCAACTGAAGATCTGCATGTATCTTGTTTGAATTGGAATTTTTGCTCTGTGTTTGCAGATTTGTGGAAGGAATGGCTCCAGTCTTTTCAAGAGCTGCTTGGCTTTGTGCCTGGCATCTAATACAGGTAGGAGGTTTTCTCTGTAGTTCTTTTCTTCCATATTTTATTTCTTAATTTTGAATTTTTTATTTTTTCCTTGCATTTTGTAGTAAGAATGTTACAGAGTTGCTGCTTTTTGCAGAGTGATCTTGTTCATGGATGGGGAATGGACATGAAACTTGGTTATTGTGCACAGGTGAGAGGATTATCTTGGGGRTATTCTACATTTGYTTGTATAAGATGTCTCTGAACATGTTACTCCCTTTTTTTCTTGTTCAATTCTTATAAAATGTCAATGTACCATATAAAATCTGTTTTTTTGTTCTCTCACAGCCTGCAATGTATAAATGATAATAAAAATGTCTCTGTGTTACATACCTGGCATAATATGGATTTGAATGCAGTTTTTCATTTTCCATCTGCTAAAGCTCTTGTTTCTCCTCTGCCATCCATTGTCAAAGCCAGTGCCTTTCTCCTTGCTGTTGAATCTAGGTTGAACTAAGGATTAGTCTGAGGATTTATTTTTCTCTTTGTCCTCTTTTTCCTCTTTCCTTTTTATATTCCTCCTGTTCTTGTAGTTAGGGCAGACCAGTCTTATAGGTCCTTTGACCCTTGTGGAAGGCARGTGCATTTTCAATATGCGGATATAGAACTCYGTAGAAGAAASTTTATTATTATGGATGTAGRAAGTGAAAAACTTGAAATGCCATGTAATTGCTAGATGTGTATTTTCAATATGTGAATATAGAACTTGGTAGAAGAAACTTTATTTTTATGGATGTAATAAGTGAAAAACTTGAAATGCCATGTAATTGCTAGKTTTGTGGATGTAATYCCCTCGAGAGTAGTGGTTATATTATTGTAAGATTGGTTTTGCATCTTATCTTGTTTCTTCCTATCTTTGTGTSATTAGAGACGTRTTCAAGGGTATTAAACTCTTCATGCAGCCTTAACATCAGAGAGAGGAAGCTTCTTTTGTTGACAAATTTTAGTTATTGTGTTCTCATTCTGAAAACTCTTCACTTTTGTAGGGTGATCGCACAAAGAAGGTGGGAGTTGTTGATAGTGAATACATTGTTCATCAGAGTATACAGACATTAGGTGGGCCATCTGCCAAAAAGCAAAAGGTGATATGGAATTCTTTTTGAGCACCTGTTCATTTCGGTCTTTTCATTTCCAGGTCACTGGCAAACCTCATCTATCTTCCCCAACAACTTTATAATAACATGTTCTTATGCTTCATCTTTCTTCTGAATGATATCACAAGCAAGTCTTTCAGAAATTTTTACRGTCTCTAAGAAGCTCACTCCAATGACACAACTTTGACCAATTAATCTGCYTGTTTCTTATTGTTGAAAATTCATCTCCTTGTTTCCTGAAAGTATTCTTGGATTAGATTTGGCAATATCCGCACCTTATTAAAAAATAATAGCTGTTATAGAAACTAAAACTACAATGCTACATGGAAGTTAAAAATCTGGTACTTCCCAGAAAAGCAAAATCCTGACTTCTTGCACCTAACATTTGATACTACTAGTTCTCCAGCGTGTCGCTGCGCCATTTTCTCAACTAGGCTTTGTATTGCTGTATGATTGGTGTTCGACAAGTGAAGCTTTGCGGAATTTAAATATTTTTTCCTATTATCTGATAATCTACAATCTGTACACTTTTTCTCTACTCCTAGCTCGAGTTTGACRAACTATATTAGAGGATTTTGGTTCTTCATGCATCATGCTACTGCTATTCGACCCCCATATTTCCTCCTGCTTCTGGAGAAAAAGGATGATAATGTTTGTTCTCCATCCTCATTGAAAAGATTATCTTTGTGCAGGTTTCAATTCCTGGGGAGGCCATGAAGGTATAATTTGATCTCTGCATACTTATTTCTAAGTTTTCACACTCKTTTTTATTAATCTTTTTTAGAGTAAAGTTCTGTATATTTCTTACACGCCCTTTTCTTCTTCTTGATCTCAGAAAAATGGAATTGATGCACGTGCTGAGGTGAGACATCCATCAGTAGTGTTCTAATGATTCCTATTTCTCTTCTTCTGGATCCCAAAATAACTTCTTGCCTGTTCTGCATTTCTTTACGCAAAGAGCAGCGATACAACAATCATAAAATCAAAGTGACGAAATGATAGTCAATTGAAATTGAGATTTATTATGTTTGAAAAACTTGGTAGAAAACAGGAAAGATTTTCAATCTTCTTCAAAGGTATACAACAACCAGTTACGTTYARTTATCTTTTGCCCCTTGCYCAGATAAGGAGGCAAGCAACATCAGAGCTTCAAGTATTTGAGGACCGGTGGGACGAAGCAGTGAAAGAAGACAGGGAGTGGGCAGACCCATACAAGAAAAGCTCAAGTAGGAGGAGGAGGAGAAAGAGCCGAAGACGTCATTTGAAAGTATAGGCTTACAATGATCAACATCTTTTACATGGTCTTCCATTCCATTCATATACACAATGTCATTGTAGTGTCTATGTAGGCCAAACAAATCTCATAATTATTCATTCGTTGAGTAGCTATTCTTTTTTTCTTCCTTTCAATAGTTATAGTTGGTCGGTATATGTAGTTAGCTGCCTCTGGGCTCTTTATCATTTTGAAGTTCACCCTCCATTTTACCCCCATGAGAGTGCATTTTTTCAGAATCCCATATTGGTATTGAAAATATTCTYCTTAGAGTTGGTGCAGAAGTCACGCGTACCCTTTAGCAAACATGCTCATTCTGATGTCTTCTTCTATKCAACGATCCTTCCAARGGTAATTCGACTTATGGTTCCCATAAGGGCAATGTTTTGCTACTGTTGTGAGAGGGGCTATTCGTAGAATACGAGAATGTAGCCTATACATGTCTCTTCCTTTGTTTTCTATAGCGTCATTTAACCTATGTATTTGTTGGTACCTCTCGGACACTGTCAAATGTATCAGCCCGAATATTGAAGCTCCCAATGAGATCTAGAACGTCAAAGCAACCCCCTTTCCCTTTCAAGATGAACCATCAAGTTCTCTCTTCGATCAATTTAAAAAATGAGAAGATGAAGACTCGTTTTTKACAGAATGTACACCAATCTCATGTTTTTATATAATTGCAAATATCTCAATGTCATCGATTAGAYTCTGACASTTATATTTTTATTATCGTTGAAAAACAAAAAATAAAAATAAAATTAGCCAGGTTTAATATGGGTTTCAGCTCTTCCGGTGTCAGGGCGAGATTCCAACAAGGAAACTTTACAGCAGAGAGCATTATGATGCCTCTATTCTATACCCGTGTGGAGATTATCCAATATTTAAATAAGACATTAATTTGATTGATAAAAACCATAGATATTTATCCGAATTAATTTTAAATCCCGTGATAAATGTGTTTCTTATCTCTAAATAGGTAAATATCAAAATCAAATAGGGCAGCCCGAGAATAATTTCTCACTCTGAAAAGATTAATAAATATAAAAATTGTTTGAGATATATTAAGCTAATTTTCCATGAAAATTTAAAAAAAAAGGAAAAAAAGGCCGATGCACTTTTTTTGGTTTGAAATTTGGACTGGGAACAATATGTAGAAGATTGCTTTACATTTAAATATGAGAAAAGAAAAGAAAATGAAAAAAGTCGTAAGCGCCTTTGACTGACCAAAAACCGAAGAATAGTCCATATAGCTGCACTTTCTCTCTCTAGAAGTTCTTCCTTTTCCTTGATTTGGTTCACATGAAATGAAATTTCGATAGTAAAAAGCAATTTTCTTTTGGTATTTTGAGGAGTCCTTCCCAAGCTCTTCTCAATTCCTTGTCTGCTAAGCTTTTTGTTCTTTCTCTTCTCTTRGTCTTAATCGTACTGTAGTTATTTTTCAGATCTCATAGCATTTCCTCTTCAGTCCAGTCTCTTTTTTCTCAAACCCTTCGGGAGAAATTTCCAGTTTCTGCTTTCTAAAGCAATATTTGAACCCGTTTTCGCAACTTCTTTATAGAATACCATGGCCYGCCGTTATGATCGCAATCCTTTCGATGAAGAAGAAGAAGTCAATCCCTTTGCCGTAAGCTTACCTTCTATCTCTTTTTTCTGCGTAATTATGCTCGAAATTGCGATTTTTAACTCGAGGATGTTAGGACTTCTTTAGTGCAAATCTCAATATATATGTCTTTCTTTTTTTTAGTTCGAATTCTGTGAATTTAACGAGCTGGCTTCTATTAGTAACATTTTCAGGATTATTTTATTCTCGTTTAATAGCAGTATGCTCGGTTTCAACATATAATTGCTTGTCAGTTTTCAAGTGGATTGATGGATTATGTGCGTTTGAAGCGTTGACTCTTGATTCAGCATAACTGATCTTTGATTAGAATCTATAATACCTTTGCTGATTAGCCAAAGAGTATTCCTCCTGATTTTTTTGTGTAATTTGGAGGGACTTGTTTGAAGTCGCTTCGGCTAAAAAAAGGAGTTGTAGTTTTGTAGATTTCTTTGTTGTAAGAAATTTATTAACTATTGGAATGCTCAGTGTTATGTTATGTAGTGTATAATTAATTGTTTAATTATAAAATATTGGCAGAAATACCTAATTATTCAGAGATTTTCCATGTCTTTCAATTTTGGTTTGGACCCTGAGCACAGAATATATTTACTCATCTTGATGGTTCCGGGAGCCTTCTTTTTTTTTTTTTTTTTTTTTGGGTCCAAGTTACATTTGGGGGATCTGTGACTATAAGATGCTGGGGTTAGGGGAAAGAGCAAGCCAATATAACTTTAGTTGAGGTGTATGTTCATCACGTTTAATGGTTTATCTATCCTCCCCCAAAATTTGTGGAAAGTTTACCCCCTTTTTTTAAAAAAAAAATAAATTCTAAACATGTCCGTCAAACTAAATTGGGTAAACAAAACTTGTTTTTTTCTCAATAATGTATACGAACATGAGTTGATAGTTTCAAATTAACTAACTTATATATTGGCGTGTCTTTGAATTACTTGATGCGTGGGCTGTGTTTCCCCCTTCTATGCTATTGCTATAACTTGTGAACCAATTTAATGTTTTCTGCAAGGGTGGTAAGGAAAGAGAAATGCTTCTGGTGATACATTTACTTGTTACTTTTCTTTACCATAACATGGCACAACATTTTTATTTCTGCAAACAAGCAGGAGAAAACACTCTGATCAATGGGTTTTCCTTTCTGGAATTTTCAGGGTGGTAGTGTCCCTGCAGCTACAAATTCAAGACTTTCACCTCTCCCTCCTGAGCCTGCAGGTTACTATGATCGTACTGCCCCAATTGATATTCCCCTGGATAGTGCAGCAGTAAGTCCACTTCTTAGAATTGTTGTGCAATGCTCATGTTCRAATCTGAAGCTAGTAATATTATGTCACTCTGGGATGCCTGATGGAAGACCGTTGCAATATAGGATTTGAAAAAGAAAGAGAAGGAGCTGCAAGCTAAGGAAGCTGAACTAAGAAGGAGAGAACAGGTATGTATTAATCGGAAGTCTGGTTTTATTCGAAATACAACTTATGTGCTTTTCGGGAGTCATTTTTATGGAAGATCAAATTTTCAGTAATAGCAGATTTGGTRGTTAATCACTTCTTTTGATATATCTCAACCTGTTATCCTGTTCCAAGCATAATTTTCATACTACTAATTTCTCATACTTGAAAGAACTTGATGTTCAGAAGGAAATTTCTAGAGTTATTATCGACAATATTTGTTTTGTGTTGTGCTTTTTGTTGTTTTTGTTTTTCCCTTTTTACTCTTTCCACGGATTGTGTTACCAAAAGAGAATTTGTGTGCCTTAACCCTTTACTATCTCACCAAGTTAAGATTTGCTATGCCTTCTTCCCTTGCTGCGTCAATACATGCAGCCTTCTGTTCTTCATTTTCATTCAAGTTAAAGCCGGTGTTGGTGGTATCATTCATCTTGAAGAAGGTCAGCTTTGAAAGAATCTGTAGTGCTGGTCAATTGTCAATAGTGTTAAACAGATTGCTAACTTTTCGACCTAACTTTAAATTTTTTTAAAAAAAAAAAAAAAGCATTTCTGCTGACACTTCCTTCTTGGCTGATTGGGAAAAGATTACTTCGTTTTATAATCTTTTGTTGCTCATGATTTTGTATATCCTTATTATTATTGTTCTTTTTCTGTTATTCATGTGTAGGAAGTAAAGCGGAAAGAAGATGCTGCTGCAAGAGGTGATTGGTTCCCTATTCCATTCTTTATTCTAGGGTCCTTTCCTTTCTACTCACCCTGTTGCTCTTCAGCCATCTACTGCTGTGTGCATACTAGGGTGTCTGCCTAGCATTTTCCTTCAGTAGATTATTGATTGGCTTTTGATTCTTAATTTGTCTGAATAACTATTGAAGAAATTGTAGATGTCAAACCATAAGCTTGTTTTTTGAAGTCTGCAGTTTAGTTTAAACCAATTCATAAACTTTTATGACATTTGTCACTTCCTGCTTTTCTCTATCTGTCTTCTTCTTTTTTCCTTTTTTTCTTTTTTTAGAAATATTTAATGACAATTGTCCGCATCATTTGCATARGATGGAAGAGGTTCAGGTAGGAATTTCTTCTTATTATCCTTCACTTCTAAGGTTGAATATGGATTTGACTTCTCAAAGTTGCCTTGCAGCTGGTATCGTCCTTGAGGAGAAAAACTGGCCTCCTTTCTTTCCTATTATCCATCATGATATTGCAAATGAAATACCAATTCACCTTCAGAGAATCCAGTATGTCGCATTCACAACCTTCTTGGGTATGTCAATATTTGCTTATCCTTCTGGAAATTTAAGGTTATTCATTTTAACAGCTTTCTGATATTATATCTGTATGCATTGTGGTCTATAATGTTGTCCTTTTTCCCCCTTAACYTTTTCAATAATTCCTTTAGAGGATAGTATGCTGAAGTTGATTGGGTATGTAGGTTTTGCTTTGTTTGTATACTTTCTAGGATTAGTTTAAAGGGGAAAAGGAAGAACTCGTTTGAGGATTAGTATAATTCTTTTCTCTATTGGACTCTCATCAAGATGCATCTCTTAAGCTAATTCAATAGCTCTTGGGTTGTGAACTGAAAGAAGTTCAAGTTCAAAGCTACTGGTTCTGTCATTTGGAATTTTCATTCTTATATCTATCTATTTTAAACCTCTTTGTGCTTAGATAACAGGATAGGACAGTTCAGTTACATAGATACTGTCCCTCACACATTGAGTCAACAATTGAACATTTTCCGGTAATTGTTCAGTGCACTGCCAAATAAGGTTTCTTAATTAGACAGTAAAAAACAATCATAATGCCTCTGGAGCATTTTGTGGTAATATGGATAATACATTGTATTTGCTTTATTAATAGCAGAAACTCTAAAAGAGACTTGAAGTGCCTCTAATACAATCTCAAGCATGACTCTGTATATCGTGACTTCTGAATTATCTCTGACATGATTTTCCATTTCATATCTGCATTATTTGCACATTTATCTTGTTTATGACTTGCATGTAGATCAAAAAGAGTTTGTGATGTGCAGGACTTGTTGCTTGTCTCTTTTGGAATATCATAGCTGTTACTACAGCATGGATTAAAGAGGGAGGTCCGTGCTCAATAATGCAGTTCATTCATTTTGATCTTATATTTTGCATCATTTGACTTGATTTTCTGACCAATCTGTCTTTGGGGGGTTTTGGCTGTGCTGTAGATGTGAAAATCTGGTTTCTTGCCATCATATACTTCGTATCAGGAGTTCCAGGAGGCTATGTGCTATGGTACAAGCCACTGTATCGAGCTTTCAGGTAACCTTTGTTATGTTCTGCAGAACCGATTTTGTGCCTGTAGCCATTCCACTATTACCATGGGAGTTAACTATACATCCATTGGGGGGGGGGGGGTCTATTAGTTTAGGTTTCTAGATGTCGTCAGAGAATTCACACATAATTTTGATCTCAGCTGTTGATCGATTGGCCTTTACCTGACATCTACACTTTCTATTGGTTGCCATGGTCTTGACTAGAATGTGCATATGTTGTTGGTGACTAGTAAATAATACTTAGTTTGTTCAATAGAGATACATGAAGGCTAGTTTGCTATCATTCTTGAACCAAATTATTTCTTTCATTAACATCATATTTCTCCTCTCAGGACTGAGAGTGCCGTGAAGTTTGGGTGGTTTTTCATGTTTTACTTGGTAAGTGTCCTGTATTCTCCTTCCATGCATAAGCTGCTTACATCTATAGGATGATTGAAGATGGCTCATTTGCTACCCCTGTTTGCAGCTTCACATTGCCTTTGTTATCTTTGCTGCTGTTGCACCTCCAGTAGTCTTCAGAGGAAAATCTCTAACGTAAGCTCCTCCTTTCATTTTAATTTCTTCAATTAAAGATCTTATCATGTAATATGGGCTAATCAGATAGATTGATTTTGGATTCTAACTTTATGTGTTTTATGACACTTCGGTTTCTTGTCACCTGGTAAGAGATTAGTTTAGACATGGAGTACATGCTAATTCTTAACGTCGTTGATCTTTTGCATTGAGGGTGTATGACTTTGACTTTTCATGGTTCACAAACTACATTGTCTTTCTATGGTCGCCCCCTCCTTTTTATTTGACTTTTCCTTAACACTGTAGTCATAGGAGGAGCAAATAGTATATATCTAATACAGTCTTGTTCCTTTCAAACAGGGGTATCCTACCTGCAGTGGACCTCATAGGCAAGCAGGTTTTAGTTGGGGTAAGTTTGAATATTTGATCTCTGTAGGACCCTTGGGAACATTTAATAAATTTGTGCTCATCATTTGTATTGAGTGGCTCATACATCATAACGTTGTACTGTTAAATGTGATATCGAGATGGAACAGGAAATTTGGCTAACTAACTGAAATACATTTTTATTTCTCCCTTTGCAGGTTTTCTACTTTATTGGTTTTGGGCTGTTCTGTCTTGAAGCGGTGCTCAGTATATGGGTCATTCAGGTTAATTTCCAGACGAAATACCTTTTACCATTTCTTTCACCTTCCAAAGAAAAGAATGTGCACATGTCTTATTGTTGGTACTCGCATTCTCATTGCGCAGCAAGTCTACATGTATTTCCGAGGCAGTGGTAAAGCTGCACAGATGAAGCGTGAAGCTGCTAGAGGAGCCTTAAGAGCAGCGGTTTAACAAGTCTATCTATGTAGCCTACTGAGCCATCTGGCATGGATATGGGTTAGTGCTCTTGGCCGCTGTGAGGAGCAGAGAGCACTTACTTGACAGGCCATATGTTTCTACTGTTTTATAGTTTTTTTTGAGTGTTCATTTGCGTTGTGTTAGATCTCATTGTTTAAGCAAAAGACACCAAGCGATTGGCCATTGGAAATATGACAAATACACCATACCTCTGTTTTCTAGTACCATCTGCAATTTTCACATCTGTAAATTTCTTGTGGAGATCAGTTTTATCTTCTTTAAACTTGTCAAAATTGCTCTTTCTAGCATTGAATACAGTTAAATTTTGCTTTGCATGAAAAGGGTTGCTTCCCGGCTCTATATAAGTGGTACTTGGAGCAGCAAAGCATGCAGATGAACTGCGGCGACAAGAAGATTGTCCTTATCCGTCTTCAGAAAAATTAAAAGACATACTCCATACTTGGTGGTGATATTGATAAATTATTTTATCAGCAGTTTAGGATGTTTGCCAGTTGAAACTATGCTTTTCCTTGCATGGCCTCAGCCGATGATTGTAGATAAGCTCATAGTGCGCACCATGTGGGTTTTTTTAGCTCATAGTTGGGCATCGATGATGGAGCAAAATTTGTAGCTAAGTGTCATTTTTGCTTATCTTCATGGGGGTGATTGCTCAATGTTTGTACCCAAAGTCTAATCAAAGGACAGAACAGAGAGAGGAGATTTGGTTAAGTGATTCTCGAAAAGGATAGGGATGGATTTATGAGTGAACATTTAATATGAAGTTGCCTCTTTTCAAACTACTAATATGTAAAGAAGGAAGAAAACAAGAAGTGAGAAAAGGTGGTGTAAATTAGTCAAACTTCAAATGAGAAAAGTAAATGCGTTTCGGTGAGAAAGAAATGTGATTATGCTACTATTAGTTGATGATTTGTGACGCCATCAACCGCAAAGCATTCCTTTTTTATAAGAAGACACCACCGCCATTAAAATTGTGAGACTCTTTCGTGTGTCATCCTTGCGAATATAAAACCAYAAAATTATACAAGATGGAATGTATAAGAAATTTGAAAAAGAAAAGAAAAGACTTGCCCTTTGAAGATGAGAGAAAAGGCTTGAAAATGATGGAGATRCAGTACKAACTTGGTTTCTACTRTGTCRCATGTAATTCYTGAAAGAAAAGAAACAGTTTGCAGATGCAAAATTTGGTTACAATGAGTTCATTTGACCTGTCAGAATCATATCTGTCTGGGCGTTATGGTTTGACAAAACAAGATAATTCACACRATCCATCATATCTAGTTAGTTCTTAAATGAATATCTATCTGCARTTAGATTYCACCATTATTCTACAAATYTGCAAGGAATAGACACAAACTTAAGGAGGCTAGAACATCTGAATCTGCTAAAAACATTTGATTCCTTCTAAAGTAGTCTGATGGCATAGCAAAGAAGTTTCTAATCTTCAAATAATGAATCAAAAATGGAGAAGAGAAYAGAAATCAGAAGGAAAGCCAAAAGAGATCACACACAATACAAGTACCTTAAATATATAAAGCTGCATAAGCTCACATATTCAGCAAGCAACAAAGCTAACTTACATCGCATGGCTTTATGGACTCAACTATCATATATCGGTAAAGAAACTAAATAAGCAGCAGCCATAACTAGCTAGTACTAGGCTACTAGCTGCAACCATTTTCATTCTTTAACAATAAGCAATACATTTCTTCCTGCAGTCCATGGTGCAGCCACCACCGCCACCTCCACCACCGTAGCCCTTGCCGGATCGGCTGTATGAATGGAAACACTTGGCTGGACAAGTCAGCTTTTTCTTGAAACAGGGACCCTTTTCTCTACAGACTAAAGTTGGCCTTATAATGCCACCTTTCGAATGCCCTCCACTCGGACCGCCGTAGCCTCCCCCATATCCTCCGCCAACTATTCCATTTCCGAAACCGGGTATGTTGAACCCTGCACCGGGTCCGAAGAAGCCTCCCATGCCGCCATCATCTCCKCCACCTTTGTTGTTGTTTCTGTTCCTTTTGTTGATCTCTGGCTGAGCGTCAGGTTCGGGGCGGGTAGCAAAGGCCAATGTGGTGGTGARGAGCAAGAAGGCAAGGCAGAAAGTGATTATGGATTTCATTGTTGAGTGTTTCTTTGGAAAGGGTGATCCAGAATTTGATTGTTAGACGTCAAAGTTTGAGAGGAACATTTAAGTGGGAGAAGGGGTGATAAATAGCATTTAAGGAGAAGTTAGAGAGGAGAGAGAGAATTCAGAAATGGATGGCAGTTGGTGGAGAGGCATGCATGAGGGGTAGGGGTAAGGTTTGGTTGCAATTATTGCTCATTCTTAAAAGTATTGAACTCCACTTGGATATTACAGACACTGTTATACTCTTGAGTCCAAATCGATCAGAGAAGATGCCCTTTTCCTATATATATATTACGGAACAAATGGGACCATTCGGATTGGGTTTCCAAACTCTAGTGAGAACAGCAAGCACCTCAGCAGTTATCAGCCATCACAAATGAGGATACATAGATAGATAAAGTAACCTCAGCGAACAACAACGCGCACCCCCCTCCACCCACCCCCAAAAAAAAAAAAAAAAAACAAAAGACAGAAGAAAAAATTTGTATCTCCTGTATCAGTTAAAATTATTTCTCAAATTGAACCAAATTTTTATTTAAAAATTTTTAAAATKGAACTAAAATATTWAAATTAAAATTTTAATTCGATTTGGTTCGATTTGATTTTGTGTTATACACCCTAATGACTATGATGAGGGTAATTTACCTAACCAAAGATTTGCTGAAGTGGTGCCCTTAAAAGGGTCCCTTTCTGCTAGATTATTACTTCATTCTAACTATACGAATGAGAGCCCTTAAAGCTTCTTTAATGTTGCAATACAGCCATACAGGAACTAGAAGGCTGATGTGGAAATTCCAAATGGCAACGAATGTAGTGACCAAGACAGCAAAAACTGGAAAAAGGATGAAACGAGGAAATTGTTTATGGACCTTGTGCAAAAGACGCCATCAGATTTGGGCCTCTTACAGACCCTCCACTTGGATCAAGTCCACTCGTCTGCCAGTTCACACAGTTGTGCGTGTATGGCCTCTGACAATGGAAATCCAGAAGCAGCTCGATTATAGAAATATATCTGTCCATGAAGAATCGACCACCCATCGAGTATAGTGGTCAAGAAGTGGTCGACAAGAGTACAAGAGGAATTTAAGATGGCATGGCCGACGAGAGACTTACATTTAACGTCAAAATTGATTTTGGAGGAGGGCAGGTATTTCCTTTTTTGTTATCAGAGCTTGCATAAGCATTTAATTTAGTTATTCCTCAAATAAGCTTTATTTTTACCGTCATTTATGCACAAAATAGCACACCTGTTTTTGAATCTAATGTGCAGAGAGAMATCAAACTCAACTTTGTCAGACCCTTTATTAGGGCCACTCCTTTAAGGAATAGTATTGACCCTTTGGTTTTTTTTTCTTTTCTTAATCATACTAAATTGATTCCATCAAGAGCTTTTGAGTTGAACATGAATCCCTAGTAATTTCGATAACACAATAAAATGATTTGCTTAGTATAAATAATAGGAACATCAACATATTGGGTATACAATTTGATCTTGCAGATGAGTTTGCATGTGAAGAGAAAACTTAAAATGCTTTCCACCTACAAAAAACAGAGGGATTCTTGAAAATTAACTTACTATAACTGTTTTGGTGGTGGGATCTGGAAGACTGCTGATGTTTACTTGTCTTTTGAACAATATCACAAGCCATGTAGTTTGCCAGGGCTATTCATCTGGATTCTCTTCTATCATACAATGAACATTACAGATTAGAAGAGTTCCAGCTAGCATCAACAGCACTCAAGATCTTTTCATGTAGAACGGCTCCAGAACAAGCAATTACACCGCGATCAAGACCTTCCAAGTATATGCCCTTTGAGAAATCAAGTGGTTTGCCTCCTGCATCAGTTACCACACCACCGGCTTCTTCGATGATAACTACACCTGCAGCATGATCCCAGATCTTCTCCTTGTAACCAGCTCTGGCGAACTTCATGAATATCTCAGCATCTCCTCTTGCTATGGCTGCATACTTGACCATGCTGTATAAACGCAAGGGTTGGTTCCTACATTTAGAGCATAAACCGTGAGCTCTTAATATGATGATTATGTTATGAATCACATTTGTTCCTTCAGTACTTTTAGGTTTTAACAATGGATAACAATTAACATGTACCATCATTCTACTTCAATTTTTATGTGAACACAACTAAAAATCTGCTATCTGCATTTCATGACATCAAGGTTCTAGAATTGCAAAATAAACAGCCAAGCTAGAGAAACCTTCTTTTCAAGAGTCTTGACAGTGTTGATRAGCTATGCTTGCAAATTTTTTGAAATAAAAAGAACATTAGTAAATATATGTACCTAAGTCCAACGCTATGAGCTAATCCTGCTGAGAAGGAATGGCTTGAATTTGRCTTCTCTACTGGTTCACAAAAGGTAGCCAATGCTGGATTTTCAACAGAGGACACTTTAATCTGCCTTGCAAAATTCGGCCACACAAACTTCTTTTCTTCATGTAGTAATGGCTGCATCGAGGTGCTGCCACTGCCCTTCTTGGCATAAATAACACAACCTTTACCCCCAGGTTCAGATGTTGGTGACCTCAGCCTAGATAAGATTCTGCGATAACCATTATGGTAGCTTAGCCATTCCTTCTTCATTGGGTAATTTGGGCATCCAAGAACTCCTATAACCGGCTTCCCGTCTTCTATCAATGCCAAAGCAATCGCATATTGATCCCCACGCACAAATCCTAATGTGCCATCAACAGGATCCAATACCCAAAATCTTCCGCTTCGTGCCCCTYTTGTATTGCATTGACTTATTGCAGCAAGAATCTCTTTTGCGCCAAGGGAAAATGGTGGAGCTTTGAGTCCCAAAAGSGGTGCATTGGTTAAACATTGGTTAACTGTTTTTACCACATGCTCTACTAGGTTAGATGAACCAGCTTTTGAGAGTACTTCAATATCTTCTTCAGCAACAATGGTAACATTTTCCCTGCCAAAAGTCTCAGATAGCACCCAGCTGATTGTTGCCTGCACGCTCCAATCTGTTTCCAGGATATAAACTGGATACTGTTAGCTGATAATAGTTACTAGGTCTGCCGTTCTTTATAAATAACAGAGGAACATCTACAAGATTCATTCTGACTCGTAAAATGTTAGCAAAATAAGAACCAAAGTAAGATTATTACTTTTGGAATGAAGCTAAATAGATTTCTACAAGGATACATCACATTTCTCGAATACTTAAACCTATTTTAGAGCCGTATTTCAGGGTGTYGCAATCTATGACAAAAATAAAGATGAAACAGTAAGATGGGCCCTGGAACACCTCAGTTTATTGAAAACAACAGTCTTTGGGTTAGTGGTGGATAGAGGAGTTAAGCTTGTAAGCTGCAAAACTATTCTCTGATTGTGGAGGAAGCCAAGTTCATCACCACAATAAGATCAAAACTTCACACAGTGGAAGGGAAGTTGCACTTCATACAACACTCATCCCTGTCTCTCTTTGGGAGAGAGAAAGGCACATATTAGATAATGGATATCATCTTCCTCCACTCCCTGCAGGAAAGAAAATTAAAAAAGGTAAACTGAATCTGACCAGAGGATAGAGTATACTCCTGGTTCCACTGAGTTAATATCATTAAGAATCTCCCTTGATTCCAAAAAGTGCACATCAATAGCAGGACAATAAGTTGTTTACAAAGACAGTATGTGGTGATGACTGCTTTTCTTCATAAGCGGGAACTGAAAAGTTCCAAATTTTCAGTCTTAAGAAGACATTTGCCCCTCCAAAGAGAAACCCACTCTGTTTGCCCCTCCTAAGTCTGCACGACTATTGTAATCTGTGCTTCTTGCCTTTCTCCTAGCTTTTGCATTGGAATAGAATTTGAAATATGCGGAGATAATTTTACGAACTATTAAACTAGATAATGCAAACACTGGCTCTATAATACTGTGTCCTTTTTTTTTTTTTTATTTGTGAAAGAAAGGTAAGGTCTGCGAGCATAAGAGGAAACACATTTTATCAGATGTACCAGAATTATCTTCTCAAGAAGAATTTGATCATTGAGTTCAGAAACTATGGTATCTGGATAAATGGCGTACCACGACAACAAAATCACAAGAATTGCAGCAAAAAGGAAACCATTAATTGGGAGTTACTGGGGACAATAGACTACTATCTGTTTTGCATCATATGCTCAGACTCTAATTTCTTTTTCTTCTCCTTCTTCACTGATGGGTAAAAGGCAGAAATCGGTAAGGAAGACTGTTAAGGAGACCTACAAGTTAGTGACTCTTCAACATATACACTACGTACTCATTAGCTATTATTGCCTCTAACAACCAAATGTGTAGCATGTAGAGAATATACCATCATTTTTGACGATTACCAATTAAATATATTAAAGCAACTTGGGAACATTGATTAAAAAAGGCTGTAAATTAAGATTCTACTTGATTCTCCGCTAGTCAAAACTTGCATATTAGTCTAAATCAAGATAGGTTAGAGGAAACGATTTCCAGAAGTAGAAGCAACAAAGCAAAATGATATAGTTATGTAAAGGGCATATATGCTCAGAACAAGTATCCGAGCACAATTACTGAAATAATTTTAAGTTGCATTTTTCTCGTAAAAGAAAACTTGAACGTTAGCATATAATCCATCTGCATAATCAGCAGCCCAGATTTGACTGATCTTGCATCTCTTTCTCCTCAGTTTACCCAATTTTGTATGAAGTATTTATAATTCTCTGGGGAGAACTGATCCCGTCAAACTAACGTACWAGACTGTCATTCGTAAGACATCTTCCAAACCTGTTTCAGTTCTATTCCAATTGAACAATTAAAGATTTTGAAGAAACTCCAATGGCAATAAAAACAACTCTATTATTATGAAAGAAATGATGAAAAAAAAACCGCAACTGTCAAAAACGCACTACAMCCCACATTAGAGAATTAAAGAATCAAGAAATACAACATAAATTACCTGCCACTGTAACTGGAGAATTATCATGCTTGGAGTGGACTTGGTCAAGGCCTTCCGAAATCAGACTTTCTTGAACTTTTTCACAGAGCAAACAGGCCAGGTGCACTGCTTTTACAGCAACCTCCAATTCCTTGGAATACTCACATGTTTCTGCGGAATCAGACTCCAAATTCTTGAAGCCATCCATTGTTGGAGAAATATCCACTTGGCTAGACTTTGAACTTGAATGAGAGACAGTTGAGTTCGTTAAATTTTGACGGTTTATCCAATGAAAGATTGTAGAGTGAGTAATTACACGGTTAGGAATGAAAGTACTGTTCCTCCTCTGGACCAAGGCATGTGGAACTTTGGCTGCAAAACTTGCAAACAAAGTGGGCATTTTAAAGAAGGATACTAGTGGGCTTCTACAGAAATGCAAGAAAAACTGTTCGCATTTGATTTTACACAGCTTTCACTGATTAATGTTCAGATGATTAGGCTTTGAATTTGGTTGAAATGATTGGCACAGGCCGAAATATATATAGACAAGATAACTAACGCGTTGGCAGGCCTTTTAAGGGATCGTTTGGAAAATTCCTCAACTTGTTCTGTCGTTCCTTTCAAGCTTTATGCATAAATGAATGGTTAAKTAGGCTACTCTATATCTTCTACAAGAGAAGTTTTRAGACAATTTTTCATTATTTGATTCGTAATTTAAYAAAGAAATAAGAAACTCGTAACACTTATTATATTTGTTGCTCTATGCAGAGGACATGATTGAGGATATTAGTGGGTCATCGTGCCATGTTCGGTATGAAACCAAATTGATAGTTAAAAAATGGGTTTTGTTCACTTCAAACAAGACTCTAGATTGGTCCTATTGAACTATCCATTTCCAAGTTTAGGGAAATTCTGGCAGCTATGACTCTAAAGATTTTCGGAATCGAATTTTAGAAAACAATAAATAATCAAATAGGACAAGATGTTCAGCTACACGTAAGACTGACCTCAATTAGKGAGGGGGAAAAAAAATAAAAAATAAATCACGCAAGAATGAGCTCACTTCTTACCAATACCAGTACACAATCACTTCATTCTTTGTCAAGTTAAAAGCCTTAAAGTCAGGGGGAGAGAAAGTAGAAACGCAGAGAAAAAAGTTAATGAAGAAGACGCCTCAAGTGGGCGGTGCAGTAAAGAAAGAAAATCCAAACAAGCAGGACTCATCATGATTCCTGGTGCAAGAACTCAAGTTTAGCTAAGAATCTAGTGCATTATACTGTGATTTTGACTATACATCATGAATCCAATGCTTATCAAGAACATAATTAATGATAGTTATTATAATATGTGATCGAGCCACAATTCTTATCTTAATCTTGAGAGAAATAGCACTTTTGAGTCAAGAAATGCAAGTTCGAATGGTAATATATTAGTAAGAAAAGATCAACTCATGCATATAACCATGCCAACCAAGACTATCAGCTTCTCCTTTTAATATGCCAAAAATAGACAAAAGAGAGAACCAAGCCATGAATTACCCGTCTACTGAGATGCAATGATCAAAGCTCGGAATTTGGAGAAAATCCCAACATGGTAATGGATCAAAAAGTACTCTTCGTTATGGAATAGATGGATATATTATGTGTTCCATCACGGGAGGAATGGACATAGAAGACAAACACAAGGGACTTTCCACTTGCCTAGGTTGGCCCAGGCACTAGGTTCACAATGAAGGTGGGGGCAATGGAGATTTTCTTTCACATCGCTGCATAACGTTAAAAGATAGATATTTCTAACCATGGAAACAGGGACGGACTCCAGAATTGACATTCTATCGAGCTTGTTCATTGGGGCTCTGTCCTTCGTGGAAAACAGAGACCAAAGAAGAATGGCGCCCCCAAAATTCTTGAAAGATGCAGTCATGGTTTGCTCACTACTTCGTCATCGATTTTGATGAGTCCAAACAAACCACACTTCAATCTTGTTAATCGATCTAGCTATCAACTGTTCCAGACAAAAGGAAATCCATACATTTCCCACTTGGATTATAAAAGTAATGATGGCTCTGTCGGCATCTGAAAGGGCTGCTTGATCTGAGATTATTGACACTTGATAATGATGATATTGAAGTTCTTCCACATATATCAATTCGTTTTGAGAGATCAATGTGGATCAGATATAACCACTTTGATCATAGCAAGAGTTTTGCTTTGTTCAGGAATGTCAAACATTGGACGCGTTCTGTTCCTGCCATTTTCACCTCAGCAGCATTTATTGAAGACAATGATTCGTGTTCTAGGTCTTCTTTAATTGGCAAATGGAAAAGTAAAGTTATAATAGAAATTAAAATCTTTATTACTTATTTTGATTGGAATAGAGTTGATATTTATATTAAATTGTCTGAATTAATCTCGGGAGTGAATGTAATAATTTAAAATATTAAATGTTAATAAAGTATTATTAAAATATGATTAATTAAATATATATTTATTCATAATAGTTTTGCTAAATAAAAAATAAACTTATTCAAAAATATATGAACTTTTAGAGGAAGGGAAATATATTTTTTAGTTTAAAATATTCAAATTAATATAAAAATTAAATCCTATCTCATATAATTAATATCTTAATTTCAAACATAAACGAAACTAAATCCTTAATTTACTTATAATGTATGGAAGGAGAGGATCTTTTAAGAAAGAGTTTAGAAGTTTTTTTGATAAAATGTTGGAGGTTTTTTTTAAAAGAATTTAGTAAGGAATGAGAAGAGGAAAAAAATAAAAAGTTATTAAAGTTTTTAAATTTTATTATGCATATTTTTCATTTGAAATCATTAAAAAAGTAATCAGAATGTAACCCTCCACGTGTATTCTTGTTCCTGATGCTGTATAGTTATTTTTCTCAATTTGAAAAATCTTAAATCCTTTTCAACCATCAAAATAATTCTCAAAATATTATAATTTAATAATAAAAAATCGAATTACTTCCCTAATTCAAAATCTTTTACAATCAAACCAGGCTTTAAACCATTTCATAATCCTACTTGAGACTACGCCTGATCCATAATTATTTTAATAGGTCGCTACAAGCAAAGATCCGACATGACAATCATCAATAATTCAACTGTTGATTCATTAGTTCGGAAGGCTAAGGAGAAGGACAGAAAAGAAAAAAGAAAAGAAAATGGTATTTTTAAACCAACAGTAGTGGTTTGTGGAGAGGCATCTGCACAAAAAGCCCATGAGTCACTTGTGCATCGAAATAGCCTTGAGTATTATAGGACCAAATCCACGTCGGTTCAGTAGCCCATTGGTTTTTTCAAAATAAAGACATAACCCAAAATAGGTTTGAGTATTATATGTTGTTTTTAAAGTCCAACTGCACATTGGATCAGTAGCCCATTGGTATATTCAAAATAAAGACAAAGCCCATTAGCTACTTAGAACTTCTACCTAGCACTTTTGCCGAGCGGGCTTGTCCCAGTGTTTCATTTTTTTTAAAAAAAAAAAAGTATATTTTGGATGGAAAATGCTTTGAGTTATGATTTCTTCTTTCTGGAAGCACATTGCAGCACTGGGGACACAGACGCGGATGCCTAACAGCTACCGGTGAAAGCGATTTTTTAAACAAAAAAGAATTCTATTATTTGAATCTAGAAGGAAAATTTGTAATTTTTCAAAATTTAGATATAAATTTATTTAATGAACTCTTTTAATTCGGATTAACTMGAAATATTTTTTTTAAAAAGAWTAAGATACACGTGCATAATGTGTAACTTGGCAAGCATATTCATCTTTGGTGCCGTAGCTTTTGCTTCCATTGACATGCCCAGTACCGGACACTTATCTTTATGCAAACTGCTGGCCCAAGCGCGGACAAATCGAAGTCATCATGCGCGGTCCTACTTTTTCTCTTTTTCTATGCGGGACAATATCTACTTCYTCTCTCGAACTTCACACCATTGATTCCATCCATCTGAAGGAAGCTGCTTCAAAATCATAGCCTCTGTTAAATTTTATTCTTTTTTATTTTTGTGTCTCCTTAAGAGAAAGTTGTGGGTGAAACTTTTCTTTTTCTTTTACTTCAAAAAGGATTTTTCGATGTTTGTGGATTCTTTAAAAAAAAAAAAAAAAGTATGCCTCGAATGATGCTAGTAACGCGGTAAAGATTGGGACGGCCACGAGTCGACCAGTGTAGGAGTCAAGATACTTCGTTGAGCAACCAAACAAGTAAAGCTTTTTCCCTGAATCAGGTTGAGGTTCTTATATAAAGCAACCATCACTTCCTCTGCACTCACCATCACAGTACACTTTCGCTCAACTAGGTTCCACCTCCCAGAGTATAACTGTCTCGGCTTCAGAGAATAGATGGCAACTCCTGCAAGGGGGAATGTGATGAAGAAGAATGGTGGTGTGAAGTACAGTGGCCGGCGGCCAAGCCCAAGGAGAGGACAGGTGAAGCTTAGGATTGCATTGATTCTGGCTCATTCTTTGGCTTCTATCTTCTCTCAAAGAGGCCCCAGTAGTCGAAGTGCATCCGCAATTCCTCAGTTTCACTTTGTTTTCAGAAAAAAAACATCAGTTTAGTAAACATTAATAGATTATAATGTTATCAGCGTTTTGTGAAACTCCAAAATTATTTGTCAAAGAACCAGAGGTTTTGGCATACTTGTTTGCATTTGGTTTCACCAATCAAGAAGTCTTCACTATTACTTGTTATTCCAGCAAATACGTGCAGCTCTAAATGGTGGCATAGCATAAACTACTCCCAATCTTGATGAAGAATATAAACATTTAAGCTAAAACTCCAACATTTGGATTAAAAATCATAGTTAGAGACGACTTGGGACTTGGGAGTTGGCCGACCTTGAAACTTTTTCTGGTCCAAATGATGAAGCATATCAATGCTGTAGGCAAGAACAGGAGTTAGGGGTAATCATACCCTAATATTTTTCAAAAATATTAAATAAGAGCCATATTTCTAAGCACCAGCATGTACATAGGCAGTTGTCCTTTCTAGGATGCTCTAACTAAGAAACCATAATGAAGGGGCTGCGGGTAATCGGGCATTCTATTGAGTCTTTATCACTATGGGATAGATATATATAGTTTAGATAACGCCAAAGCAAATCCAATGAATATATCTCTGCATCTATTTAAAATAATGTTATACTTTGAGTGCTCTTTTCAACTTTTTCTGGTTAACCTTTTGAGCAGTGAATGATTAGAAGYATGGTTCGGTCCTTAGCAACTAAGGAATCATCTCCCTTCCCACCATTTTATTATTCAAAAGAACTAATTAATGAACAATCTGCATTAGATTAAGACCATGTTTTTCAAAAGGAACATAATTAGAAGCACAATTATAATAGCAGATGGTCTTGATTCAATGCATTCTTATTAAATATAATATAATAAAGCTATTTATGTAGAGAAGAGTAGACAGAATCTGATCCTGTTAAGTCAAATGATACAAGACCAAGGATTCTTGTTCCTGGCTGCTTAGATCTCCAATTATCCATTTTATTTACTGTTAAGTACAACCTTAATTATATGTACTATATTGTTAAATACTTAATCTATTGAAAGAATATATATAATAATTATAAAGAGAAAACAGGGAGCAATAACACACTATAACCCTAGCGAGTTAGATGACCCGTGGACAGTGGGTCCGATGTGGGACTACCGAATAGTAACGACAAAAGCGAGTGAGGGAAGCCACGTGGTGTCCACGTTAGCTAATGAATCCAAGGAATTGGGATTTGAGAACAAATGCTGCACGTGAATTTTATTTCCCTGCCTCCTCGACCAAACCGAACCCCAAAGATCTCCATGGACCGTAAAGAGTACGACCCCAGTAACGTGCAAATTTTGAACCATACAGACAACGTACAGCCTATTTGGACTATGGAATTCTTCATTTTTTTTCTTTTTTTAGTAAACATTTTCTTGGATAAATTTCGATTTTTTAATATAAAAAGAGAATTTATTTGATATTTTTAATATTATTATCCTTCCTATAAATACATAATTTCGTAGATTTTAATTACAGATAAAAGTATTATTATTATTATTTTTTAATTATATTAATATAGCACGTATATATATAATTATTTTTTAAAAGACATTTAGAAATTGATAAAAATTAATTCAAAAGATAATTCGAAGTTAGAAAAAGACAAAGGGGCGGTCAAAATCGATTGGCTTTATCAGGACCGAGGGCAAGAAGAAAGGAGCCGGCGTCCAGGTGCGGGCGAACTTTTCGATTTCCCGCAGGTCAATATTTGGTCAAGCCGGTACGGTTCGGAGGTTTTAGACTAATTTTCTTTTACGTTAAATTAGATCTAATCTGTTAAATAATATACTACAAGGAATTTATCTAAACTTATTTTAGCTATAGAAAAATAGAGAGAATTACGTCATCCATGATGCACTAATTTTACAAATAATTGTGGATTATTTTATTCTTTATAATTAGTTACAATTTCTCATTCATTAAATAAAGATCCATATTCTTTGCTCTACTTTTTTTTTTTCTTAAACAACATCATTCTTTGACTTCATTATTATAAAAAAAAATGACTTCATCCGTGATGCATTAGAGAACAAATGAATAACCTCACTTTAAAATACAACAAAAACGTTCTAATGAGATATGATTCATAAAAATATTTATTATCATTTTAAAAATTTGAGAATTAAAAAAGTGACATATTATTAATAGATTTTATCGTTCACTATCGATCATTGATTAAAGTAATAAATAGTTAAATATCCTTTTAAGTTAAATATTATAAATTAAGTAAATAATGTTAAAAGAATTTCATTTTATTTATAAATTACTTTTAATTCATAAATTCGAAACGAAAGAATTTAGAACATTGAGTTTGGACTTATCTAGGACGTCTCCAACATCAAGGACCTTGCTTCTATCGGTATATAATTCAGTTATAGCAGCTGCAGGCATTGCTTGCTTAGTAGGAAAGCCAGATTCGAGGAACCAAACGTTGGTTCAATGTACTGGCTAATACTYAGAGGAATAGAGCAAAGAAAAAGACAGAAAGCCACCATGGGGGGGTACCTGCAATAATGATCGCCACTACTTTATAAACTAATATTTTAGTAGCAATGGAATCAGCAGGGACCATAAACTATAGATAAACATAATACTTCTAGTAATAAGTGGCACGTGATACATATGCAAGAAACTACYTTAGCCGTCAGAGATAGATACCCTTTGCCTTTCTGTCAACCGGCACAGTCAAATTTTTTGTCCACCTCCCAAGATCTCTTTGAGTATTAAATTGAAAGCACTTAAAAGGTTAAACCCTAGCCTTGAAGGCTCAACCGTTCTATTCTAGAGCATTCTAAATTGGAAATAAATGACGATTTATGTATTAATAAGCCAGGAATTAAAAGTTATAATTATAAAGCGAATATTTTTATGTAAGGTAGGAATCAAATTCTTACCCATGACTGCTAGCAAAACTTGCCACTACCATACTCTTTGGCATTTGCTACACTAAGTTATATTTCCATTTATGGTGTTAACCACCTTCTAAACACAATATTATCCATATCAAGTTTAAGGTTTTTTTTCRTTTTTCTTGTGCATTTTATTAAAATTTACATTTCAATATTGTGAATGAAGAAAATAATAATTGAATTGAGAGCATGGCCACATGAAGTGACAATCAGAAGTGTTATGTGAAGTGGAGAGAAATAATAATAAAGAGAAAAAAGGACACATGAAAAGAGATGTGAATAGAAGAAGGTCAATTACGACAACTGATGTCAGATAGTCTTGCAAGTGGGAAGTTTATTAATCCATGTCATGTCGCTTTATGATGGTGCCACGAGGATGGTAATTAAGGACTAAATATAAGGGCAATTGCAAATATCTTCTTCTTTATATATCCATCTCACCAGTTGTGTATTCTTCAAACATAAAGCAGAGGAACACTTCCGAGTCCGGGAGCTACAAGAGCAATCACCACCACAACCAACGCAAGAGCACCGAGAAACCACCTTTTCTGTCAAGAGTTCGGAAGTGAAAGATGGCAGATGCAAGAAGAGCAACGATGATGCACGGTGGAAACATGTCTAGGAGGAACGTCTATGGGCGCCAAATACCCAAGAGAGGTCAAGTGAAGGTGGCGATTGTGCTGGGCTTGGCTCACTCTTTATCTTCCATGTTCTCCTTCGGTGCTCGTTCTCATTCTTGCCGAAGAACCCAATTGTCATAAGTTCAAGAAACGAAGGAAGAGAGAGAGAGAGAGAGAGAGAGAGAGAGAGAGAGAGAGGGAACTGGAAGTTTTGGCAATTTAGAGAGGGCTTTTGGATTTGGAGCTTGGTTTTGTTGTTTTTACTAATTCCAACCCGTTGTAAATCTTTGTAAGTTAATGAAATGTTCTTTATCTTTACAATCTGGTTTTGCCTTCTGAAACTGGAGATGATGGTATGCTTTTCTTTGATCTGGGGATTGAGAGCTTGAGACCTTGAAAGAGTTCATCAGTTTTGCTAGTTTTYCTACCTTAACTTCCCTACTTGGGACCAACTRTGAGTCCCTTACCGGCTACAATTTCGTATTAACATTCAAAACGAATGGAAATGTTACTGCAGTTGTATAAATAATATTTGATAATCGAGAAAACATTAAGATACATGCGATTTTGATATTGCAAATACAAATTTTGGATTCTATCACTCAAAACCACAAAATTTTTAGCCTGCTCAGAAGGTTGCTATAATCATTTTGGTCATGATGTACCCTGCAGTTCCAGAGGGTACAAAAATGACCGAATTGATTTGCTATCTTCTTGTGCGGAGAATTTGATCATCCTATTCTTGAATTATCTCTTCCGAAGACCAACGTTGTTGCCCAGTTGACGGCCACATAAAACCTGTTCCTCCAACTGATAACGCGAGTCAGGTAAGCAGAGCGCCAAATGAACCAACTGAGAAACCCTGCAAAGGATATACCCCTTTCATCCTGCCAAAGCAASAAATGGAGTCAGTGATTCATATGAAAAAKATAGRAAATAAAAGTAAGCAGCATTTCTCCTATTGAAACAAGAAGCGAGGGAGTTTTTCTCCCTCATAGAGACCATGGAAGTACCTTGGACTGGCGGAGATCAACCAATGCCTTGTAGCGGCCTACAGATGCCATGCTCCCAAGATGTCGGTAGACAAAAGGCTCCCCTAGAGGTATGTCTTTCATAGAGGATGCCTTGCCACCATTTTGTTTTCCAATTTTATTGAYCAACTCAACAAGATATTTTCCTTCCCTTTCTGCTACCTGTCAAAATAGAAGGTTTAACAATCCCAAAAGATGAGGGCCAACTGAAAAAAGGGTAACGAAATGCCAACTTTTACTGGATTAACTCCCAAAACAATTTATTGGCAGAATAATATTCCAATAGTTCCAAGTAATCTACTATAGCCAAACAAAGGCAAAGATATTTCCAGTTTCATAATGGCAAAAGAGTTTAAAGAGGCTTTCAACATTTCTCACTGTCGCTTCTTGTTTCACACATGATGATATTCAAAACCATTTGCCTGCTTCAAGCAATCTGTATTCCTTGTTTTAGTTATTGATCAAAAAATATTAAAATAGAAAAGKTTTTCCTGACTATTGTCCAAATTATCTAAGTAAAACATTTTCAGTAACTTCATTAGTCTTTTCTTGTAATTCTAGCACAGAACCATACTATTTGATCCGCGCACAACACAGTCCAATCTGTTATATGACTGGAATTCCTTTGGYAGGCAATTCTAGCATAGGTTTTATATTAATGTTTTTGTATGTATCAGAAAGGTAAAAGAAGTATCAGCACAATCTCAACAAATACCAAGAAGTGCAAAAGTATCTAACTGCCTACCTGAGCAAGTGCTGGAAGCACTGGCTTCCCTGTTTGTTCAAGAAAGCCAGCACAATCCCCTAGCGCAAAGACATCCTCAACAGAAGGGACCCTCAGCCAATCATCTATACCAATTCTGTGAAATGTAAATGCAAAACTTGATGAGATCCAAAGTAAGTCTGAGAAGGAACAAACAATAGAATTGGGGGGGGGGGGGGGTGTCCTTGTACCTTCCACCAGGAGACTTGGGAAGATCTAGTGATTTTACAAAATCAGACGGGCCAACCCCAGTAGACCAGACAAGGAGACCATAAGGAACGTCACTTCCATCACTGAGAACTATTTTCTTTGGATGCACCTCTTTGACCACACCTCGTACAAGACGAACACCACTCTGGCCGAATGTTAAGCTTGGTTAATATGCAAAATCACAAAAAAATATATATATATAATAATAATAATTACTACCATTAAGGGAAAAGTAATGCATATTGCATAGTACCTTGGTCAAGTGCTTTGTTGCATATTGCCTTAATCGGATATCAAATGATGACAAAATCTCATTTGCCTGTACAGGAAGACAGTCAGAAGATGATAACTCACAAGAAGGCATTCTCTAAAACCAGGTTTACTCAAGAAGGCATCAAATGCGTTATACCTCAATGAGAGTGACGCGGACGTAATTTTTTACATGAGCATACCGCTGACGGACATCTCTCATGATAAAATCACTCAATTCACCACTAAACTCCACTCCAGTAGGACCGCCCCCGATAACAACACAATGTAGAAGCTGCTCCTTTTCTTCCTCTGTAAGGCCTGTATAAGTGCAAAAAAGGTTGAAAGTTTAGAATGATCTTTTTACATTTCAACCATAATGATTGGGATAGTGACAAGTGCGCAACACATGGATGCTATGGAAATCAAAACCATAAGTGAAATCTCATTAGTACTGCTTATACAACTTATAGAGTACGTTGCATACAACTTACAGGGTCCTAGTTAATCTGAAAGTGAAACGAAAAGCAGCCAACCTAGAGTCTCAAGCCCTTCCAAGATTAAATAACATGCTTTATGAGATTACTGATCAGCTAACCYTGGATAAGAATTTCAAACTTAAGATTCAGAGGTGCTTAGAAAAATCTTTTTCCATCGATTAGACTGCTTTGTATAAACATATATAGGACGGTACATTGCAGAGGCAAGCAAAGACTAGTCCGGTATAAAAACTAAAGAGAAAGAAAGACGCTGCAATAGTGTTTCCAGATTCCAGGACAGAAGGAATRAAAATACAAACGGTTCTGTGACTTGCCTGAGAAAAAGAAAAAGATGRGACATCCAAAACAACTAAACAATTACTCAAGATAGATAAAAGCACATCACAAAGAAATCAAGCGGCAGTATTTTCCTCTTCTTCGTGGCTACGTGCATGGCACTGATATGTCAATCTTTCCAACTTGAATTGCAATGTTTGGCCGATAGAAGTCAAATAACACTAAATATTGATCGTATAAGTTTTGTTGCTATTTTGGGTTTCATTTGCTGAAACTTATTGTTTTGGGAGGTAAAAGAAAAGGGGAGGGGGGAGAGTCACCTGGYTTTTCAGAAAGCATCAGATTCAACAGAAGTTTCTTCCTTATTTCTTGCGCATGATTAACTTCACGGAGGAAAAAGGCATGTTCCTTTACTCCCTTAATGCCAAAGGTCAAGGGTTCAGCTCCAGCAGCAATGACAAGTTTGTCATATGCCACTTTAAACTGGTAAGGCTTGTGAGACAGCTCTCCACTGCCKACYGCCTGACAATAAACCTGTTCGTATAAATCAATGGTCTAGATTAGCAGAATATTTTCAGAAGATCTGCAAACAGCATACGAACAACCAACATTATATGCTTATAGCCATGAATTAAAAGTACAGTGCCGATCTGATGTTTCCCCAACAAGACTTAAATTGTTGGAGACGAGACGCTGACCAAATAAAAGGAAGTAAGACAGTGCTGTAAGAATTACTTACTTCGTGTTTTCCTGTGTCGACATCAGTGCAGGATGCCAGGAAGAAATAAGAATTGGGATCCTTTGCTAGTGCTTTCTGTATCTGACTGACAGGCTCAGCCACAGAACGGAACTCCAGCGTACCAACACATGTTGATGCAAGTAAAGGAGTAAAAACCATGTGATTCCTTGGTGATATGCAAACAACATCATATATCCTTGTATCAAGACCTTTAAGGAATCTGCATGCTGCCCATCCACTACCAAGAACAACCACCCTCGGCTTGTCACCAGGTTTTGTGGCTTCCAGAGTGGGATAGTTGGTGCTTTCATGCTCTGAATTAGACTCCTCAACAATCCTCTGTGCATGAGCAAACTGATGTTGAGGGGTCATCCTCAGACCCCTGCTCCATAAACTAGAGTAATCTACTCTCCTGATGCTTGTGAGATATGACAGATTTCCACCTACTCTAGCATTTCCAGTGAAAGATGAAGGGCACCCATTCATGGATAAACCCTCACAGAGAGCATTCCTCTCGTTGGTAAACTTGCCAATGGCACCTCCAGAACATCTCGAGCKGCTCCTTGCTATCCTTGCCAGTGCCATCTTTTAAGGGACAATCACAGGAGCTGATACCTTTGAGAACTCCTATTAATTAGAAGCAAATTCAGATGTAAAAATTGTCTTCAAATGTCATAAGAAGTCTGAAATGAAGTTAGCAACAAGACAATCTTATATATAGAAAGAATCCGATCACTCCCTTTCGAAACGCATAGCAGTGCAAGAGGCATGTCTAATTTATTAAAGCAAGACAACGATGGTTTCCAAGACCAGGAAGGCCAAGATGCAGAATAGAAGAACTTCTTTTATTAGTTGATGGCAGATTCAACGTAAAGTAACTTTGCAAAATACAACCGTGGAACAAGAAAAAGACAAGTAGATTCTAGCTGGCACTTCAAATAGAATCTCAGTCCGAAATTGCTCCATTGAAAGGGCAGCCATGGTTTTGGTTGTCAAAGAGCATGTGGCATTAGTTGATAGTCCTACCATCTCTGTGGTAGAATTTCTCAGCCAGAGTGATTACTGCACTCTATCAATTACCGGTCCAACCATCTGTCTCTAATAAGATGGTAGATATTCATGCCAAGGTACAGAACAAAGGCAGCTTGCTATCCTAACTCCTAAAACAAAAGCTGCCCCCTCTGGGCGGAATTCTACAAGGCGAGAGATATAAAGCCATTTCTTTTAGACATGAGTGTTTCCTTCTCCTGGCATAACCAAAGCAGTTTATACATGAGGATGACCGGCGTTAATTTGGAAGAAATTCTAACGTAACAGACAATCATAAGCAGTTTGACTCTTCAATTGACCAATTATCCTCCAATTGAGGACTTTCCAAAAAAATGGTAAAACAGTTGGGTAAAGGGTGAATTTGTACTACATAAACACTCTGTTRAAGAAAAATCCAACTAATTAAAATTCAACAGAATCCTCAAGCACAACGTCTTTCGGATGCCCATTTCGTAACGACATATTCAACCATGATTTCATGAAAATGAAATCACTGTTAAACTCAGATTTTCGTTGAAAAAGGACATTCAGCGTTTGGAAGATTAGTTTCTGAAACCAGTCATAGCTCCGAAAAGAAGGACAGAGAATGCGGAACTGATACGATCAGTTTCATATTAGAAGAATGCTAGTCTTAGACTAATCAAAATATATGTCTACWCCTAATCCTCAAAATAAAACAAAAAACTTACTTAACGAAAAATGAAAAACAGAAAGCTGTGTACGGTTCCTGATATGAACAAAATTTACAGAGAGATTTACACATTGGAAGATCCTAATGTAGCTTCCCACTGCAGTGTTGCGAAGGAGTATTTGATAAAAACAAGCATACATGTGAACGGAAGGACATTACCTTGGAGATCGAAGAAGAATAACAGAGATTGAGATGGTGTATTGTGGAAAGCAAAGTCGGCGAAGTTAGCTTGAAACAAAGCAGGTTTCCATGATCTCCGGAAAATACAGTAGCTTGGCCTTTATACTATGTTTAAATATTGAGTATAGAAAAAAGTAAAGCCTTGGAGAGCAAGAAATTTCTCTCTGCAAATACTAAATAAACTAAATGTATAATGGTGGAAGTCCAAGAGAGAGTGATATAATTTAGGTTTCTTTGGCGAGCAGAGAGGAAGGAGGAAGATTGAAGGAAGTAGAGGCATTCCAACTTACCAGGACTGACGGCGTTTCTCTAAGCATGTAAAACCATCTCGATGAAGCCAGATCTCCGTAATCTCTGAGGATGTGGAAGACGGCTGTGACAATATCTGCAGAAGACAAAATTCTCCTTGATAGTGCAATTGGGGAAAAATGGAAAAACTAATATGGTAAAGGACAAATCTGGTTTTAGTATTAGGTTAATAGTAGCATGCATTTCGGGTCAAACYGGGCAGCCCTTTGAAAAATGCTTCAACGGTCCTCCTCTCTTCACGTTTTCTCTAGAATGAGCCGTCTTTTGCGATTTCCTAAGTCCTTCCATCTGCCACCTGGCATCGTGTAGTGGTACTCGACTCGAATAAGTAATGCATGATGAATTTATCAGCGACGATTTAGAAACGGTTCCTAGTTCCTTCGCCTATAAACACTTTACAAGATTGGACTATTACACGTTTATTTATACTTACTTTATAATTTTTACACATCCTCTAATACAAACAGAATACGAATTGTATATATTTTTAATTTTTCTAACAGATTTTTTCTCTATTTTTATCTTATAAAATAAATAATTAATTGTCTGATCTAATTAATGTAGTAAAAAAGTTATTAAACAATATAGAATTACTTTGCAATTCAACCTTGAAAAAAAAAATGATAGTATTTGGATCAAGTTGATTCACAATATGTGTGGAATAAGGTAACATGAACTTTAAAAAAATTTCGTGATATTTTTATTGACCTATAACAAATTTAGGGTAAGATTATAATTTTTTAAAAATTAATATAAAATTACTTAATTAATCCTTGTGATCCGATCACCTTGATAAGTATTTTCCTTTAAAGAATGCTTCGTAACCCAAATTCAACAAAAGTTCACTTTGTTTTCTTGCCTTGTCCAATTGCATAGAAGTATCTTTCCTACTTTGTGCTATTGCTAATTATTAACCATAAGAACAAGGAAAGTCGGGTAATTGTGGTCAATTAAGAAAATATTCAATTGGACTAGATGATGAGCCCGTAGATCTGGAGAGGAAAGTTGGGCCCGWTATACTGTGGGCCTGTGGCTCTGAATTGTAATGGGCTTTGTGACACCGTCATTTGCAATGTCTGGTTTGGTCTGAGATGACGGCTGGGAAAATTTCCTAAAAGGACAAAATTCTCCTCCTTATTTTATTTTATTTCTCATCGTAACGTGTACAAAGCTCTCCTTCGAGTGTGATTGGAAAAAGATGAAAACCTGATTTCAAGTTTAGGTTAACTCCCACTCATTCAATTCAATCCATACTACAACTTCTAATTACGAAATCCCACTACGGAGATCAATTCCCCAATCTTTCATCTCTGTATCCTTGTGAATTGTACTGGAAAACCCTAATTGTCGACGATGTTGCTATCTCCGGGCCACTCCCCTCGCCACCTCTCTTCACCGTCGCCCTCCTTTTCMGAAACCCCGATCTCCGATCATGAGAAATCCAACACAGCTCTTTCAACTAGAAAATTCAAGCGKCCCAAAGTCCTTGACGAAGATACCTATGTAGAAGCTATTGAAAAGATCATCGAGCGCGATTTCTTCCCCGATATACCAAAGCTCCGGGACCGCCTAGACTGGCTGGAAGCCGTCCGGACTGGGGACCCTGTACAAATCCGCGACGCCCAATTGAAAATTCTCGAACGCCGCCGTGGTGCCAATCCCGTGGATTCAGGTACTAACTTAAGAACCCCCGGTTCCACATTTTTTAGAAATTCTATTTTTACACCTTTTGGAGAAGACGGTGTAAATAATCTTTCTCATGAGGATAGAACCCCCGTTGTAGCGAGTGATGGGAATATTAATGAAAACTTGGTTGGTGATAATGGGGGCGGAGATGTGGATACTGCACTGACTTTGGATGAGTTTTTCAGGAGGTATACTAGTGAGGATAACGAGAGTTTTGCTAAGATTATGGAGAAGGTGGATAGGAAGAGGAAAGAGAGGTATGCATATTTGCTAGATGGTGAAAAGAACGGGGATACAAAGTTAATTGAGGATGTGAAGAGGGATCATGTGGTAACCGATGGATATGGGACATCAGATCAGCCAGTGAGTACTTTAGAAGGGTGGAAGTATACTGCGAAGAATTTGTTAATGTATCATCCCTCAGATAGGGGTGAGGCTCCATTGACGGAGGAGGAGCGAGCAGAGAGGCTAAAGGGATTGACTAAGGAGATTAACAAGTCAAACACAAGGTTTCAGGGTAAACTAGTGGACTATAAAGCAAAAGAAGATGATACAGTGGAGGTGCTGTATACACCTGTTGCTGGGGCTACGCCCTTTCCAATGACTGGTAGGGATGGGGATAAGCTGAAGAAGTATGATTTGGAGGATCTAAGGAAGACACCTAATCAGTTTTATGTTGAATCTGGAAAGAAGGCAGAGAATGGTTATAGTTTTGTTAAGACACCATCACCTGCTCCAGGTGTGAATGAGTCTCCCTTTATTACATGGGGTGAAATTGAAGGAACACCATTGAGGTTGGATCCAGAGGATACACCCTTTGATATTGGGGGTAGTGGGGATGGACCGCAGTTTAAGATCCCAATGCCACCTTCAAGAGATATCAAGGCCCATTCTTTGTCTAGGGATGCTGCCCGTAAATTGAGAGAGAGGTCAAAGATGTTTCAGAAACCGCCATTACCATCACCAGTCAGAGGGGGAAGTGCTAGTCCTAGTGCACGACTTTCTCCTGCTGCCCAGAAATTTATGAGGAAGGCCATTGCCAAGTCCTCACATGCTGTTGATGAATCTCTCAGGGCAAGTTACCGTGGTGCAAGTCCAGGTGCAACTACTCCTAAAACTATTAGGAGTATGTCAAGGTTTGGAAGGGACAGCGGCACTGCTTCCAGGTCACCTTCTGTGACGGAGGATTGTAACCCTCCTTGGTAATTTGTGTGTCTTCTGTTTACTCATTGAACATTTTTTAGCATAAGAAGAATGATGTTCCTCTGTGTAGTACCTTTTGCTAAACAAAGCAGGTAAATGTAACTGATATAATGGAATAGTGAAAGTTGCCTTCTTTCTATTTTCACTTTCTGAGATTGTTTAATTACCATCTGTTTTCTTTTTATCTATTCTCTGAATTGTCTGATTAGATGTTGGGAAGCCCTTTTTAATAATGATTTTCCTTCTGGTGAACATGCGATGTCTAGTTTAGTGTTTCAACGGGAACAACTTGTTGTTCTGAAGAAATGAAAGAACTCAATAGTTTTTGGATTTTGTTTGGCCAGAATGGAAAGGAATTAGATCCTTGGGTCGTTGTAGCACAATCTTTTCTCAGGAAGATGATCTTATTTTATTTTATTCATAATAATATTTAAAGATAAAAGAATATCAGGAAGATCAACTTTCTCTGAACATCACTCTTTTAAATCCTTTATATCGCCTTGGACATTATCCAACTTACTCTAGTTTGGTTGGAATATGTTTGGCAAATTTCAGTCTTCTTGGCTACACAGAATGAAGTAGAAAGGGAAAGATAGATTGCACTCTTACTGGTGTCAGCATTGTTGTGTATGGGGAAATATGCCATATATGCTACACTAGCAACTTCTAGGATGATAAATCTCATCTTCGAAATCTGTTGCAGCTTTTAACATTTTGTCCACGACATAGTTGATGAAGCTAAACCTTGTCTTTTGCTCTTAACAAGTGAAGGTGTCCCATTGCTTTTGAAACATGATTTTCTTAGAGTTCAATGAAGATGCAGAAATGTGATATAGCTCTCTATATATGATTCCATTACCCGTGGGTATGTGAAAATGAGTCCTATGAATGCATAATAGAAAAGAGAATGCCTGGTACAAGGATGGATTTTATTATTTATCTTTTGCTCGGTATTTAATCCATTATTTAGATAAAATTGTGTTGACTCATTATTCCTGTGCTGAGCCGTCTTTTGGTCTCATCGTATTTGGATGACTTGCCATAGAAGATGGTGAAATTTGGGGTTTTCGGGATTGGGATTTTTTACTCATGTTGTGCCATGTACACAACATGAATGATTCTATGTAATATGTTTATCAAGTCCCAATCTCTTAATGTTGGTGTTGTAGCTTTGAGGTTTCAGTTGGAAAAAATTGGAACACAGTGCTGACTTACAGAAACTATGTTGTAATCCAGCAAAACCCGAAATTAATCCATCCATTAGCTGCAATTTTGTTTCCATGAACATAAGAAAAAATGCTGATTTTATGTAAAGAATTTCCTTCTTGCTGCCTAAAAGTTATCATCTTCCTTTCAGATATTTGACTTGATTATTTGGAAGATAGACAATGACTACTTGAAACTTTACCTATTCAACTTGAACATTGCGAAGGCAGTTTTAGCTAGTTTGATAAAAGCATGCTTATATTGATTGAATGGTTCTGCGGTAATATATGTTTACATTCTTGTCATATCCTATTATTTTTTGGGTTTTTTAGTTGATCTTCTGGTGCAGAGAATAAAGGGAGAATGTACTAGCTGGTGCGGTTTGAAAAAGGTTCTATCAAATTAAATTTTTATCCTAATGTTATGGTTTGATATATCCAGTAGCATCTCATTCAGTTGTTTAGCTTTCGTTTACTTCAAAGTTTAATCTATGCAGTTGACTGTCCTTTCTTGCTTTTCCTGCATTCTTAAGCCTTTGTATTTCCACGAATGCTAGATCAAGTTTCATTAGTGTTGTGGAGAAGAGTTAGATTTGTGTTGCATGCTACATATATCAATCTATTACTGCATGGGTTGGCCTTTTGCAAAGTTAAGTGGTGGTCAAATTAGTATTCTTATATGAGAATAAGGATCGAACACCTAACTTCTTTTAGGGGATTAGAATTTTAAAATGTCGAAATACTCAAATCAATCAAGTTCGGTTTATAACAATTTAATGGTTCACGAGGTGTAGAACATTAAGAGATTAATATATTAACGGATTTATAAATTGTAAACAAGCATCATAAATTAGATTAAGCAAATGGCAAAAGAAAATTTGAATACCCCTCAAAATGCAGGGCTTTCTATCAACAGATTAGGAACATGAGTATTCAATATAAGYACCACAGAACCTTACAAATCTAAACTGATCTAAAATAGATAAATGATAAAATTGTGAAAAAAAATAATTTAAATTTACTTACTTAATATATTGATTAAGATCAACACAACCCAATTCAACAAAGGTTTCACTTTGTTTTCTTGCCTTGTGCAATCGCATAAAAGGCTACCAAGTTTTTTTCCTACTTTGTGCCATGAAAATTAATTAATTAATCATATGGATGAGGAAAGTTGGACGAGGTGGTCAATTAATAAAATAATCGAAATTCATACCTTACTGGACTAGATGTTTAGCCCATAAACTTGGAGAGGCAAGTCGGGCCCCTGATATTGTGGGCCTCGTARTGTGGCTTTTAGCTTTACTCTCCAGCACAACACTGCACTGCGTTCGGGAAGTTCGGTTGCGTAGTAATGGGCTTTTGAGAGCATACAAGATTAGTTTTACTTTCCTCTTCTAGTAAAAACTACGAAGGAAAAAGAAYAGGAAACGATCAAGCACTGGTGGCATCAAATTGATTAGATCTTTAATCACTTATTAATTTCATTAAAATTTATTAACTAAAGTCAGCACTTGTACAACGTTATTATACAAGAAGAATCAGATCCTGAGTTAAATCTAGGAGTTGCTTTTAGCCA
This sequence comes from Rhazya stricta, assembly GCA_001752375.1. Lineage (NCBI taxonomy): Eukaryota > Viridiplantae > Streptophyta > Magnoliopsida > Gentianales > Apocynaceae > Rhazya > Rhazya stricta. The sequence continues at coordinate 1,556,326 of MEJB01000021.1, read as the reverse complement.
CGCCATGGGCCTTTGATGATGTTGGATCTTGAATTAAGTTGCGGCTAGAAAATCTTTTCGAGAGTCACCGAGAACTCGATTCAAGATCATGGCCAAGCGGACTCCCCCCTGTGCTATTCGTTTCATCACAAATGGCAATCTTGAATTGAAGTAATTGTCTGCAATTAAAGAAGCGATCACCAAACATTACTTCAAGCAATAACCAACCTAACATGAATGTCCTTGTCCTGCCAAAATTACATATACCATCTAACGTACCAGATAGCGTTTCTCCAGATTTAACGCCCTTGTAACCCCATTTACAAGCTATGTTAATGCTTTCTGCTGCATACCTGTGCTTACAAGAAAGATCATCCATGAGTTCTTCTAATCCACGGAATGAGTGTTTTTCATTTTTTTTTTTTTTTTTTTTTGGGTTTTAGGATGGGGAAGGGAAAGTTGGGGTTTTTTTTTTTTTTTTTTTTTTGGGGTGGGGGGGTTGTGGAGGAGAAGAGAGAGCCCACTTGTTAACACAAGTAGAGAGGTCACTGCAGTCCCTCCAAGATTCAACATCATCAGACCAGATGCCCTGTTGATGAAGAAAATGATAAAGTTAATTGATCGAAGATGTTCAGAATGTGGATAGCCTAATGCCTGCCGAGAAGCCAAAATATCAGATATACATGACCAGAACGCAAATAGTAGCGTAGGTACTTACATCAGTGAAGTTACTCTCTATGTCTTGTTCGAGGAGGTCAATTTCCTTCCCATAGTAATCTGCTGCAGCTGTAAGAATAATCTCTCTATCCCATACCTGAAATGGATTTTGAGCCCTTGTGCATCAATAGAGGAAAAAGYACCCGTGTAGAAAATAATTTCTGATCAAGACTTCTAAGGAACTGAATCTGAATGAAGTAATAAACAAAAGGATAGCTGTCATGACTCACATGGTGCAGATTTGATTTGTGCCTAAACCAGCGCAAGTCAATGGTGTTTCCACCTTCATCACTTGTGAAGCCAACATGCATTGGCTGAGTTTAGAGTGAAACAAACCGTATTACAATTAAAGACGGAGCAATCAGATTCAGGACTGTGACAACATAGATGCAAAGGAACAGAATGAAGAGACAATGAACCTGATGTATGTCACCCATAAAATGTGACAGGAATAACAAGGCCTCCGTCATATTATCTGTGCTCATTCAACYAAAATAGCAAAATGAGCAAATTAAATTGAATTATCTGGGAAAAGAAGCATCACATAAAGAGTAGAACTTCAAGAAATTTGGCTCTCTTACGTCGCCTATCAGAAGAGCCATGGCGGTAATGTGAAAGCTGGGCGGTGAAATTTCGGATAGCACCACCAACACACATATCCTGTCTTCCATGTTGATCATGACAGTCCCCTTTTGGCAAAAAGGTAAGATTTTCAGTGCACCCTATTGAAATATTCAAGAACTGTTCCAGATTTAATATATGCTTACTTTCATAGTCAAAGTTGCAAGCACTGTCTGGGGTGTCTATGAAATGAAGTGGGCTCGTCCAGCTATACTTGTGCCAATGGCGTACTTGGTCAGGCCATACACACAGAGCTGACAAGTCACCAGTAACATAGTCAGGCAACAACATCTTAACCGCATGAGCTGCATCAGGTTCGAGTAGACCCTGCTTTTTAATGAAGACATTACTTTCCATCTTCCTCAATGCTTGAAGCATCTAAAGAATAGCTGCTGGATTGATTGACAATTCGATTGATCTCGCATGCCATTGAATTCATAATGCAAAACTTAACTTAGAAACTGTAGTCGTATTGATTGTAAATCAAGGCCTGAGATCACTATATTTTAGGCAACTCGACTTCTTTACAAAAGAAAGCAAGCAAAAGGCCGTCTTGTTGGAACTGTTCTGCCACGTCCCAATGCTAATCAAACAGGAATAGCTGTTTTGAGTTCAAGAATTACTTTACCTGTGCAATTTGGCATGTCATCATATGACCCTCTTTGCTCCATGCTCGAACACCAGGCTCSGTGAAGAAAGCGAGAGAAAGAACGAAGACGAAACACAACCAAGACAGAGTCTCCAAGCCCATGAAACTTGTCATTCCGAAAATGGTCTTTCTGTTTCTTGAAAGCGAAAACGCAAGAAAATAGACCCACTATGATTATTTTGTTCAAGATATAGCTTTTGGAAGCTTCCCAATCTGTCACGGTATTAAGTCTGAACACGGTCCCGGTTGTGTACAAGCTAAAACCTTCAATCCTTTTAGGTGCATGTGAAGTAAGTTATCAACATAAGCAACATGGGCATATTCTAGGCATCTCGTCTGATCAAGAGAAATGTGGACGAAGTGGGAGAAGAATAGCCCTCATTCGGTTTCTTGWGTAAAAGTTGACTTGAAGAGGAATCTAATTAGTTAATTAGGTAGTTCATAGTTCTTGACGTGTGGGAAACCTTGTGCCCTCATGATCCGTGGTGGCTTTTATGGRTACATTCTTATCTTTACCTCTATCACTGGCTATTGATGAGGCGTGAAGCTAAATTCAGTTAAAAGACCAACTTTCCAACAATCTTCACACCTCTTCAATAGAGCGATGAACAGAATAATACTGCTTTTTGGCAAAAGCGATCAAGGTAATTGGCTTGATAATAGACTTGAGCTGGTTTAATAACATAAGATCCTATGGTCCCTATACRTGCAAACCACCATATTAATAAAATATTCATGCCATTCAAGATTGCTTCCTTCAGTAGGGAAAAGTCTCGATCACTACATTAATAGTTATACAAAAGTTAGATGTATACATGGCGAGAATTGAGAAGCTAGCCTTCTCCAGCATAGTAATAGTAACACTAGCGTTCTTTGAATCTCTATAGCCATATCCACCAACTTTACCTTCATTGATTTGCAATTGGCAGCTTTGAAGTAAAAATACTGTTGAGAGCAGCAGCCAAACGAAACCCAGCTTGGGCCAGTCTCTCTTCCACAACAGGCCAACGAGAGACAAAATAATCATCTATCAGGATCAAAACACAAYATTATTATTGGCAAAAGACTTGAATACAGTGTGGTAGAAAGTAAAAGCTAATGTAATTATACATGCTYGATGAATATGAGCCATAAGGTTAATCTAGGTTGTTTATAATGCATATTTGTGATTCTTCTTTTGATATTACACAGAGAGAACTTTTACGCCAAGTAAAATTATTCATTATGAAAAGAAGGGAATACTCTATTCACCTCCTAGAGTGCTTCCTGGTGTTGCATTCCTGTAGGCGAACTTGCATGCCAAATATATACTTTCAGAAGCGTACCTGCAAACGTAATAGTTAAACTACCTCTATCAATATGATTTTCCTATGTTCTCATGACATATCTAGTGCAGCTATGAACCATGTGGACGTTGTAGAATAAGAAGCTACTTTTAGATTAAAACACCACCAAAAACTGTCCCCCAAGTGATGTTAGACACTGGTAAAATATTTTGTTTTACTAACTTCAYACAGGCAAAACAAAGGCAAATTTTTCCTTTTTCCTTTCTGTTTACAGCTTATTCACCGACTTGAGCCTGACCAAAGGTCCATGTTTCTATATGGAAAATCCTTTTCTGATGCTTCATTTATATTGGATGTCCACTCAAAATTCATGGACCACAGTTAAAATGATATATTATGTATGTATCTCAAAGAAAAGAACYATCCGATAAAGACTTTTTTTATAACACATCTCAACACGGATTTGACCCAAATTTGTGTTTCTCCTTGGATGATGCTTTTGTTCCATAGAACATAATTAAAAAACTGTATCCATAGGCATCCCAAATAAGCAGAAAACGTAGATACACACAGAGGGAGGGGGCGGGGGCTCACAGATTTGGACAAACTGTTTTATTGCAATTTTCCGCTGATGAGATGCCAGAAATCCAGTCATCCTGTTCCAGAATGAAAGAAGAACAAGATCAGTGAACTTGTTGGATCTATAAGCCAGTTTGTCCTCTCTCTTTATCATTAAAAGATTAAATGCTGRAACTAAAACATTCAGTTTGCAAATGCAGAAGTTTCCTCATTTYTTTGTTTATTGTCTCGATGACTTAAACCACATTTAGCTGACACTATCCAGATTTCGTTGGTCAGGCTTATGGATTCTTTTGCTTTATCTTAAATTAATGTGTTTTTGGGTTAATTTATGACCAAATCCACAGCAAGGGAAAGGACTTAAGTGTTTCCCATACTCYGAGAGGACCAGWTCAATTTAGTTGGTAAGAATGAATATATGAAATAGAAACATAGAAAAACAAGGATTGTTGGCAAAGTAGGAGCTATAGAACAAAGGATTTTATGCAAACAGATCTTAACAATTTCATTGTCTCATGTAGAAAGATTTATCCGCCCTTCATTATGTTAAAARGAAAGGCATTTTTGTTATCTGTGCTTTCCAAATAGTAGAAAAAGAATAATCTCATAGCATGACAATTTAAATGTTTGAGGAGTCCTCCTTACTCGTTTCATATTTTATAAAGTATATTAATGTTAGGAAGGAAGAAGCATTRCTGTATATGCTTCTCTGAAATATATTACAAATGTCATGCATAGAACTACCACATCCAGTATGATAAGGACATTTTAAGGCGTACTGTAATGTTGTTCTGAATTGCTTGTATCATGGTCATGAGATCTGAGTTATAGAATGTCTTGAGAGCAGATTCAATGATCATATTGTCCCATACCTGAAAAGAGCAAAGCAGATAATGAGGAATATGATGGACTACAGCAATAAAACTGCTAGCGTTACTGGACAACATACTGAAATGAATAAATAAATGAATTACTCTTCTATCTAACAGCTTAAGCTTTTAAATGAGATGACTATTCAACAAGGTATAATAGCAGATAAAAAGCCCTGACTTCAATTTTCACAATCATATACTTCTGATTGATGTTTGTGCATGCTAGGCATACTGAAAAAGATTCTAGAACATACGAKMGGATGTATTCAGCATACACATGTATGAATACTTCTTCCTGTTAGTTTAACCTTTCCGATGAAGTGATAATTCACAAAGATGAAGAACTTCAAAAAGTCATCTTTTTATTTCCTTCTTAGTCAATCCTTTTATTCTCTAACAACTTGAGCTTTTAAATGAGATGACAAGTCAGCAAGACAAACAAATCCAGAAATGCCAAAAAAGATAAACTTTTATCAGAACATATTCTGCACTATGTTTCCAAGTAGGCAACTGCTTGTGCATGTTTTCATTTTCTCAAATTCCGAAACCTTATACCAGGAGTGCTGCCTCTTATTTGCATGAAGCATGAAACTCAGTGATGGCTCATCCCAAGGGGTAATAACAAGCCAACACAACAGAAGCAAATAAAAAGGTAAAGACAGTCTTGTATGCAAAAGTTATTGAAGACCTACGTGGTGCAAATTGGTCTTCCTCCGATACCAACGAACAGTTATTGTGTTTCCACCTTCATCTCCAATAAAGCCTACATGAAGAGGCTGTTATCGAAATTAAATGTCAGACAAAATGAGACTGCATTCCAATATTAGTGCATTTTGAGCATGATGCCCAGTTAGGGAAGCAAGTGAATCAAGATTTTCAGGAACTTAATCTTATTTAGTAGTTTTAGACAATTTGCATATACTGGAATATGCAGATCTATACAGTTCAAATAAATAATTTGGCCCAAACCCTCCTGTGTTAATGTTTCTTAAACATCAGACAAGATTAGCTAACCTGATGGACATCACCAACAAAGTGTGATAAGAACATAAGGGCCTCTGTCAAGTTGTCTGTCAAAGGCAGGAGATAATCTTAGAAATTGCACCATAACCTAACACCTTGAGGACTTACACTTACATTTAACTACTGAATCTGAGCTATAAAATCCTGATGTGAGTTGCATAGTGTAGTTGTATATTGCTCCAGTGACACATCTGTCCTTGTGTCCAGCAGAGTCATGGCAATCTCCTATCAGAAAACAGGAAGGAGCTTATTTGCAGATTGTAAACTTCATCTAGAACTATAAATGCTCCTCAATTGCATTCAATGTTTGAAAAGCAGATTTGAGAAGCCTATTTGATATAAGGATATCACAGGAAGTGATGCTTACTGCAGTATCTGTAATTACACCTGAAATCAGGCGTGTCTACATAATGTAACGYGCTACTCCAGCGGTAGTAGTAATTATGCCTAACCTCATCTGGCCAGGAGCAAACATTCGCGAGATCGCCTTCTGCATGATCTGGGAGCAAATATTTGACCCCTGCCATAGCATCTTCAGAAAGATATTCCTGAAGTGTTAAAACGATATTTCATCAACTTTTAAGAGAAATGAGTRAATCATACATTTGATGCACAAAAAGTGATCTCTTTCAAGCAGATCTGGGAGCAAATATTTGACCCCTGCCATAGCATCTTCAGAAAGATATTCCTGAAGTGTTAAAARGATATTTCATCAACTTTTAAGAGAAATGAGTTAATCATACATTTGATGCACAAAAAGTGATCTCTTTCAAGCAGAAAGAAGGAATGACTTCAWTCGTTCTGTACCATCCCCCAACACATTCCTCTGCCAGATGACCACTGAATATGAAGTGCGAATAAAGAAAGAAGTCAACCAGAAAAAAATTGCATCTTTTCTACCCGACCTAATGATTTCTCTACTCAATTATGATTGAATAGAATTTTCACTTAGCAATCAAAAACTTTGATTTTATTTTTTTTTTTCTTTTTGTAGAATAATAACTTGAGTAGTTTGTGAGCCAATGATAAAGATCCACTCTTTCAATTTACCTGATACATCTTTGGCATTGGGCTTTACATGAATCTACATAGTTATATGTATGCATTTCTAAATATTCAAATCATACACGTGCAGACATGCAATTTATATGTGAACGATTTGTCTGTGAAAGAAAACTTCACGTACGTACAACGGAGGTTCTTGGAACTGGTTAAWAAAGATCTAAAATGCTTTTACCTGAGCTTGATGATTCTTTGTTCTTCAAAAGATCAACTTTCGCGCATTCAGGTTTAAAATATGATATCACATTCTGATGAGAGTTRCAAATGCAATCAGGGGATATTCAGGTCCTTCAAGCTTTTGACAGCTCAACCAGAAGCTAAACATCACTTCCAGGCCAAGTCCGATTAAAACTCCTAATATCTCAAACATTAATCAATATTTTATGTTCCCAGTAATCTAAATTGTCTGACATTCCTAGAACCCGTTTTTTTTTTTTTTTTAGTATGATTTCTCAGGATCCTACAATAGTAGCCCCTTTTGAGGAACTCCCTAATACTAGTTCCCCAAAAACCACGATTAATTAGAAAAACACGTCATTAGGAATATTATTAGCCATGATCAGCTCAACCCAAGAATCAAGGTATAGGTTTCAGCGTACTTTCTAGATTAGTTTGCCAACAACAACAAATTATTCTATACTATTTGCAAATTCCAGATTATATATTTCTCAGCTTTAGCAATAAGCCTTCAATGAACAGATAAAGAGTGAAACATAAAACTAACTGCATATGAAAAGAAGTTCTCTTTCAATCTTTGAAAAACAAGGAACTTTACCTCAGCAATTTTGCAGATAGCATAGTGACCTTCCTTTCCCCAACCAGAAATTCCCGGAAGTAATAGCAGAACAACAAACAATTTCTCGATCATATCTGCAGACTATCTAGTATAATCTCAATATCCACAAACCAATCTGAATAAGCGATCTTGAACTGAACGTACTGCTTGTTAACGTTGAGTAGTTGCAAATTATCAACTGAAAGGAAACAAATAAATATCCATGRTTCAAAGGATAGTGACAGAAATGTCGTCGCGGCCATATACTTAAGTTACAAACGCTGTCGTTTACGAGCTTAGTTCGATGATTGAACCTTTTGTAACATTGACTTGTAACCTTTTAGCTGAATAAATAAAGAAAATWTAAAATAATAGATCAGTTTAGGTTGATCAGAAACCAGAGAGGGTATACAATTTTAAGGAACCAACCGATACTGCTAATAGACTTGGGATGAATTCAAGTGATGAATAAACATCCGAGCAAATTTCTATTGAAGTCTTTAAAGATGTTAAGAGAGACACTTTCATTCTAATTTAAGAAAATAGAAAAAATTTCAATAGTTTAACTTTAACAGAGTTAAGTAAAATGTATATCAAATTAGGAAAGGATTATCAAACAAATGAAAAGYAAGAAAAATAAAAAGAGAAGGATTTTCCTTTTCCCTTTTCCGCTGTCCCATAAAAGACGCAAGAACCTTATAAAATCAAACAGAGGCCTGTCTGTCTTCAGTCATTAGYGTTATGAAGGCCATAGTTATCACAAACCCAGGTGACCCAGAAGTCTTACAACTGCAAGAAGTTGAAGACCCAGAAATCAAAGGTGATGAAGTCTTGATTAAGGTTGCAGCCACTGCTCTCAACAGAGCAGACACCCTTCAGCGCCAGGGCAAGTACCCACCACCTAAAGGTGACAGCGAGTACCCGGGTCTTGAATGCTCCGGAACAATTGAGGCTGTTGGCAAGGATGTCACTAGGTGGAAAATTGGTGATCAGGTCGGTAACTAATTCCAGTTTGGTTTTGTCTGGGAACTAGATACAAAGGGTTGTCGTTAGTGAAGCATTTATTCGGGATGTTTTGATGAATAAATAAGTATCGAGCGATGTTCTGTTTTCCTTTTGAAATTCTGTGATTTTGATTGTAAAGATGGAACCTTTGACTTCTAAAGAAATTATCCATCTGGTGCTGGAGAACATTTCAAAGAGGCATAGATTGGCATAGCTGGGAATTCCTACTTCCACGTTATGCAACCCTTGAGACTAAAAAATTGGTGCTTACAAAACAGTGATAGTAGGTGTTGAGSTGACTGGAGTAGATGTGCTCTCCTGGTCGATCGATAAATACTTCTGATATCATATGCTTTATGGCAATTTTAGCTAATTTAAGACTTTTGGTGAACTTTTTCCACACCTGCTCCCTTTCAGCCTTGAAATTCTTTTCTTTTTTCAATCGAGATAGAGAATTCCTTCTATCTTTTTTGGCTTCTGAAATTCATTTCTTGCGGCTTCTTGATGGAGAAAAAAGTTTGTAAGTTGTYGAGTTATGATTGCAATTTGCATCGCAGGTTTGCGCTCTTGTTGGTGGAGGCGGGTATGCAGAAAAGGTAGCTGCACCTGCTGGACAAGTCCTTCCTGTACCACCTGGTGTTTCTTTGCAAGATGCCACTAGTTTTCCTGAAGTAGCTTGCACTGTTTGGTCAACTGTCTTTATGATGAGCCGACTATCAGCAGGGGAGACATTCCTGGTAATTTACATATGTATAATCTTCCTTTACTACATTTTTCTATCATTGTGACTTCTTTACCAAGTTTTTTCYTGTTTGTCAGGCTGTAACTGATGTGATCTTAATGTCACAACCTTCGAGTGCAATTCTGAGTATCAATAAMTGTGCATATTTTCTAAATGAATAATTTGGAAAATCATTTAAACTGTCAAAATTAGATGCATCACAGAAAAGTTGCTTTTTGACTTGAACCTTTACAGGCTTCTACATTGTTAGTTGTGGTTATCTTGTGTTAAATGGTTCTCTCCACCAGTTGCTTGTCATCAATTTCTAACTTCCATTTCTGCTTATCCAAACGAATGGTTCTTTTTGTATTTTCAGAGAGTCTCTTTACTTTTTGGGGTGTCGGTGGTTAGTTAGAAGTGTAACTTGTATTCCCCAATTATCGTATCAAATCAGTGGGACCATATGGGTGGAAGATAATTGAGTAAATAACTGTAAAGTGACCTTTTATTTTATAGCCATTCTTTAGCAAASTTAGCTTGTTTATGTGCTTTGGCCATATTAAATATCATACAACTTTTTCATATGATATGACATATCACTCAGCTAGAACTGTTAACAAAATTTCAGATACATGGAGGATCTAGTGGCATTGGTACATTTGCTATTCAAATTGCCAAACACCATGGAGTCAAAGTATTTGTCACTGCAGGTCACTTGCTACTCTCATTGTGGACAAATCTTTTAGGTCTGAAGTTTGTCCTTAAAAGTATTCTTTGTCATTAGGYAGTGAGGAAAAACTAGCTGCTTGCAACGACCTTGGTGCAGATGTTTGCATCAATTACAAGACTGAGGATTTTGTGGCACGTGTCAAGGAAGAAACAGGAGGAAAAGGTTAAAGAAACTTCTATTTGTTTAACTTCTTAGTTTTTGAATCCTGTTTTTGTAGTTTCTTCTTTTCTACTGGAATAATGAATACACTAGGCCTCATAGATTACATAGCGAATTCTGCTTTATTCATCCTCAGGAAAACATGATCCTAGGTGTTATATAACAGGTGTTGATGTTATACTAGACAACATTGGAGCGTCATACTTACAGCGGAATCTAGACAGCCTAAATGTTGACGGAAGGCTTTTCATCATTGGCTTTATGGGTGGGATAAAAACTGAAGTAAATCTTTCAACTTTGCTTGCGAGGCGCCTCACAGTACAGGGTATGTTTAGAAGTCCTTGCTACTCTTTGCTAATGTATGGTAGTTTATCTTGATACTCATTAGCATCTGGTCATGGTTTACTTTGCGATCTCCTTCCTTTTCATCATCGATATGTACTGACATACATGAGAAAACTTAAGTATGATATATAAATTGACAAGGTGACGCCTCTGACATACTACTGATATCTCATTGTTGATGAGCCAAAAGTTAGATTTCCTAGGTTGGAAGAAGTATGTGCAGATTTAAATTGAAATCATCACACGTGCAGCTGCCGGGTTAAGAAATAGAAGCAAAGAAAACAAAGCTTTGATTGTGAGGGAGGTGGAGAAAAATGTTTGGCCTGCAATTGCAGCTGGCAAGGTGAAACCAGTAGTTTACAAGTCCTTTGCTTTGGCTGAAGCTGCAGAAGGTCACAAGCTAATGGAAAGCAGCCAGCATATTGGGAAGATTCTCCTGGTCGTCTGATTTATTGTTTATTCACAAGTACATTGTATCATGTAGCAGATACTGGACAAAGCCTGTTCTTATAAAGGCTGCCTCTTTGATCCTTCTTTTCTTCCTCAACTATCTCTATCCTCTGCCCATCTCCCCTCCTCGGAGGGGATGAAAATAAAAAACACTAAATGTCAACATATTTCAAGTTGTGTAAATGAAAATAGTTTGTGCTGTTTGCTTTCCCAGGTATTTATAGATTTTCTGCTCAAATTTGTGGTCTGTGATTGAAATGGTTCAAGCTTGGGTTTTTGTCATTAGGACAATCACTTTGTGACTAGAGCAGTTAGTGCTGTACTGAAATTGATTGCAACAGAGGGATCACCGAAGATGAACATTGGACCTGAGCAGAAAGACCTCATTGCTCATTCTTAGCTTATGTGAAGATGGACAACTGATATTTACTTATAACTAGATGGGCAGATGTTCAAATTTCTTAATATTTCTTGTAAGTCTGACATGAGATGTATTTGCCATTTGTCTAAGTGGACTGGCTTTCCATCTCACATACAAGCAAGGTTCCTGCAGGAATATAATGAACGTGCATGTGAAAACCAGAAGATACAGAATTTTCAGCATGAAAAAACAGAAAAAGAGAAGATATTATTATAAGATACTGTACATTACTSTACAATTATGCACAAATAASGTGCAGAAGTGTTTTAACAACGGGCATTAAGAACAATTTCACTAATCTATATCGTRGGCGACATCCAAAAACGACCAAGAGATAGATCACTTCTAATATATCTTGGCCCCCAGAKTATTAGCAATCCATCTTAGAAAATTTTAGAATAAAACAGAAGCACATGAGTGATTTCATTTTGCTGCCCTATGTTGGCACTCTTACCCTACCATTGCCATAAAGCCACCCCTTTATGGCAAAAGGTTTACTCAGTTTCTGTTTTTTAGTCATTCTTCTTTTGTAGTTTCATTTTTGCTTCCATGTCACCACTATAGGGAGCAACATGGAATGCATACTGCTGGATAACAGAGAAGATGACCATCTCTACACAGATCAAGACATTCTGAATAGCCCCCTGAATGTGCTCAACATCTAACCAGAAATGGTGAGATTTTATAAGACCCACAGCAACTAGGATGTGAAGCACCAGACCCTGTATGATTCAGAAATCGTAAAGTTAGTGAACGGATACCRTCTTARGAAGAAGTAAGAACAAAAAGCAGGGGATGAACTGGAAGGTAAATTGGTTTCGTGTAAAGAAATTCACTTCTCCTGTATATTATTGGATGAATTTCTAGAATTACTAAAATTGTTAATAATTCTTGTACACCTTTGTGAAAAGAATATCTTGTATCCAAAATGAAAATCCATAGGAAAAAGGAGAGAAAATTAGAGTTCAAATAAAACTTTTCTACTGGTCTGACAGTCATAATGACCTGAAAGAGAAATAAGTTTTTTCCTTACATCATCTAGGAGATGAAGCCGATAATAATTGATGTATAGGCTGAGATTCATGACTTGCATGATTAATCATAACTAAGACCTATACATTACCATTTTCATTACATATTTCTAGTATGTGATCAAATAACATCTTTCAGCTTTCATTTCTAGTGCAGTGAATATAACATCTGCAGCTTCTCTTTCAAATACTTCAGATAATGTTCCTAGTAGTTATTCAAGATGGCTGCCCATGGAAAGTGGGAAAGAGACTGTTGAACATGTCAAATGACTCAAATCCCAGTATTTTCTTAAGACCTTTAGCATTTTAGCTAGCTCATTCTTTTCCCTCATCATCGACTTCTGATCCCAAGTTCACAAGCACACTCATATGAAAACAATGGGAGAAGCCACTTGCTGTTGGGGCAAATTTTTTTGAGAGGCTTTTTAACCAGGTAAAAACTGAATTATATTTGAGAAAACATAATTAAGGGCATTCATATTATGCAATTCTTGAACTTATATTTTTTGGCTTTTTGATCTCTGTCAAGCGTGTGTGTGTGTTTGTTTTTGAAATTATGGTTCTCTTCAAGCACAAAAAAGGAAACAAGATTGATATCCTGGCKTGTATTCAAAAGACTCGATAAGGGGTTCAACTTGGGTATGATACACTGGTGATATGTGCATCTACATGCAAAGAAATCATTTCCTGCTTTCACATTTTATGATAAAAATCCTCCAAACACCCCACCAGCCCCAACCCCAAAAAGGAAAGAAAAGAAAAGAAGGAAAAGAGACAATCTGTACCTGCCAAAAGCTGAAGAAAACTATCCCCTTGATACAAATGAACTTTGCCAGTGGATTGTGTGGCTTCAATTCCTTCGCAAAGACATGATAAAAGACAAGCAAGGAATACATCGCCACATAAAATGAAATGTTGAGAATGATGGTAAATGTCCAGCTAACCCAACTTGGGTACATCCCAAGAAGTTGTAATCCTATCATCAACATGGAACATACAGGACGGATAGCTACGAACTGCCATGTCCAATACTTGAGTAGAGTCAATGTTCGGTGGTCCAAATGAGCAGTGTGAGGCTGCATTTTAAATCAGTACTAGGTTAAATTAACATGTTTTTCTGTAACTGATAACAAACTAATGATGCCTCACAAAGAACTAAAGACACTACAATCTCGTATTGCCATGTGCTACACCATCAAGAGGAATCTATTTTACAACATATTAATCTCGTTTCTGTATGTGAACAAAAGATCTACAGCCTACCTACTGTAAATATAAAGTTTCAAGCTAGTTAATTATGCCTATCATTCAGGAAATACTTCTCCTGCACTARTTTAAGGCTTTTCTCCGACAAGTTTTTACTTAGAAATTTGTTTTAAAATGCTTTTTCTAGAGCTTTTGTCTACTCTTTTCCAAGAGGTAGGTTCTTGCGTACAGTGGGTGGCCAGGCCAAAATACTTGCTTGGAACATATAATAAATTAAGAGAGCCAGCACCGAACAACAAGACTGGAATATGATTTTCAAAGTCATTCGTATGTACATACATATAAGAGAAACACCAACTAATGATCCTCAATCAAAAACTGATAAAGAAATTTCTAAATCCTATCCGTAACAAACAATCTTTATGTCAGCTTTGAGTTTATACGTCAAAAAGAACTGCAATACCAAAAAAAAACAACAAAGAAAAAGGAAAAAAGATAAAAAGAGCATCTTACGAAATTAAGCCGAAGTAGAGTTGATAGAACACAATATAAGCTCACCTGGAAAAGAGTCATAGGAAATGAATGGTGAATTTCCCTTCCTTTAATTTCATCCGGGACAATGTTCTTGCTAATGGATATATTGAGATAACTATACATCAAAGCCAAAAACTTTGCAATCGCCTGAAATACATCATAAAGCAAGCAAAATACACCAAGTTTAGCTCCAATWATATATGAATGACCAAAATCAGAACCAGTATAATTAATTGAACGCAGAATTCTGTTTGATTACCAAAGCTTCGTAGCACTCCTTAATCGAGTCCAAGAACATAAAAAATCGTTTACTACCACGYTAGTCCAACAGACCCGCGAACGAGTCAATGGCATAAACAGGAGCCATGAGTATAATAATGAGTATGGCTTTTTGCTCCTTGGGGTTCTTCCAGTAAAACAGGTGTTGCGATAAGAGRTGTACGGTGAAGTGGGTAGTGAGCATCACGCAAAACCCAGATCCTAGCAGAGTAATCTGCTCTCGGCTCATCTTACTAAAATCCATTCTTTAAGCAAACGCCAGTGCTCAATCAACGCAATCTGCACGGGGAGGTGTATAAACGAACCAAAAAGAGAAGCGTTACTGATCGATTGAGGGCCMTGCAGAAATAAAAGAATACGTATTCATTCAGTTGCTATGTAACCAAAAKGAGAAGCTTTACTGATCGATTGAGGGCCTTGCAGAAATAAAAGAATACATATTCATTCAGTTGCTATGTATAAGAATCAGGAGATTGGTGAGCGTACAATTCAATATTGGGATCACCCATCATAAGAGCCTTACATGGTCGTGGCTATGAATCTTGAGTAYCAGCAAATAAGGAGCTTTTTCCCAGAATCAGCGAGTCAGCAGCTACCTGCGTCTTCAGTCTTTTGGAGAAATTGGAAAAGTCAAGTCGAGTGTGCCAGGTGTTTCTTTTTGGGTCTTMTCATCTTTTGGGCCAAATTTGGCCTAAGACAGTGTAAATGGTTTTCTGGGTATGGGTCCATATATGATTCAAGCTGCCCCAGGTGGCCGCGCGCTCGCTTATAGAGAATATGTTTTAGAAATTTTCATCCATAAATAAATTTAAATGATGGGTTAAATTCACATATTTCTATTTTAAATTCACACTTTCATTATTTAAATATTATAATTGGACAAAATTGTCTGTAACCTCTTTCTCCTTTAAAGACCAATTTTTTTTTCCCCAAAGATAACCATGTCAAATTAAGATAATTAAGTTTTATTTTAAAAAAGAATTAAAAAATAATCAAGAATAATTTAAAAAATTATTCTTTTTTACTTAAAAAATCACAATTAAAAGACTTAGATTTTTTAATTATTTGGCTATCTTTTTGATAACTTAACCTTAGATAGCATTAAAATTAAAAATCAAAATAAGTGAAGGTAAAGATCGTCTAAGTTTAAAAAAGACAATTACCGTCAAAAAATTTATTTTAAACAATTGATTTTTTTTACTTTTTTAATGTATAAATTATTTGTCTATGCTCTTTGAAAAAGAATAAGATTTTATTACAATATATTTTATGTTTTCAAATAAATTTAAAACAATTACTTTTTATCTAATAGTAATATACTGCTTATATGATTATTAGTATTTATGATTTTTAAATTCCACCTACTAATTGATTTTCTCTAAAAAAGCCACTTGTTGATTTTAATTCAAAAGGTAAAAGTAACTTCTTAAGTAAGTCAGTGATTTCACAMTTTATTGTTGATTTTAAATTTACACTATCAGTTACAAGTTTTATGGTTCTGGTTCAAAGAAAAAGAAAAGTTTTGGGTATATTTATAAATATAGAAATCTCTAGGCTAATTGATACTTCGCCTCTTTCTAAGTACGTTCTCCCGTCGAGAGACGCTTCCTCACTCTCCTTTCCTCCCCCTCCTTCCTCCCCGCCACGCCGAGTAGTGCTAACAATAGCAAACAGGGAAAGGAAAGGTGAGCTCCCTTTGCGGCTTACCATCTCTCAAACCCAACCTGCACAATTTCTCTGATTTCGCATCTCGACTCAGACCTCATCCTGCCTTTTCGCAATAAAATTGCAAACCTAAAAAGGGATTTTCAAGGACCATCATTGAATTCTCAAATGCGTGAAAAGCCTTAATAGCATTCTTGCTGAATTTTTCTCAATCACCTATATAATCTCTCTTGTTATTCATAGCGCTCTTGCCCAGAATTTTTGGCAATCTTTTCATATGCATTAGAATAGAACGTTAGTGACACTGGCCCTCAATTGTGCGACTCTATGCAAGTAATTTGCGAAGCGGTTCTTAGCCATAGCCATAAATTGGCAGACGAACTTGCCACATTGATAACACGCTGATTGCTTTGTGATAGTATCAGGGGCAGCTTCTTGAAGGCCAGATGCGGTGCGATTTTAATACCCAAATCATGAACCTCCTCAGTCATCGAGTATTGGCCATGATTCTTTTATCTCTTTAACAAGAAAGATACAAAAATTTGTCCTCTTTGAAATTCGGTTGCACTTTTTGGACCATAACCATTGAAAGCTATGTCCCTCCTAACTACATCAGAACAAAAGAAATGCCGGAGCTAACAATTGCATCACGACCAAAAGGTAGCAAAAAAATATCATAACTTATCAATGCAGTGGTTCAAAATTCTTGGTCAGGAACGATATCGTGGGATTTCTGACACAGAAGAAACTTCACACTAAAATCAACCCAATAACGCCAAAGGTAAYCCTCCTTTCCCTTTAATATTTAACCCCGGGGTGAGGAACCATTGAGATTCCTCATTTCCAATTGTACCAAATGTGCATAACAAAGTTTACAATATACTTTTGCACTACATATATGCCTGACATGTTAAGTTTAAACACAATTCAGTTTTTGTTGCACTAACTTATAAGAAAAATAAAATATGAAAGCCATAGTTTTCTTGCTAATTCTTGTCCTTGAATGTAGTTATAATTTTGCAAGAGGAGTTTCAGTTACAGTGACATATGATCACAAGGCACTCGTTCTGCAGTCAGGGTCTATACATTATCCTCGAACCACACCTGATGTGAGTTGGAAAAACTTTTCCCTTTTCTGGTGTTGATATCAGCTTGGAGTTTTATTAGCTTGTTCTTGAGCTAATTATGTGCAAATGTTTTGGTTCTTGTGCTGAATGTAGTCGTGGCCAAAAATCATTAGTAAGGCGAAGGAAGGAGGATTGGATGTGATTGAGAGTTATGTTTTCTGGAATTATCATGAACCTGTTAGAGGAAAGGTATTATCTTTGAGGATGCTAAATATTTTTGTTTGGTCATAAGTTTGGAGCTTATGCTGTGCTTAAGTTAAATGTTTACACATCAATGAATACTGCATGCTGTTTAAAGGACAAAATTTATTTGTGGAGAACATTTTGAGTGGTAAGTGGAGTGAATTACACTGGATGGTTATTGGTCTGATGGTTTGTCCTTCCTTTAAACGACGGCATCATAGAGATAGGGATATGGTGATTAACTGCATGTTTAATTGTTGGTTAATCCTTTAGAAGTCTGTTTTTTAAATTTTCTTATGCAGTTYCAGCTGTTGGTTCTTCTCGCTGATATGATATTGTTAAACCTTACTTGGGATGTAATTCTCATTTCCTTATGTTGAGTATTACTTCGAAGGCAGATTCGGCCTTGTAAAGTTTGTGAAGACAGTGCAGGAAGCTGACCTTTTTGTTCATTTAAGGATTGGCCCTGTGCTGAATGGAATATGGGTTTGTTTCTTATTTGTTTTTTCTTTCGCTATTCTGGAAAAAAGAAATTGTTTATGGAATATTACTGATTTCTCAAAATATTGCTGATGCTCTTTTATGAAAACTTTTGGGAGAATTGGTGTTTTGACACTATCAGATATATCCTATTGTCTATCATCCTTGGGTTCTGTTCATGCTTTGACCACAGTTCTTTTTTGGCTTTTGACCTCCAAAACTATAATGCTTATGATTTTCTAAGATTTCCCCAAGGTAGAAATGAATTTTTTTTTCTCTGATGCAGCAAAATTTATTTAAAAGGTTTTATGTTCCCTTGTTTTTCCTTAATGCATACAGGGGTTTCCCTTTTTGGTTGCATTTGATTCCTGGCATTCAGTTTCGGAGAACAAATTTATCTTTTCAAGATACAGGTTGAGCCTAATTCAGACCCCAAGAGTTTCACAACTCAAGTGTCCGCATATTTTCTTGTTCTGCAGAGAAGGTTCTTCAAAATTTTCGCCAACTTATTGAAAAACTGATAAAAGGATTAAGTTTCAGAAACTTTGAGATAGTGATTAAACCTTTTATATAATGAATGCAGATTGAGATGAAGCATTTCCTAGCAAAGATAGTGAGCTTAATGAAGGAGGAAAGACTCTTTACATCCCAAGGTGGTCCAATCATTCTTGCTCAGGTGGCGTCCTCTTATCTTTTATAGACTTGCTATGTAAATTCTGGTCTGGTTTCTAGAACATGGCATATTCTTTTCTTAATTCCCTTTTGAATATCTTGTTTTTTTTCTCTTCAACAGGTGGAGAACGAATACGGGAATGTTGAGGGGGCCTATGCAATTGGTGGAGAGTTATATGTCAAATGGGCTGCTGAAACTGCTGTTAGCCTAAATACTAGTGTTCCTTGGGTGATGTGCTAGCAGATTGATGCGCCTGATCCAGTTGTATATATTTTCTTTTAGTAGCTTTCCTGAGTCAATTTCTCCAACGGCCAACAGTGCTTATCTTTCATATTGATTCAGTCAATTTATATATTGTTAGGTGCAGAAAATTAAATTGCACTCAAGATTTCAAAAAATTGTATGGATTCTTTTTGTGCATGGTACTGGTTCTTGATTACTTAAACAATTAGTAGCTAAAATACGGGCTGTCAATACTGCTATTTTCGTCACAGGAAAAACCATTCGTATTCTTATTCTTCTTCTATCTGGGATACTCGGGGGCATTCTGATAAGAAGGTAGCACACTAGAGAAATTTGAAGTTGGATTGGGTTTACTAGGAGTTTGTGCATTATTCATGCAAAATATGATAAAAATCTGAAATGTTCATACATGTAGACGTGTCATGTGTGGCATGAATTTTTCCCTGATTTCTTCGTATCTTTATTCTGCTGAGTATATTTGTACTAGAGACTAACTAGATGGTAGCATGTTCTGGTGCCTGAACAAAATGAAGTGGTTAAAGATAAGAACAAATTAACCTGCTGAGAGATGAGTGGCCACATCAGTGGGCTAATATCTGTCGGTCAGGACATGGTTAAAAACTCTGCTGTGGAGGCTTTAAGTTGATGATGTGGATGAAGAGGAAATAATCAGAGAAAGCTTAATCATATATAATTTATTTATAGCTACATGAAGAGTGAAAGACCAGCTTATATCCTCCTACTCGATGATTGTTTGATACAAACTTGTTCCGTTTCTTCTTCCTCTTTTTTGTTTTGGGGGTGCGGTTTGTTTCATATGATAAATTACTAATGTGTGAGGAAATGTCAATAATGCAGATAAACACGTGTAATGATTTCTAGTGTGATGGATTCTCTCCAAATTCCCCTTCCAAGCCACCAATGTGGACTGAGAACTATAGTGGATGGTAGGATAACCATGCTTTTCGGCGAAATCTGGCAACATAGTGTATTCCAGTTTCTGTTTCCCTTTATGCTTTTAAACGTTGGAAGTTTTCAAAGGTTTCCTCTACAGGTTTCTTTCATTTGGTTACCCCATTCCTCATCGACCCATTGAGGATCTTGCTTTTGCTATCGCACGCTTCTTTGGTGAGTCAAATGTATTTGTTTCTTCAGCTTAATTGTGCTCTGGTTAGTAGGAGTTGTTGGGATTTACTTCTAATATTCCTCACAGTATTTTGGTTGCACCAACTTTGGATGAACTGCAGGAGGTCCTTTGATTGCAACAAGCTATGACTATGATGCCCCACTTGATGAATATGGTAAACTTTCTGAGATACWTTAAAGGTGATCTAGTTTTTAACTATTGAGACATAACTTGAATGGTATACCATGTTGGTATTCTTTTGTGACCTTGCATAGTATTTGCAAGTAGAAGTAGAGGGTGTGTATTACTATGTATTGGGAAAATTGTTAGTTCTGAAGGTGAATATCTATATGTATTCTCCACATATGAAGTAACTGATATTTAATGCCTGCGAGGCATGAATTCTTATCCACAAATTTTCCTTTTGTTTTCTTTTTATTAATCTAAAGAAAAGTGAGATGGGGTTATGCAATTTCTATAGTTGATGAGAACAACTACTGTATCAAATCTCGTAGTCCCTTATGAATAATATGTGTCACTTCTCCTTGGATATACATATCATGGGATTAATTTTAAGACCTTTTGTTGTTTCATCTAAAACTTAAGCTAATGTGTTGCCAAATCTTAAATTCTTGGTTTCTACTTATGAATTCTTGTACATTGATATGTTCAATTTGATTGCATCATTCATTTGATTTTGGAATGGTAATACGTTCTTTTTAATTATTTGAATTGCCAAGATATTTGAGGCATCAAATCCCCTATATAGCCTGAAACTCTAAACTGCTTTACTGTTTGTCTTTTCCTGCAAATATTTCCTCCAAAAATATTAAAACATTTCCCCTTATCCATGCCTAATTTTACCTCATTTATTATACATATAATTTGATAAATTCGAGCATGTGGTCGATTTCAAGCTCTAATTGCCCATCAAGAGAGGCAAGGGTCAACTTGACTAAATGTTCTCACAAGAGGATTAATTAATTTTTTGGTATTTACTATACATTGAATAGAGGAATTGACTTGATCAAAACCATTCCCATGAACTATTGTATCAATCACTGGCCATCTCATGATATAGTAACTTATGCAGGTTTTATTAAGCAGCCAAAGTGGGGAATTTTCTTACAAGAGGATTAATTAATTTTTTGGTATTTACTATAAATTGTATAGAGGAATTGACTTGATCAAAACCATTCCCATGAACTACTGTATCAATCACTGCCCATCTCATGATATGGTAACTTATGCAGGTTTTATTAGGCAGCAAAAGTGGGGAATTTTCTTACAAGAGGATTAATTAATTTTTTGGTATTTACTATACATTGTATAGAGGAATTGACTTGATCAAAACATTCCCATGAACTATTGTATCAATCACTGGCCATCTCATGATATGGTAACTTATGCAGGTTTTATTAGGCAGCCAAACTGGGGACACCTGCGTGACTTGCACATGGCTATTAGGCACTGTGAAGACTATCTTATTGAAGCAGATCCATCTAGAATACCACTTGGTCTGAACCTTGAGGTATGGATTGATGTCCTGGCTTAGCTTTAGCTGTGATTATTGCAYTCGTTGTAAATTATGGAAAAATTGGTGCATTTAACTTCATTACATAATAAATTTTCAACCTCCTGATCAACCATGTCAGTTTATGATGAACTACGAATGGATTTTAAAAGTGAAAACTTTGTAGATTTTGAAACAATTCATATGACCTTAAGATGATGCATCTGGCTGTAAATGCAAATTGGTCAGTGTCGCTAATGTAAAGAGATTAGTTGGTTTCTTGGCTTCATGGAACTATGAACCATTAGGTTTACTTTCTTCTGTTTATGCTATTTACCTTGACACCATTTACTGATCTGTTTCACCAGGCACATGTGTGTTACAAAAGTTCAAATGACTGTGCTCTTAGATTCGCATATGACAGTTTATTGTATATGACACTACTACATTTCTTTTCTGAAGCTTCCAATAAGTAACATTGGTTGATGAACATGTCGGCGCAATTTCTACAACTCCAAGTGCTACTAGTGCTCTTAAGATTATCCTCTATCATCTATGTTCCTTCTCTTATCTCTGTGATTAGATATTGAAAAATACTTTCTGTCGATGTGTCAAGCCACCAATTATTGTTGATGCTACATGACTAAATCTTTCTCTATCTCCTTTAGAACCATTAGAGAGATTATGTATATGAAGCATAATCTAACCAAATTTCCATTAGAATCTGATAAGAGATGTCTCCGTGTACAAAAGTTGACTGGCTTTTTTTGGAATCTTTTGTAGGTTTTGGTTATGGTAATCATGACGAATCCAGTTTTGTATTGGCTAAGAAAATTAGTCTCAATCATGGGGATAACACACTGGATATCTTAAACATGATGGTTGGTTTGCAGGTATACAAGATAGTTTGTGGTTATGCAATTATAATACTTAAATAGATATTTTAAATAAAATAAAACACATAAGTGATGCTGTATACACGATTTATGGATGGGGGAAAAAGCTTGTTGGATTTATTATTGGCRTAAACAAGTTTCTTTGCTGTTTACTCTAACAGTTTCATTAGACTGCCTGTTCTCTTGATATGAAACAGTTCAACTATAGCTAGTTTTTTGTATTCTGTTATTTTAGACTGTAAGCAGATTATAAGAGTATCAAATGGTTTCATTTTCATTCCCAATGCATAAAGGTTGGAAACAGCAAATTTTTGGTTTATATTGCAAGAGATGCTCAGATGCTTGGTTAGAAGCACTCCGTAGTACTGAAATATTATAGATAAGTCATAAKTAGATACTATTGTGCTGTGTAAAGTTGCAAGAGAAGTATGAAGTATTCATTTGTTTATAGTATTGAACCCGAAGACCTACTTTTGCCTTTCTAGGGTTAGTTTTCCCAAGGACTTGTGCAATTTTCATTTGAACTGAACTAAGCATAATGGTTGTCGCAGGTCCTATTTGACTAGCCAACTATATTTAAGCTAATGGATAGATTTTTGGATGATTCCTATTATGATTTTTTCTTCAACATACTAATTTCTAGAAATGCCAAATCTCCAGAACTATGGGCCATGGTTCGACATTGCAGGTGCAGGGATTTATTCTGTAATTCTTGCTGATTTGAATAATTCTAAGGAAGATCTTTCTTCGACGAAATGGACCTACCAGGTTCTCTGCTGTACTCTGATACATCAAGTTGCAGTATAATCTATTCTTGTTCAACAATCTTTCTTATCCTTATAGTGCTCTGACATGGTCATGTGATTACATTTCCTAGAGGATTATTAGTTTATGTTCTTTCATTTAAAGTGGCATGGAAGATTCTAATGTCCCCCTAACATAGCGTCCTACCTTACCATATAGTGTTCATCTAATATAACTACAAATAGATTATCCTCTTTATGTTACATTTGCTTGAAGAAATTATAGTAAAATTGCGAGAGGGATTAAGGAAACAGGTAATATATATATATTAAGCAAATTTCAAGTGGGAATGACGTGCACATCAGGTAGCCTCATTAAAGACTGCTAGATGAAAAGCATAAAAAATTTAATGCTTGTGTCGGGTTGAGAAGTTGAGTTGCTTTAGTGATGTTGAATGAGTATGGCATGTCTGGGAATAGGGATTAACTGAGGTAAATATTGAGAACCATAGAAGTAGCTTTGTGATCCTGGAAAATTATGCGAAGCAATTCATTGCTCTAAATATTTGGGCCCTACATATCTAATAGAAATGGGGCTGTATGTTTACTGAACATCTTGGTCTTACTTGGAAGATCTTAAATTTCAACCTGATGTCATTAACATACTATTTTCAGGTGGGACTGGAAGGAGAATCTCTTGGACTTTATAAATTAAGACTTGCAAATAGTTCATTGTCGATACAGGGAAATGCACTCCCAATTAATCAAAGTTTGATATGGTATAAGGTATGATRATGRGGATGACATTTCCATAGTTTGTAATGCATATTTTGG
Organism: Rhazya stricta; assembly: GCA_001752375.1. NCBI lineage: Eukaryota > Viridiplantae > Streptophyta > Magnoliopsida > Gentianales > Apocynaceae > Rhazya > Rhazya stricta. The sequence continues at coordinate 1,532,399 of MEJB01000021.1, read as the reverse complement.
TCTGCAAGAAGTAGTTGGTTACTGAACATTTTGACCCAAGAGAAACATGAGAAGGCATGGAACTTGTTCTTTTATTCTTGAGCGCTGATTCGGAATTTGATCATTCTGAGAAATAATCGCAAGGCCATACTGAATTTCAGCTATTTGCAAGTACATATATGACTGAACTTGACTAGGACTGCCATATGTCAAAGTGTCGTGATAAAAAGATCATCTTCTACTGATATTTGGTGAAACAAAATGCTCAAACCTGATGAGAGTAACTTTATACCTCTTTGGAGTTTACATAGTGTGGTTTTCTGAATTCTCTTTTTGAGACCACATTCCTTGCTCCTAGTGGAAAAGGTCCCGTTTCTTTGAATCTCTCAAGCATGAGAAAGGGCCAAGCGTGGATTAATGGCCAGACTACAGGGCAGTATTGGCCTGCCTATCTCTCCCCATCAACTGGTTGCACTGATCATTGTGACTACAGAGGATCATACGATTCACCTAAATGTTTAAAGCAATGTTGTCAGCCAGCTCAAACTTTGTAAGTCGGTACACGCCGGGCAGTTTGTGTTTTTCTTTTTCTATTTTTCTCTCCCTGGCGATTGGTGCTGTTAAAATTTTGTTTCATTTTTAATTTTACRYTCCTTCTAGTCTTGCATTCCATTTGCTAATGAATAAGACCGGGACTAACCGTGACAAGATTAAACTTTGTTCGGGTGTCATATACCACGTTCTTGGTTACATGCTGGTGAGAACCTACTTGTTCTCCATGAAGAGCTGGGTGATAGCCCTACAAAAATTTCTCTGTTGACGCGAACTGGGCAAGAGATTTGTGGGACTGTGTCAGACTCTGATCCCCCACCTGTTGATACTTGGAAACCAAAAGTAGGATTCGGATCCATAGTCCCTCAAGTTCGATTGACATGTMATGAAGGTTGGCACATTTCTTCAGRTCGCTTTGCTAGCTATGGAARTCCCAAAGGACACTGCGGAGCAMTCGTTCCTGGAAACTGCAACATGAATGMCTGGTCAATTGTTCAGCAGGTAATAGAGTAGCAAATCTTTCTYACTTAATCTTGTATTAGCTAGAACTTCTCATATAAATTTGGTTCAGATCATCTTTGACATGAATCGATGTTTACACTGCAGGTTTGTGTTGGAAGACAGGGATGTTCAATTCCCGTTTCCACAGCTAATCTTGGAGACCCATGCCCTGGACTGCTCAAAACTTTGGCAGTTCAAGTTCTTTGCAGCGTATAAAATTTGCATGTTCTTGTTGCTAATCGAAGAATGTAGCGGTAGTGTGATGCTTTTAACAGTCTAAAATGCCGTAGGAGCTATGTAAAAGAACAAAAAGAAGATGCATAATGCATTTACATTCCTTGCTGGAAGTTACTCTCCGCAATTGTGAATCTGATAATTAGATGAAATTTCAGCAGCTTTTCCTTTTAAGACCAGGTCACGTGATCGCAAGTTTTGTGTAATAATTATATTCGCATCAATATAAATTTGATCAGCAGATACCCAATGGCTTCAGCTTAGTTTATACCACATGAGAGGAGGCTAGCAACTTAGTATATTACAGTGTTTGAGTTCAATTAATTGCTTAGACTCCCAACTCCCCATATGATCAATGCCAACAGGTTGTTACATCTGTAGCTAATAAAAGCGAGATACATGAAAATATCTCAAATTTGATTTGGATTTCCTAAAAATACCATGCTTGGCAAGGTAGATTCACCATTGCAACAGGTTGCTCATGCTCTACGCACCTTGAAAGTTAGCATTCTTATTGCACTCCATCCTTCTTTATCATCAAATAGAATATGTTTGCAGAAGTCAAATTACCTGCTCTCCACATGGCACCTATCTGACCATTCTGCAGCATCTACTCTGCCATAGTTGCAAAAGTTACCATGTTAGAAAAGATTGACATCAAAATTTAAAGCATAGATCAAAACAGACTGCAAACATAGGTAAAACCAACCCCGAGAGAACTGCCCCATTTGTGATAATAATTTTGTAAATATTCATACAATATTAAATATTAAAGACTAAATGACACAAAATTTCCGTACATACATATTGCAAAAGTTGTTTAAATTTAATATTCTTTTAGGGATAATAAAGAGCTTGCTATTTTTCTTTCTAAAGTTTCATATAACAAGAAGGTCGACTCTGAGGTCAAATATTTGCACCTTTATATTATGCAATAAAAACTAGATTACCTTTTTGCAGTATTTTGGAACCTTCATAAGAGAAAAGGTAGTTTGCATTTCGATAGCTAATGCCAGCAAGTTCATCCTTAGTCATCTCAAGCAAAGATGCCACGTAAGAGAGTACATGATGGATATTAGCTGGATGATTGAGATCATCCTGTGGTGTTGATTTGTTSCTTTCTCTCTGAGCTGCACTCTCAGAAGAATCAGTGGAAGATGAAATTTCCCRTTTCTCAGCATTTTGTTCATCGACAGAATCTTCCTTTTCAATCAGAAAAAGAGAATCTGAACCACTCAATTTTGGAAGAGCGTCTGGTGCATCTGTCTCCAGTAAAATCCTTTCAAGAGGAACTGACTTCAACATTTTCTTTGCTTTGCTTTCTTTCATGGACATAAGAAACCCGGAAAAGGAAAAGTAAGCACCAAGCTTAGCTAATTCAGGAACCAAATCAGCAGACCCGAGGTAAGAATGCAAAATTACACCTGCAGGGAACGGTCCAATAGATTTCATTACATCGAGGAGATCACCAAAAGCTCGTACACAGTGAACGGATGCTGGTCTTTTCAACTCTTTGGCAAGCTGAAGTTGCAGGCGAAAAACWTCAAGCTGATCTGTAAAATCAATCTGCCTTCCTCTTGAACCTTTATCTAAACCAATCTCCCCAACTGCAGCTGCAGGAGCAGCCTCYAAGAACCKCTTCAAAGTTTTCATCCAATTAGGAGTTCTCTCAGCTATGAACCATGGATGTAATCCAAAATTTGGAATTACTGARGGATATCTGTCACTCATCTCRTTGACCAAATGCCAATCATTCTCACAGACTCCATTGACAGCAAACTGAACGACTCCGTTATCAAGCGCTGTCCTAATTACTTGAGGGGCCATATTAGAGATTCTAGGATCTTGTAGGTGACAGTGGGAATCGAAGAGTTTCATCATGGATTGCTTATGTTTTTATTTCTTTTTCATACACTAGGAAGTTGATTCTGCTTTAGAATTAAGAAACACCTTCACTAGACCCACAGTTCAACAGCTTCGGAACATGAGATATGTCASCCAACTAGGAGAAGCTACAATCCTTGCAGGAAGAGAGAAGAGGCACCAAGCAGCAGCAGTCYTAGTGAAACTCAGAAATAATTGCAAATAAGTTGCCAAGCCAGACAACTATCATTAGTAAAAGTTCTTGATCAGTAACACTGGGGTATGCTAGGCTAAAAACTAACATAAAGATACAATAGATCATAACTGCCTTGCATTACATATGCCAAGCAATCTTCTATGATTTCGATTGTGTAAATCAATATTTATCTCTCATCTGTTCCCCCGTTTCCTTTCATGATTCGGAATTGCTTGTCATATAATTGAATGAACAGGACCCACCTCTTATTCAACACCAATAACCTAGTTACAATCATCCGTATGCGCATAAAGACACAGYAGACTTAAAAGCGCAGATTGAAATCTATCCTGGTTTGGGCACCTCCATTATGCTTAACATCCTACTAATATCAATACTACCAGTTCAAAATAAAACCTGCTACAGCCCCCGGAGCTACGTGACAAAATTATTATTATTTGTTCCGTATAATTGATGTCATAAACTGCATAATTGCTCTCATCTCTAACCATGAGGGTTTATGTGAGGTTATCTAAGCTGTGTTTAAACATTGACAAGCCTGCAACTTCACCAATTCCCCACATTGAATCGAAAAGCAAAAGGAATAAAGTTTTCAATTTTCCAAAGAGTAACTGAAATGAAAGAACTGAAATTGCTAGAAACAGGRATTAAAGTGGAAATATTAAAAAAATTTATAAGGGGAAAATCCTTCCTAATCTACACATGAATTTCCTCATAAAGCCAAAATATGAAAGATGAATATCTATATATCTATCTATACGCAAAATTCATACACAGAGGAGAAGCTCATTTTAAAGCTATTACCTTGCTGGATAAAGGCTTTCCTTTCTGCGGAGCTGCAGACCTTTGCAGGAGCTCCAAACTCGCCAGGAAGAAAACATGGGTGGTTTGTGAGCCTACGGCGGCGTTTCACYCAAAGATTAAGAAATGGCTTCACAAGTAGGTTTTCTCCAATTGAAAGGCGAGAACGGAGCTGGGCGCAAGCGACAATAGCCCAATTTTTTTTTTTTCTAATGTTTTAATTTTGTATAAAGAAAGTTTTAATTTTAAAAATAACATGTCACTTTTTTATTAAATTTTTTWGATGAAAAATGGTAGCCACAACTCAAAGATTATGATTTAGCATTAAGTGAATAATTATTAATGATAGCATCTTTGACTTTGAAAATAATTTAATTAATAATAATATTAATGAGTAATTTTTTTAAATGTTATTTAAATAAGTTTTTTAATCATATTTTTCATTTGAATGAAGATTAATTTTTTATTTATTAAMTTGTTCTTTTATTCTTCTTTAGAATTTAGGGATTATAGCTTTAGAATTTTAGAGTTTAGAATTTATTATATTCAATGAAATGAAAAAGAAAAACTTACCATATCATGGTTATTCAYCTCATTAAAAAAATTTATTCCTTAATATTACTATTAATTAAATTCTGCCTAAAATAAAATATTTTCTTATAATACTTAATGCATGGTTATGATTAGTGAAACCCATTTTTATTTACTCTCTTCACTTAAAATTAAATTTTTAATTTCATCCTTATATATGACATGAAAAAATGAAAATGATTGAGAGCTATTATTAGTATATTTTTATGCTAATTATGCTTATCCTTTTACTACTATTACCATTATCAATCTGGTAGGATCGAAACACAGACATCATGTTAGTGCAGTCTGTCTAGTCAAAGGAGCTTCTCTCTCTCTCTCTCTCTCTCTCTATTATTACATGCAAACTCCACTATTAATTTGAATCATTATAACAAGAACCTTATCAAACTATTAAGTATTATGGATGTCAACGTCAACCATCATTCGTGGGTTTTTGTCAATTTTGCCATTTTTTTAAGTTTTACTTTTGAGAATTAAAAAAATAAATAAATATTATATTCTCGCATTTAGATTATTCGCGTTGAAATTATTAAAATTAAAATTTAATTAGTTAGTCAAAATGATCAAAGCCTTTCACTTGTGTCGGACAATCTCTCTCTTCTTTTAAGTTGGTTGTAGCTWTAGAGTTGCATTAACCAGGCATGGAATATGAAGAGCAGCCAACAAAATCTTTCTCTATTATTCTTCTTGGACAAAAGAATACGATCAGTGCAGAATAAAGGAAGAAAGAGAAAGGTATGTTGCATTATTAGAACTGTTTTGTAATGTAATTCTAACCAAATCCTTGACGACTTATCCACAGAGACATTCTTTATTTTTTATTTTAATTTCTCTTCTCTGAGCTCTACCTAATCAAGTAAAGAAGAAAGCGTTACCTAMCTATATGTATATGGTGGTTCAGCGCCATTCTGCATAATAAATTGGTTGGAGGGCTGAATCAGACCTCAGATGAGTCCTATAAGAATTGGAAGAGAAAGTAATCAAATTCGTCTGAAAGAGTTGGATTTAGYTGGCGGAGTCAAATGCAGCATGATTAGGCAAGGTTTGGTATTTTTTTTTTTCCGGATTGGCAAATGGCAGCAATCAAGCAGCAAATAGCAAAGGTTGGCCAGTGGCCGCCTCTTTGACAGGGGTACACGCGCAAGCATCCAAGGAACCAACAAAGACGAGGAATTTTCATTAAGAAATCAAATTTGAGGGACTTTCTTTCTCAACTCCACTTGCTTGSGAATATCTTCTCTCCTGTCTCTTTCTTTTCCTTCTCTTTACGCTCTGTTTTCATATTGTTTCATTGATTCTTTCTCGTCGTATCATCATCAGAAATAGAACGAGAACAAAAGAAAGACGCCTCCTTTCTTCTCTTATATACGCGCCTTTAAGCATAATACACAAGTTTTGGTCGCCCAGAAACACCATGAACGAGAAGGCTTCCGTTTCCAAGGAGCTTAATGCAAAGCACACAAAGGTACTTGTTCTTTTAGAGTTCTGTTTTCCGAACCGTGAACTGTTGTATCGATATGATTGCTTTTGTATCAGCTGAAATTTAATTATACGGTTTCGATTGTTTCTTATTGCTGGTTCAGCTCTATGTCTTCTCAGCTATTGATCTTCGTTGTTTCAACTTTGATTCCCAACACATTGTTGCCTAGTTTCAACCTTCTTCARGTGAAGTATATCGTCTACCGCTTAAACTTAGAAGAAGTGGGGTTTTTCTGATTGTTTATCTTCATTGACGCTAGAGGGTGCCTGATACATCCTTCAACATCTTTGAATGTCTACCTGAGATTTCATCAGCTAGATAGGGTAGACTATGTGGTTGATATTTATTATGTACGTATATTTAGCTCAAAGTTCATAACTTTTTTATCAAAAGTACATAAAAATTGCAAATAATTGAGCTGCCCACCGGGCATGACCAAGAATTATGTTTCTATTCAATTTTATATATGTTGCACTAGCTGTCTGAGGTTTGGAAAAGCCAATTTATTTTTTGCGTCAGAGCCTGTTAAGCCGTTTACATTCTTTTGTCAGCAATCATGCTCGACTGCAGCTGTCTATGTTGGGAAAGTTGTTGGAGGTTGATTATGTAGTTAGACTAAAACAACATACAGTAGTTGGCTGAATCATCATGTACTTAGGAAGAAGAAAGCATTTGAGYATTCTCTATGCAAGTCAATTGGTGTATTAATTCATTCATCGGTTCTACCATCTTCTTTTGTACAGAGTGTTAATTAGATTAAACCCAGAAATAAGATATGCTGCTATTTTACATCCAATGCCCCCCACTCTCACCCGAGCCAGGAGGAAAAGAAAGGCTGAAGATGATCCTATTTTTTATGTTTCCTTCTCTAATCACATTGCTCCTATTTTGACCGCAATAAAGTTCCATGATTGATTGCTCAGAGTATTTTGTGATATTTATTCAGCAAAAAATCAGTTGTTTTACTAATCCTGAAATTCTACATCTGTATTTATACGTGTTCCATTTAGTAAACCATGTTGGACTAATATATCGGTCGAAGGGGTCTCTATTAGATGGTTCGAGATTTAGTAGAAAGTGATTTCAAATATTCACTATGACACCGGATTTCTGATGAATATGAAAGAGACTTAGTCTGGCCGATCTAGCATTTATGTGAAGATCATTGATAAAGTGATCCGATGGACCCTGTCAATTTATGAGTCCCTTCCTAACATTGGATTGTCACACTAAGATGGAGTTAATTGAGGATCACATAGTATTCATGGTCATCATCTCTTATTTTTCTTAACAAAAGATTATGCTCCAATCCTCAAGTAGTCTGCTTTTGGAAAATTAAAAAAGAAAAATAACAGCGATTTTTTGATGCAATGTTGGAGTAGGTTTACAAATGACTTTAAGCAGCAAACAAGAGAAATCCTATATTATATCTTTCAGTACCGTTTGGCATTAGATTAACCTAAATGCAAGCTACTCCAAAATTATGGTAGACTAGTTGGATTCAAACCCCATTTGAGATTTAGKTTTATTTAAGAAGATTGAAGTTCTGAATGATGCATCGTCTATAATGCTGAATTATCAGAATCTTCTGATTGTAAACAATGTCACTAAACAGTTTAAGWWATATAACATATTCCTGGATCCCCGAAAAGTATAGATTTCCTTTCTGAACACTGCCTAGGCACACCAATAATGATTCTTGATAAAACTGAGCCATCAGAATATTCCCATGTGCAGAAGTATTATTGTGACGGCCATCATGTCATGGTTGTATTCGTGGAGGAGTGATTTCAAGTCTTATCTTGATTGACCTGCTGGATCTTTAATGTTTCTCTGTGGATTTTTCAATATGTTGGCACATCAGCTACCTTTCTTCACTCTTAGATTTTCTGAGCCTAAAATGACTAACTGTTGTTCTGTGTCTTTCCTGCAGATTCTAGAAGGGCTACTTAGGATGCCAGAGAACAGGGAGTGTGCTGATTGCYAAACCAAGTCAGTGGCAGAGAGCTGCATATTCTTTCATTTTGGATAGAGATTACTTGAATGACTGGATACTGAACATTGAATATCAAATGTCACGCTGGTATTTTCTGATGGTTTATTACTTTTTGCAGAGGTCCAAGATGGGCTAGTGTCAATCTAGGAATCTTTATATGCATGCAGTGTTCTGGGATTCATAGAAGTCTTGGAGTACATATATCAAAGGTAAGCATTTCATGTTTGAACAAGTACTTACCTCTCTCGGGTTTCAACTGTCATTTAATTGGTTGATTCTTGCTTTCATCCTAGAAAAAAGAGTACAAGAACACCATTTGAGTTGTGTGTTAAGTTTGTGTATATAAATTAGATTGATAATATCTTACTATTCTCTGCTATTTGTTTGCAATAAGCTCCAGATTCCTAAATAGAAACTTTTATTAGTATCCCATCCACAACATGCTTGCTAAATGCCTTTCTTTTTGAGACAGGTGAGATCTGCCACTCTTGATACATGGCTTCCAGATCAGGTTGCGTTTATACAATGTAAGCATGCATCTATTTCCATAATTGGCATTCTTTGAGAATTTCAAGTTTCAAAGGTTGCTTCTGGAGTTACTTATTTGTGCTTCAATGCAGCAATGGGAAATAAGAAGTCAAATAGCTATTGGGAAGCTGAGCTGCCTCCTAATTATGATAGAGTTGGGATTGAAAATTTCATCCGGGCAAAGTATGACTCTGTTCACTGATGGGTACTATGGTTAAGATTGCTTGCTCAACCTTCACTTTCTCACCATGGTCATGGAATTCCTATTGGCACTAATCCTGTTTCTACCTATTATTATATGTTAGGTATGTCGAGAAAAGATGGATTCCAAGAGACGGATACTATAAAACTTCAGGTCTGAGAGAAGAGAGAATTTTGGCAAGTAAGCTTGGATCTGGGACTACTAGTGTTAGGAATGCTAAAAGAACTGAAATTTTTTCAGAAGAGAGGAAAATCCCTCAGTTTCAAAACAAATTTGGCAGTATCCCTTCCCCACAAAATGGCAGACATTCCGTGCTTCCTAAATTAGCCAAACAGGTGAATATGACAACATATAAAGGGTTCACTTATTGGTTCTCAATTTGTTTACTTATTTTTCATTTTCTTCATCCTGCATAGTCATAATCTTGTAATTATACTTCTTGTCTTCTATAGTTCAGCACCTTCCGAATGGAACAAGTTGCATAATTTTTCTCTTCTTCTACATTTTTTTTATCTTAGTTGTCCAAATACTCCTACATACCACCAAATAATTCTCAATCTAGAGTAATTGGAAAGATATTTCCTTCAATTTTGTCTTTCTCAAGAAACTTGATACTTCCGATTTCAAGATCTTAAATATCYCGTCCTTTTCTTCTGTAATCTGCATGGCAATATATAGTTCTTGATATTTTGAATTCCTTCTATCTCCCAAAGAAATCAACTATATTCATGTTCAATCTACTCATGTAGACTAGTGGAAAAGGTGCTGGGTCTGTGGAACACCAAGAAATCCATCAGAAACCAGAACAAGCAGAACCTGAGGTGAAGGAGGGAAAGCCAGAAAGCAATGCCATCCCTGATGTTTCAGCATCTAAGGTCAATAATGCCACTAATAGTTAGAATTTATTTTTCTGTATACATTGGATATCATTTTAGTGTTTTAAAAATCTTTGAACATGAGCTACTCAACAGGTTGCTTTTGTCAAACCACYAGAAATTCATCAGAAATCAGGACCAGAAYACACCAAAGTAAAGGATGGATGGCCTGGAGACCATACCATCCCAGCTAAGCCAGTATCCAAAGTCGACTATGCGACTGATCTTTTTAATATGCTATCCATGGAGGAACACAAAGAAAATGATTCCAAATTATCTGCTGTTAATCATCATCCAACTGGAGGATTGCAGTGTATATTCTTCTTGCTGAAAGTTTAATTCAAAGAGTGTGAATTATTCTGCTACTCCCCCCTCTTTTTCTGTAACTTTTACTCCTTTAGTAATATTAAGGGGTTGTTTACAGAATTACAAGTTGAGAGTTTTTACTGCTTGCAATTACTGACTCTATGATTATCACTTGCAGCAGCTGAAGCTGAACAAAGAGTGGAGCTAAAAGTTCTTACTAATGTATCAGAAAACAAGAGCAAGCTTGATTCTGGAATTGAAGAATTGCTTAGAGATTTTCAGTGGAATACACCAMCTGTTGCAGAGAAACCCTTGAAAGATGTTAAAAATGACATCACCAACCTCTTTGACAAGGTAAACGAATTAATTGACGATCAATTGAATGTTAATCTAGTATTTCAGCTCTTATCTAAATTCCTAGTCAACTTTGTAGAACTAGAGATTATGTGATTTCTAGTGCCATAAATTTGCTTTCTATGCTAATGACAGTAAAAAAGGAAGCATGCCTTTTTGCATAACCATGTTGAGCTATTATTTTATTTGTTAAAGCACTGTACTCCCCTATGCAGTCTAGTATGGGATTGCCYATGTCTGTCCAACAACACGTTGCAGTGCCAGCTGAAAAACAATCTCTTCTCATGGCTGCTGCTCAAAAGCCTTGTGGTTGGCCACCTATTTCTAGCAATATGCTTCAAGTTCCCTGCAATACTGTCCATGTAACTGCTCAAAACTGGGGGAGAATTAGTCATCAGGCTCCTGGAATAGCTAAGCAGGTTTGTCTCTTTTAATGATTCTCATCCTCTTCACTTACCAGACATCCAGTTCTTATTTCATGTTTTCTTCTTGCGGTAGATGGGAAACATGCAACCTGTACATTATGCTGCCACTTCTCCTTATCCAAATTCCAGGTATATGATGTACAAGTCATTCATGTAATTGCTCATTGGTCATTAGCTTGGTGCCACTTGCCCTCTATAAMCGTGAAGAATCTTTGAAAAAGGTGTTGATATTCTGAAAGTTTACTTCAAGAACATCCTAGTACTCGATAAGCTCTGCTTGCTAATCTGATACCATATTCTGCMATGTACTTGGATAATAATTAGACGATTGAAAAAATACTTGGATAATAATTAGACGATTGAAAAAGTTTAGCAAGTTCTATGTGAAGATATTCAAACACATCCATCTGGAGGGCCTTAGAAGCATTTGTGGATCACCAAATTTAARGGACTAGAACTCCAATTGTGGAGAACTGCAATCCCTTGATCTTGTTCATGCATGACTTGTCTGATTTATTGTCAGCCAGTTAGAAATAACTCAATTGTAGTTTATTTCTCAGCAAGTATGCTGTACCGCAAGGAGCTCCAGTAAATGGAAGATCAACCACAGGATTGGATAGGCCTTTCTTGACTGCACCATCTGTTCCTCCAGTTCCATCAGGAAATAATTATGACTTGTCATCCTCAATGGAAGGAATGTTTGGGAAGCGGTAAACCGTGAAGATTGCTTCGAGTCCCCTATACCATTTTATATTTATTATTAATCACATTACACAGAAAATCTTCCTTTTCACTCAGCCTCTTGTATCTGCGAACCATCTTTCTATTCATTATGTACATAATTGGCTGGTTCTTCCATTTTTATCAACAAATCAGTTAGTTCCAGGTTGATATCCTGTAATCACATAAGTGTCAATCTTGAATGTCGGGTGATCTCCAAGATTGCTACTAAGGGGAGAGTATCATCTATAGGGACATTAATGTCGTCTTTCACTAAGCAACTAAAGCATCTAAATCTGGAACCATGAATCAAACGTGAATAAACCCGTTACAGGAAACTTGTTGAACCCAGAAAAATTACATAAATATGATCTGATCTCAACCGGACAAATCACCCACTTATRAACCGGTTAGAGAAAATATCCTTTCTTGTCAGCATTAAATGCRYAGCGAATACAACTCAAAGCAAGCGGGGCAGCTGTCTGGCACCGTGGCMTTGTAGACAGTCCCCTCCCCCATCTGTGGCACTGAGTGTTCTCTGTCATGGTCATAGAATGAATAGGATTAGCCCTACTCTGAGCGGTTCTTGAAAAGATTATGCATTTATATTGTTTGGACTGGTTAGTTGAAGTCTCTTATGTTGTGGATAGTTGCTGAAGCTTAAAAATAAATATCTACTACGTACAGGAGAGTTATCGCCATTAAATTACAAGAATGACGATAACTGCAAATAGGAATATCTCAGAAGAACGAACATTTGGCAACGCCAGGAAGAATTGACGGTGATAACTGCTGCAAGTAACCTATTCTTATTTGTTGTAGACTTTGACTATGGAAGTTACAGAAAGTCCTTTCCCACTGGTTTTCTTTTTCTTCTTGAAATTTCAAGAAKGCTCACCAATTGACTTCTTTTTTACATTAAAAGCCCCAGTCAATATTCTTTCAATTATCGACACTGCAAGATTTTTGTAGCCTCCTAGGTTATTTCCTGGGCATAGATTGTTGCCAAACGTGTGCATCAGGTTCAATTGATTTGATATATAGTCACCGCGGAATGAAAGATACCAGCGCGTGGTTTGAGTTAAGCATGCCCACGTTTTCAAAGATTGAAGGCTCTCTCTGTAGCAGGAGAATGGTAGTTATGTRAGTTTATTGAAAGCAGGAAATCTCTYCTAGTTCTCTGTTGACTATCCTAGTTAAGTAAARAAGATTCATTTTTTTCTTTTTACAAGTCYTGAAAGAATCGATTTCTGATCATARGAATAAAAATAATTTATTTTYAAMGYTGAACYAYTAATTTATATTTTTATRGAAAGAKRCATTTATCTTAAAATTTCTCAACTTGCATATAGARTAGCTGTGCAATTCAGCGCTCGTCCTGGTTCACAAAATAATGAAAAATACAAACTGGGAAATAGCTATAGATAATTAGTTTATGGTTTCGCTGCATGCAACTTCTGGAGACCGCAGGGTCATGGTCGGTGGCCAGGCGGTTAAATTGGTTGAATCCTACAAGTTGCCCATTTCACTGGTAGGACCCACTGTCCTTATCGAAATCCTCGGAACTCCTCAACCTTCTGCTCCTTAATCTCAGGACTAATCATTTTCAGCTTCCTGGACCAGACTCCGTAGTACTACTGTGATGAGTCCTGGAGAGATGATGCGGTCATTAAAGCAAACAGGTTGAGTGCATAAGTTCTGCAGCGAATATACTTGTCAGGTGGTGTCTTCCTTGAATCACGATCTCTTAAAAGTGTCAATTCAAAAGCTGTTTTGCTGTAAATATCTCGTCAGTACAGTTGATCATTCATCTCAGACTGTGATGGTTAAAGTTTCTTCAGTGCAAGTGGTCAGCCATTTCCAGGTGATGCAGCTTTGAATAAGACTACTCAGTACATAATCTACTCTYCAAGCGCACTGCAAATTCATCACTATTCAAAATTAAAGAAACAAAACATAGATAAACTATCGACCTAGTATTTTCTTTCGTTTCCTTTAAAAAAAAAAAAGGGAAAAAAGGTAAGATTCGAGGAAGGATTTTCCATAGGGAAAGAAATGTTGAAGAATTACCAAAAGGCATGCTTGGAAAAGCATTAACAGTACCAGGCAAAATTCAAAATATTATTAAAAGTTAAATTAGTCCCCTTTTTCTTTTTAATGAGAATCGTCAATCAACTTTTACTTAAAGAATGTAACTTTTATTTTACATACTTTCTAACCCTCAACTAACATTCATCTACTATTTCAATCATTATCACCTTTTTCTTTTATTGATATTTATAAGATCAGCCATTTTGTTAACTTAGTAAAGATTTCTTGAATTATTGGACTTAAAAAAAGATATTTGTGAAAAAAATTAATATAATATTTTTATTTCTTTAGCTTTTCCAAATTAAGAAAGAGTATCAAGAACAATTTTAAATAAATTTTGAATAAAAAATGAAAAATAACTGCTRATAGGTAGAGAAGAAAAAAAGGAKAAGCAAATAGGGGTTGGTCGGTGGGAGGGGGTCGGCCACGGCCACAACTGAAACATGTAAGAGGTTCAATCAGGCACAGTGAAAAACCGTTATTTGGGACCGCAAAACGAGAAAATAGAGCCATCTGGATGGGACCCTTATGCTCTTATCCGTAATTRYCCTTTTGCCATCCYAACGTGGATAACGTACCRTGCCGTTTACTTGTCACTGTCCACGCTGTATCTTCCTTGAAATCCTGATTAACGTAAACCTTTTTGGATTTTAATTACCTTTTACATATCTAAAGACAAAAGATAGTATTTCCCATTCCTGTAACTTCCTTAGCCAAGAAGCTACATACAAAAATATATCTTAAATTTTCAAAAAAATAAAATCGGACTCATAATTTAATTAAYAATTATTAGAAATATCTCGAGTTTAAATAATATGAATAGAGTTTGTCCTCCTTTACGATGACACGGAAAAGAAAAAATTTTATTGGTAAAATATACTAATTAGGACAATGAATTTTGTATTTATATAAAAAGAAATAAATTCTAATTTTAGAAAATTAAAGAAATCATGAAAAACTCCTTAAATACCCCATGAACATAAAAATAATGAATTTGGACAACTATTTATTAACCCTTCTTATTACGTTTCTACTTCAMGAATAATTTTTATAACGATCTCGTCGCATGCGGTCCCTTTCTACTTTTATCGAGGAATTTTTTTAAAAAAATAAAGAAAAAGAACATCAGTTGTGATCCAACTTTTCTTCACTTGGAGCAAAATAATTAGGGCCGTTTTGGTTTTRGAAGCAGTTAAACTGTTCAATAGAATCAATAGATAGGAGTAGATATGATAATAACTACTAACTGCCACTACTAGACCAAATTAAAAGTCAATAAAGACACTTCTCCGACATTACCGGGGGATAATTTAGCTTCGGACATATGTTTTCTAATCTTACGTAGCAGTTGAAGAATTTTGCTATTTCTTTTGCCATGCAGGTCTAGTTTGACTTCATTTCTTTATAGTTTACTTACTCATATTAATCTAAAATTAATTAAATCTAATCCAAGATCTCCGCTACTTTAAGGTAAGGAAATCTAAATAGCAATCTTTCACCGTTCTAGAATACATTTTCAATTACATAATAAACTAGTTTTATTTTCCTTAATCAAGGTTAAAAGCTATTACAGTCCCCCGTGATCCCTGTTTTTGTTTCTTTATTTTCTTTTACTCACGCTCGGAGTAATTTTGAGTATTATAATATTTTCAAAATATTTACTTAAATTTATAAAGTAAAAGAAGAAAGTATATTAAAGGAGTTATATATATCATTCAGTTGTTTTAGCAAGGATTTACACGTTATTGACTAATTTGGAGAAAAGACAATGATGCGTAAAAAWGAAATTACCTGTCTCTGGGGCCTATATGATGAACCTTTTGGAAATAAAATATTGGTTAATTTGTTTGACTTATTGGGCTTCCACCACCGGCCAGTACTTACAAGTTGATGCAAAATGCCCATGCGCACTCTACGTACTTATAACTATATGGTGGAGTCTCGATCAAGTATTCCCTAAAAATATTTTTATGCCATTTTTTATTTTCATTTTAACGGGAATAATCTGAATTCGARCGGAGTTATTTTCGCAAAAAATCTGATCAAAACTTCAAAAGCTTTTCTGAAGATGACGCRACAAACAATGATCGAACCTGTTATTTACCAATTTGCATGCTAACTACTCCAATATACTGAATTCATCATCTTTATTTGACCTATTATTAATTAATAGTATAATATTAAATTAAAAAAATAGGAGCGTGAAGGATATAAACTTATATATTTTTGGAAATAAAGACAATGATTAATTTTGAGGAAAGAAGTGCGGGAGATGCTAATCTTTGGGACCAAGTTCGATTAAGCATCGGATCTATCTAGTTTTTATAGTACTAATATAGTATATGTTCATATTGGTGTACGCTAAATAGTTAAGGGCACATTCTTTAATTTAATTGATTCTAATTGAATTTTATATTTGATTCTTTAATTTTTTTTTTTTTGACTTATGGTTTCCTGTCAATTTTTCCAAAGAATATACGTGTCTGATATGGCTCAATTGCTTGCATTTTGTGTCTATATATTCATTAGTTAGGATTTAGGAATCTTACCAACCAAGAAAATTAAGTTCTATACATTGAAAAAAAAAAAGAAAAATGATTATATTTATCAAATAAAAAAAAAAGGGACAACTCAGAGATTTAAGAGAGCATTTTACCATATATAAGTTATCGCATTATTCTTATTCGTTAATCAACTTAATAATAATCTAACATCTAACAATTTAAGATAGTTAACGCGAACTGTTAGGTTAAAGTAAGGTCATCATTGACTTCTTTCGATTAAATGGTTTTGATAGGTTTTTTATTTAATGTAAAGACAACTTGTTTTTATAATTAAATATGATTTAATGATCGTAGGATATTTATAAAAAAAATATAATTAAATATTAAAATTTAATTTTGAACTGAAAAAAGTAATGATAATCAATACTCATTCTTGAATATATAGGATAAGGGCAATGCAAAAATACATAATGTTTCCACCTATAGATACTTAGTTTGGTGGGACATTAAGGCACAAAAATCGCTTTCTTACTTTCTTCCTAAACCAAAAAGAAGCTTGGATTAAAGCCATTATTTTCGCATTTACAGGGGAAAGGCAAAGAAAATCTTTTGGAATACCCACTTTACAAGTAAAAAGGGCAAGAATGGTCGGTCAGGAGGGGCGCCTACCAAGCCTGTGGGACACGTGGCAACACTTGATCGAGCCTTCCGCAGCCCATAGGATCAGGGTTCCAGGGTCCTCATACAATCCTCCGCCGCTCAAACGGTCCATCGCGAAATATGACGTTTACGAGGGGTAGACCTGTAGAAATAGCTTTTGAAAAATGAAAATGCATATTTACAGCTAGCCCTTGAATATCTCCAACAGTTACTTAGTCGGTAGGTGCCTTTACAACAAACTAGAAACATCTATCCTCTTCCTAAGTGTATATATATATATTATATATATAACTGTATAGATTATTTAAAGTATGTCATCAATAAATATTTTTTTATTTTTTTAAGATATGTTATATTCATTTAACAATACATCATTAAATATGTGTTACAATTCCATTTGCCTATCTCTCTTTATCCCTCATTTAAATTTTAAATCATCACCATAAGTCAATGTTTTCTTCTTGCTTATAATTAATTTTTATCATTTTCTAACGTAAGATAAAAAAGTCACATTTTAACATCAATTTTTAGATTAATTTATTTCATTATTCATTATTCAATATACTACTCTATCGTACATCAATTTTAAAAAATAAAGAGAATATATCCTCGTTCGTAAAAAAATAACACAATGAACTAATATTTAATATTGTATAATTAAAAAGAAAGATACGACAAAAATGTTCCCCGCTTAAAAAAAAAAGGAGTCATGTTTTAGTGAATGGGAGCAGGACACGTCATTGATATACATTATCCAGTGATCAGGTTTAGCCATCTTGTCTTAGTTATTAATGTTATACCTCAAGAAYTAAAGAGCCACGTAATTGGTATATGAGGGCTTATAACTTTAATTTACAAGGGATTCACAAATTGAGGGGAAAATATTTAGACTTTGACAAATTAATTCATTAAATTAGAGGATATTAAGTTCCATTAAATATTCAATTAGTAAGAAAAAAATGATAATTTGAATATCTTTAAATGTTCTCTAAATTCTTGATTCAATTTAGATATGGACACATTATGGACATTCTTAAATAGATAAGTCACGTGGTGTAATTTCTTTTATTCAAAAATAGATGAAAATTAAATCTACCAAAGAATATAATAGTGTAGGCTGGCTATAAGGTAAAATGCATAGAAACTCCTCAAACATTGCTAGAGTGTCCAACTGTGTTTTCCTAGCAATATCCCTTTTTACTTTTCAAATTGTAGAGTTAGAAGGCTTTATTGTTAGGAGTCTCAACTATGAAATATTTCGTCCCGTTCATAATGAGTCGGTCCTTTATGAGGGAAGTATTAGTTAAATTAATTTCTCTATACGAGAGTGGAYATTGAATTCCAGATCAATCAGATCACATATACATTTAACTTATTCATCATCCATTCTGCCTTATCTTATGAATAAATTATATAAAGTTATTGCATTTTGATTCATATCGTACAAAGTTATATATTAAAAAATTCAAAATCTTGGTTTAAAGCAAAATCAGAATTTCCAAGTAAGAATGATTTTCTCCAGCATCTTCCTCCCTCATCATTCTTTAATGTCACACTTAACATCAACTGTCAATTTGTCTCTTAGTTTATCCTACATGGATGGGAAGTGTTTATCCTGGCAAAACCAAAGCAATTCGGTCTGGCCCCCACCATTCCCTTATGTTTGAATTTCTGACCAGAAATTCAAATTAAAATTATATTATTTATTTATTTATACAACTGAATATTTGAACCCTTTAAAAACGAATTATGCTGTAAAATGACCAGACAAGGCCGAAAAGCCCACCATCCACCTCTGCTTCTCTATTAAATTATAAAGCGATAACGCTTTATTCATATTTTGACTATTCTAATATGTTCTTCGACCCCAACGTGGGCCCTCTACAAGTTGCATGCTCCCTGAGCTCCAACTCATCCATCATTTGTCCATCTCCTCATCTAACGGTCCTCGTTTCATCAATCCCGAAAACCGCGTCCCTAACCGCAGCAATATATATATCTCGCCACCACCGCACAAAATCCATGCACTTCTTCAGTATCCGTCTTCCCAGCTTTCATTTTACATTTCCAGACACTTGAAACCTCTCTTTCCGCCGTAAATCACCGGAAAATATGTCTGCAGCCACTTGGATACTTTGTTCGAAGGTTTTTTTAATTTCAACTGGGGCCATTTCTATAGCTATGGCTATTAAATTCTCTGTTCCATCAATCATGGCGTTTGCCTACTACGACGTCCCCACCATCTGGACTACGCTACTGTCGTGGCTTAAGCCTCCTTACCTTTACTTCATCGTCAATGGCATCATCATCACCATCGTCGCATCTTCGCGCTTCAGCTACAAAGCGGAAAACTTGGAACCCCGCCAGACACAGCCGTTGGTTTCAGCTACAACACCTCAATCGGTTCATATTGCTAAAGCAACCATACCGGTCCAGCCGTTGCCGGTGATAAATGTAGTTCAAGCGCCYCCAGAGGAAAGAGAATCTAAGATTATGGAGCTGAAGCCTGTGGTGGTTAATGGCATTATTGAGGAAGTCGCGAACGACGCTTATGGTCAAGTCCTGGACGACGACGATCTTACAACTTCTAAGTCAGCGTTCAGTCCTCCTGAAGCTGATGACATGGAAATAGATGATGCTGAAATTCTGGTTTCGAAGTCTGCGTGCACGTCCCCAGAGAAGATAATCTCTCCGGCGGCTGAACTGGATTATTTTCTATTGCCAATAGAAAAGAAGCCACCGCTTCCTTCAAGATTTAGCCATCCGAAACCTGTAGAAGTCATCCCTGAAGGTACATATCCAATTCACGAAATTTTAATTTGTTTTCCATTAAAGGCTTGCTTTCCTGACTGGTTGGTCTAGCTTTGCTTTGACTGATCTATATCAAACATTCAAAGATATTTTGTCCAATTAACCATTATTTTTTTCAAATAGTTAATCATTTTCTTGAAGCTTAAACGGCGTCTTGAATATCCAAATGACATCTGGAGTCTCTACGGTTTTCAAGTTGCTTTCTATGATGGCAAACTCTTGATGTCATGCAGATGCCCAAAATGTTTATTTTCTTTAATTTTTTCCTTTTTTAAGGTGGGAGAGCTGTGAGGGTTGCTAGGCCGAAGAAGAAGCACGAGACGCTGGAAAGCACATGGAGGATGATAATGGAAAGCCGTGAGCGGCAGCTGAAGAAATCGGATACATTTGAAAATCACGGTCCCCACCTTGATGTGAACGTACAAGATGACAATGATCTCCTTCAGCAGCACGTACTGAAATCGGGGACCTTCAAAGACCGCACCAACTATGATGATGCACCACCAGCTCAGGCCGTTCAGGCACTGGGTTGGTCTACTACCAATCTGGGGAAGATTAAAAAGGAACTTTCACTGGGTCAGGACGAGTTGAACCGCCGGGTGGAGGCTTTCATCAAGAAATTCAATGAAGACATGAGGTTACAGAGGCAGGAATCTATAAACCAGTATATGGAGATGATTAACCGCGGTGCCAACTAYGGTCAACTGTAAATTACAGTAATATTAATTAGGATAATTAAAAATGAAAAAAACCCAAAAAAATTGTGGATAGATATATTTATTTTGCTTTTTTTTTTTTTTCCTTCTGGCATGTCATATTTTTCATTATACATGCCAAAGGTAGGGAGTTGAAATAGTAAAAATTTTTCCATCTTTCTATCTTTTCTTTGGAAAAGTTTTCGGTTGAAAAGTTTTTAAAGGAGCATACAACTCTATGGGTTTGTTTGTTTGTACGATTGACATGAATAGAAAGATCATTACTTATTGTAATTGATGATTCTTTGTTACAATTATTTTCTTTTATATATTTTAGCTTTATTCKRTTTTCAATTTAAGTCGAAGGAATTTAATTTAAGAACGAGTTCAATTWGTCAAGAGTTTCGATCCATTGTAAGGAGTTTGATAGAGGAACGAGCTAGATTCACATAAATAAATAAAGAATTTTGAAAGAGGGTTTTTTATTTTTTATTTTTTTCTTTTTCACTTGAGGTGGTTAAACTTTTGGATAGAGATGAAAGGAAGCTGTGGGAGCCAAAGTTGTGGGAGGGGGCGGCTTATCCTTCTTCTTGGACTCCTCGGAGTTAGCAAAAGGTCGGTGGTGGTCCGGCTCGCGGTGGTCTGATCCAAAATTTGAACCTATAACGGACGCGGAGTCAAAGGCAGTTATGAAGAACAAATACATTTCTGCTTACGTTCTCAAGAGTAACCCTTTTGGCAGTTTGCTTGGAACTCTAGAGATGGAGACGAAGATGATCCGGTTTATTTGTTTGGTCATACGTTAGGATTATGGGAACCAAGAAAAGAAAAGACAAACATGTGCCGACGTTCGACTACCAAAGCCTAAAGCCATATTCTAGTACTTGGTTTCCTTAGAGCTTGATCAATATGGCATGATGCAGGAGTCCGTATTCAGTTTCCAGCATACGCCCCAAGTCCCCTAGAGATTGTCTATAACAAATTTAGAGTTCGTCCTCATACTTATTGGTAAGATTTTTAATACGTTTGAGTATGAATTAGTCTCATCGAGTGAGGATATCGACTAATATTTATTAGATTGGATCATATATTTGCCTCTTTAACAAACTTGAGTTAACAAAATCTTGACGGCAAGAGTACAATCCCTTTAAAAGTTTTACAATGGTTTCATACATATCAAAGTGGGCATATCCCAAATTTCCTTGAGGATCTAGTCCAAATCCTTTTCACTCTCCAAACTGACGAGCGGGACGATGAGAATGACGATGAGAACAACAACGAGGATTAGAGCAATAATGGCTCGCTTTTTGGCATCTTTCTCATAGTCCATAGTGTCTTGCAGCTGTGCGGCCCCGGGCCTAATAAAAGAGGTGCCCCGCGGCATCTGCTGCTGCTCATTCTGGTTCATTTTCGGACCTTGTGCCTCCACAAGAGAAACCAAGTCCAGGAATATCTGGTGAAGATCAATCAGACGTTTCTGCATGTACTTGGCTCCTTCGCGTCTCTCTTGAATTTCTTCTATAATATCATCTACCCGATCTCTCCCGTGTTCCTCAACGGCCTCAGCAAGGAATTGCTCAATTTCCCCTGTGTATAACAAGTTTTCAATGGTCTCTATGTATTGTTTTTCTCCCGTCAATGAGAAGTATTTGTATTCGACAGTTTCCCTGTAGATAGCAGCTATTTTGGCTCTCAACCCTTGAAATCCATCCATCATTTCCCTCAGTTTCTTCCCCAGCCCGGCAACCACAGATGTCCTAGTTCTATCAAGGGAGGACCCTGGTCCAGAAACCTTCCTGTCGGCAGCACTGGACCTTTCAAGACCTTCAAGCCTTTTCATGATTGCCTTCACCAATATCAAGACGTGATCAACATCTGAATCCATAATGACTCGGAGTTCCTTCATCGTTGCAGCATCACGAATGTTTTTGCTGTCCTCATTGGACTCTTCCAATCTCTTTTGGAGCTTCTCCATGGTTCTCATGTCTTCTTTGATAGCCTCAACATCGTAAAGAAAACGGTCAAGTTCGTCGGCCTCATTGCCCGCAGCTCTACTACCAGCACCCGCCTCCATGTTGTCTGCCCGTACCTGTTGCTTCAGATRAGTGTACTTCTTAAATGAGCTAGACAACAAATTAGTCATCACAATTTTTTATCTGGACTCATTTTCTATTCTTTGTGTTATTACCGGAACGTGGGAGGGTGAGACTTTWAAAAGGAGATTTATCAAGGAATCAGGTATGCAAAAATTTTTTATGTATCTTTCTCCTTCAGGAGCTCAGAGGGCCTTCATCCTCCTCTTCCTCAAATGTTTGACGAGGAGGAAGAAAGAAGTTACCCAACTCCAATTCTTTCATCAAAAATGGGTTTTATCATCACTTTCTAAGATTTGTTGTATAAAAAGTAGAGGTCACCATCCGAAGCATGCCAACCGGATTATCTAGATTGAAATGTTACTAAACAATGGCCAACTTTTATTTTGGTTTACCTTTCCTAGCCTCAACTCACCTAGAGAATAGAACTAACTGAACAGTTAACCATCAAATTACCGGTTAACCATTGAATTACCCGTCAAACTTTGAAGGTCCTCATTGACAGCATGTTAATGGCGCAAATTGTACTTCCTCTCCACCCATCCCCTGTGGCACACTTCCTCTGATGCAAATTGTACTTCCTCTCCACTCATATCCTTGCGGCACTTYGCACTTAAGCATACTAAGAGTACCTGTGTCGATTCTTACGACTTGTATGAGTTCGGGGAAATAACAGTACTTGTATAAATTTCTTTAAAAATGAGGCTCCGTCCCCTGTCCATTGCTTATGCGTTAGACATGGCATGTATTCCGTAAGCTAGGCTCAATCTCCTCCGCTTTATGCACAATATGATATGACCGTATCTCGGCAATTTTTACACGTATCCGGTAGGCTAGACTCAATTTCCTACATAGTCGATCCCTTTATAAGGTACGATATGTATATTGTCAATTCTCTTGAAATATTCCAGAAACTCCTTGAATTATAAATGAGTCTAGCTCAGCCTCCATGCTTTCATGCAACGCGTGACGTGTCTTCCTTTTCTTATAAGCACCCTTCACCCACAGGCSTACCACYAAAGATTCGCGAGTCGAGTGTATATTAACACATAAAGAAGAGAAAGTTAAASCGAGGACAGCTGGAAGACAGACTTGTCAAGGCAATTTCTAATTTTATTAAAGAAAATATAATTTCATGATTAATTACATTCGCAATAATCCTCCTCCTCCTCCTCCTATGAGGCAGCACATCAAGCTCCTGACTGGCAAAACAAGCTGCTCTAGCCATCTACTTCAGTTGCATCTGAAGTCGACAAATGCACAATGGCCAAGGTGTCCACAAAGTTTACTAAACAATTTGCGCAAACTCTTGGTTACCATCAGTCGACCCCCTACCTGTTTTATATGTACAATCTTTTAAGTCAAAATGCAGATGAATATACAAAGTTAATCCCTGCCTTCAAACACTAATTCTGGTAGTTCACTATACCATGGCGCTTATAGGTTGTGAGGATGCTTTATCTATCAGCAGCAGGTGACGAAGATGACATCATTTCCTGCGATGACATATGTGAGTCGGCATCAGCTCTCCTATAACCGTTGTCAACTGCAACACAATCATCGACATTTGGACATCCAACCCCATCCTGATGGGCCTGATTGCCTACAAGCTCTTCTCTGACTAAAACTGACAACCTCTGCTGCCTCTGAAGCTGCTCCCTACTGTCCAGCATCAACCGTGCTGCGCCGCCAGGATAAAAGGTAGGCGACTGCTCTTCCTCCTTCTCTGGCTGGATATTTAGGTCTATTTGACCTTTAAAGGTTGACGCACAAGACTTCTCATCAGCATTGTCAACAAAACCCTCATCACTTGGCATTTCTTCCGTTGGACTCCTATTTCCGCTATCAGTATTAAGCACTTGTTCGGGTAGCGGTTCTTGAGAGGTTTCTGCTTCTTTCTCCGATTGCTTCTTCTCACGCTTCATCATTAAGGTCTTATACCGACGCTTGACAGACTTGCACACCACACACTCGCATGGCTGCTTATGTTTTGGTCCCTTCCCACTTGGGGGCTGAATGCAGACAATGCACGTGCAGCCAACTTTATGGCGTGGATGTTTTGTTGTGGTCTGGGAAGATGCTAGAAGGGACCCAGATTTTTCTTGTACGGCCAAATGAGCAAGTGCGTCAAGTCCCTCAAAAGCCTCGACTGCATCAGGATCCTGCTTAGGAGCCTTCATCTTCTTAGATGTGGCTGCAAAGCTTCAACTAATAAATGTGCAATCCAGCAAATAGCAACACCAGTACAATACTAGGACAAACTTATGACATGGAATTTGTCAAGCACTATAGAGAGAGTTGAGAGCTGAAACACTCAAGAAACTAAACAGAGAAAATGCTTGTACCTTTGTTCATAGTAGGTAACAAGGCTTCAAGCTTCTGGGGTGTTAATTCTTCAACTGCAGAACAAAGAGATCTGGAACAGAAAAGATCCAGTAATGCAAGATCAGCGGAGATCAGAATATAATCTGCAAGTCTAAGAATGCAACAGCAAGCAAGGTGAGGTTTCAAATTTTTATGGATACCGATTCCTTCTTCCTCTTCTCTCTCTCTCTCTCTCTCTGTGGTATGCAAGTATCAATCAGTCAAACACCGAATATTCCATTTGAGATTCAAGATTAGGTTTAGCCACCATAAAATATGTGATCAACTAAAACGTAAAAATGTGCAGAAGTAATCATACCTGAATGAATATAAAAATAAGGGTGTGTTGAGGCAGCAGTTTAAGCTTGTTAGACTTTGACAGGATTATTAGGAATTTTATCTTAAAAGAGATATGTTAAATTGGACGTGTGCAAAACTGAAACCGAAACAAACTATACTAGACAAAGAAGGGATAAAAGAGAAAAAAGAATTCTGGATAAATTTATTTCTTCAGGTAGCTTTTGCTATCCAACATACCTGTCAGGATCCCATGAGTTCTTAGAACACGTCCATTGGGATGGAAGAAAAGCATCAGCAGGTACTTTTCGCCACTTAAAACAGTCATCACATTGAACCCACTGGATATTTTCACTGAAGCAAATGAAAGTATTAGCATCTGACCTAGTACAAAGAAATACAGGACAATGTTAATAGAGAACAGCCGCTTCTGTCAAGCAAATGGTAGTTTACCCAAGAAGATCAGCTGCACAGATAGTGGGCCGTCCAATAATTGGTGGATCCTGATATAAAGAACGAAGTCAATAATCCAAAGATTCCGATGCTATCTTCATAAAACTAGCTTGACCAGTTAAGAAGTCAATTTAACAAGCATAACAAACATTAATTAAGAAGGATACATKAAGGGTGAACATTTAGCAAAAGCTTACGAGAACATATGAAAATCACAAAATTTCCATGTAATCAACTAAGGAAGGCATCAATTGTTAACAGGTTCATGTAGTACAACCTCAATTCTTATGGGCACAAAATCTGAAATACAGTTACCAAGTTCATTATTGTAAACAAAGGCTGAAATCAATAAAAAATGATGAGAAATTGGCATTGCTYTAGTACTAAAAAGATAAGAGACATCATTTTATGTTGATCGCATATGATATAAAAGATATTACCTCATATTCTTCAAACTCATAGCCTTCTACCATGACGACAGTGGGTTCTTTACCAGGAGGTGGCCGCAACAACCCTTGAACTTGTTCCCACGACACTTTCAACTCTAAGCTATCCTCATTTTCAATCCTAAGGCGTTTACTTTTCAAACCCAATGTGCTATTCTTTCTCTTATTTCGAACTGAAGGCCGRGCATCAAGTACCTCTTTTGCTACATTCCCTGTTTTATCAGCTTGAGACCAAGTGCTTCGCGACTCTCCCGTACGCTTAGACGGAAAGTTGCGTGATGCTGCAATGCCTTTTGTATGAGAATTAGTTGATCCCACTTCYCCTACTTTAGAGCTCTCACTAGCTTTGTTGCTTTTGCTAGCAAAATCCCCATTTGAAGAAASTTCACGCCCCCGGATACAAGCCTCGTTGCCCTGCAATTAGAATGAAGGTCATAACTAGTAGCAGCGCATACCTGTATCCAAAACTCGCAAAATCAAATATCGGGGAAAAAGAAAAAAAGTTATTACTTTTTACAGCCATAAGGAAAAGCAAATTGCAGTGCAATTACATAACATTTAARTTTTTAAAAATATTAATAGTAACGCCTCACTGCATGCAGGAAGTATATACATCTACAACTAAGAATATAATATTTTTACAATTCTGGATGTTCTTTGGCATGAATAAGTATAGTGGAAGATACAATCTGTAAGTCTGTTCATAACAGTAATTCAATTCTACAATTAACTGAATAGGGGAGAGAGCACTACTTTATCATAGATAGACAGACCTGATCAGATGAAACAGTTGACGCCTTTTTGCACCCCATTACTAGCACCCCTTCTGGCTCTAATCTACCAAATGTCACTGGAATATAGAATGCAAAAATCATTCATATGGAAATAACTTCAGCAAGACTTCAAAGACAAGCATGTATTGCAGAATGAAGAAAAAAGCAAAGCAAAGCAAAATAAGTTGCAGTCACAAGGACATTTTTTGTGCTTTAAATTTGTGCAAACAGATCTCAGTCAGCAGAAAACATGCTGTAAGCACWTCAATAAACAGATAGCATATATTTGGATGTCATACGACTGGAGAAAGAAGTAACTAAACAAGGAAAGGCTGAACAAGAAAGATGCAGAAAGTAACCTCCTTCTACATTGATCTCAAGACCAACATGACTACACGAGATTAATATGAAAAGCCAGAGCATAACATAATACATGGCCTTTTGCTCGGACCAAAATATTTCTGTTGCAAAATGTGCCACCCTCCCAAACCCTATACAAAGCACTAAGCAAGGAAGGGGAACAAGGGGAGATAAAATCAATCCTTGCTCTCATGTCAGCAATGAATCACTATGACAGGAACTTCTACTCCAGAAATACTCTGATGACCAAAGGTACTTAATAATTACCATAATCACCAGCTTGTAATTGCATCGACTGTATACAAGGAGTGATCCCTTCTAGAACATACATCCTGCTGTTATTATTGGGCCAAAACCGAAATTGGAAAACCCATTCTTTTCCTTTCAAATCTTTTATCTTCAAAGGAATTCCTTCTGGCTGAGAAATTGGAGGGAAATAGGCCTGTGTACAGTAAATACCAGTTCATGAGAATTCAAAAGCAGCCCAAAAAAATCTGATCTTTCTTATGATAAATATTTAAATAAGATCCACAACATGCAGGATAAAGAAACGTCAGCTAAATGCCATTGCAGGAAAGGTCAAAATACACAGCATGAGGTTGCCAGAACAGAAGGAAAACGAAGAAGCCATCCATGAATTTTCTTTTTCTTCTGAGTTTCGTTCACCCTTTAAATAGTTTCTTAACCGGTGGATTCCTACAATTATAAAAAGGAATGAAGATGGGAGGGAATAAAAGAGTTAAAGTCCATCATAGAAAGGTATTGAAAGGGAAAAGCATTTATTAGTCAGACACATGCTATATTAGCCGGATTACACAGGTGATGAGATTTGAATGGCTTTAAATAAGTCCCTAGACTAGGCATTCAACTAATCCAAGATATTTGATATTCTTAAATTTCTATCTAGGGAAAGAGGCACAGAGAAAACAATGGGCCACAGAATGATCTCTTTTCCACTTTGTTGGCCTTCATTGTCCTCTAAGCGTATTACATTACATTCAAAGGAATCACTACCATTAAATATGTCTGCTCAAAAGCAATATAAACCCCAAATTTTAAACAGATAAAACATGTCACAGTACATATGTCAACAACCACTGCCTAAAACAAAAGATTTAAGGAGGAGTAAGAATGCTAAAGTTCACAATTCATGTAACTCCAACCTCTGCACATTTTTTTGGAAGTACCAAGCGACCTATCCGGCCAGCATCACTGGCACTCAACATTTTCTGAAACAAAGGTGTAAGTACAGAGTTTGAACTAGAAGAAGTCAAGTCAACACAAGACTGAAAASTGCCAAATTCAGCTCATACATTGATGCATATATGAAGAGAAGAGATTTAAATCAATAATCATGTAGTTGACCATATATGGAACAAATGTCTACTAAATCAATACTATTTTAAGAAAGAACCTCTTGCCCTTATTCAACACAGAGGAAAGACATTGACTGTGATGATATATATACATGAGAAGTGAAGCTTCTAGGTCAAGAGAATAATATGCTTGAAAAAGAATATGGAAGCATTTTTAAGATAAAGATTAATCATATGCTTCGGAAAATCTAATTCCTATATTTTAAGGATACTCTCCAGATATTTGCCGTAACTCTTCATCAGTTATCTGAGGCCAGTATCGAGGAAGCAATTGACTTCTCCCTCGTGCATCTCCTCGGGCTCTTCCATTGCGTAGGTGCGTCTCAGATGAATCAGTTAGATTCTGATTGCACTGCCGTTTCTCAGTTGAAGGTGACTGGGTTGGCTGTTGCACAGCCGTTCCAGAAGCCTTTCTCTGATCATTCATTGCATTTTTGGAGGCAGAAGCTATACCCAAACTAAAATCTGAAGTCGTAGGGTAGGCTGCTTGCTGGGAACTGTTTACACAAGGACTTGATTGCTCCTGAACATTGGCACCTGCATCAAAGAATTGCATCAGCTAGAGCCACAAACTTAAGTATACTGACACTATGAATATGTATTCCGATAATGCGAAGATAATTACCAGCATTTCCATTCGCAAGTATTTCTGAAGTACCAATCCTCAGGCTTCCATTCATTAGTTTCTCAAATGATTCCTCTTGTTTCCTCTTCTCATTAAACTGTAGTCTATCCAGTCCACCAGATACATCAAATTCAAAGGGTGACCTCGACTGCAACTCGGATTGAAGTCCAGAACCATTCAATAAACTAGGTGCCTGACGCCATGGCACTGGACCGGAACCGGCTATGGGACTCCAACTTTTTACAGAAATATCTTTAATTCTTTCAGGRTGTAGAGGAAGGAAAAGAGAAGGCGGAGGCCAAGCAGGATTTGGTGTCTGAAGATGGGGAAAAAGAGAATTAACTCCAAAAAGGCAAAAGAGATCATTCATATACTTGAAATGGCACAAGTTCAGACAAATCAGACTCTTATAAATAAAGTTCAACTTTCAGAATCTGCACTTGAAAATACTCTTAGATTAGGTCATCAAACAAAAGTTACTATCTTAATCATAACACCAAATAACCCAGAAGAACATAAAATAGTCAAAGCATTAACCAAAAAATTATCATTTCAAGTGCATAATCTGCAGTTGAAAACTCAATACTTTCAACGGTAAGAGTCGCATTTATTGCCAGGTTTCATTTTCTGGATTGCATCTGAGCTGATTAAATCCACAAACAAAAGAAGCAAATATCTAATGACAAAAACCAAGTACCAGCTGTTATTGATTTTACTGCAAGAAGCTGGTTCCTCATGACTTGGATTAACATTGAAATTTCAGCAGCTTTAAGAAGTCATTTACACACAGGATCCAACAAGTAAGAGGAAATGATGCCAACCATTAAATGCTCAATGCAAATTAAAACTTAGAAACCAGAAAAAGGGAAGAATCAGTCTTACCAAAATGAAACTTTTCCTTGCACAAGTTATGCACTCAATCCCACCGGCATCCAGCAGGACAAACATATGAAAGGAAACAATACACCCACAATGTATTTGCTGCATACAGGAGTTCAGAGTTTAAATATTTAGGTAACTTGCTTAAGGAGTAGTATATAACTCTCAAAATCTGAAGCCCCACCCCCCCAAAAAAAAAAAAAAAAAAAAAAAAAAAGGTCAAAGCAATGAGATTAAAAGGTAAAATGCACTCAGCAAGACAAACTTAGAATTATGTTGTCTGAGATTAGTAATTAACATTCTGACTCACCTTCCCACAAGATTCACAGCACCTCCAACCAGAAGCATTCAGGTGGAAGGTCTCGCAGAAGTTCCCTTCCTCATAGGCAGAGCTACAATCACATAGAACAATATCAATTGTAAGGTATCTAACGAAACTCTTTTAGCAATCTAACAAAAAAATAGAACATATAAAAGGTCAATTCCAAAATGAAACCTTTAGAATTTCCATATTATACTTGGCATCTAGTATTCCTAGTAGAAAAGGAAATCTGTCATTTTTATATTTCCCTTTACATGCAAGGTTAGATTTCAGACAGGGAGGAATCTACAGGAAAATACATAAATTCATTTCCATTTATTGTACGTGTACTTGTGCATGCCACCACCCAARCCATGTGACATCGAACATGATACAACTACAACCATTGCAGATGATACACAATATTATATCATGCATGTCAAAGTTTTTCGCATTAGTAGATTTGACATAACATAAAAAGATCCTTGCTCAGAACACTCTTCACCACATTATGTTTTTCCCAATTGTGAGTGAATAAAGAGCAAGAACACAGAAACAATCATCTTTATGATAGATACACTTAAACATTCCAAATGGAGACTGTTTACCCTCATTCCCAAAAAAAATTTTATACGTTAGAAATCATTTACTTCAATACAAAATCCTTTTCTTTGTCCTCTTCATACATGTGGCAGCTTCCAGCAGTTAAGCATTTCTTAGTCTCGACAAGGCATAATGCAAAATGCACCAAAATGGGAAAACAGCAAGTCAATTCAACCGTCGCACGAGATCAACATGCAACGTGACATGGCATGCACCTTTAAAAACCTCTGTAGGCTCAGACAAAGAAAGTTAGCATGCTGAAAACCTAGAGATAGCATAGAAGTCACTTCCGGATTCCCAACATAAAGCAGATATTTCTCACGGCCGTGCAACAAGCTCAGCTGAAGGAGAAATTTTAGACTGAAAATATATGGTTAAAGCAGTAGGTGTACGTTATAGACAAATGTCCCTCAGACAAGCAGCGGAAACGATCACATTCCAATGATATTTAACAATTAGCTCAGCTGCATGATAATCAAAAAGTTGCTCAAGTGGATGAATACAGGTACAGAATTTGCCTCAACCACTCAAAGCTGTTTTTACTTCCCAAATTTCCCATCTACCCAGCCCTACCAAATAGCATACAGAGACGTCTCTGACCAATCAAAAGTCATATCTTCACAACCATTCAATCTCAACCAATGAATGACATTTAAGCTAAGCAAACCATTGAAATGGGCAAATATTTGCAATTAACGCAACTCTGAGTACCCTGAAAATAACAACCCCACAACCCAACATCATCAAACGAAATGAAACAAAAAGCAAAAATAAGATAACTACAGCAACTTGTATCACAAACCAAAAAGAAGCCCAAGAAAAAATGTAGAAATGCTTACGCGCAACGATCACAGAGGTCAGCGAAATCGCCGGTGCGGCGACGCCAACCTTTCCTCGGCCTTTCCACTGCTTCTTTGCAGATAGAATTGAAACACCTCATCGCGGATGAAGTTGACGCCGCCGCCGCCATTTCCTTCAAAGCCTCAACACTCAGCGCCGCACATAAAACCCTACTAAATTAACCTGAAAAAAACATAAAACAGGAAAAAAGTGCGAATTCTCAACGAAAGACTCTGTATGTCAATTTAGTCAAAACACGAATTCCTCACGGAACCGGTGCCGGCAAAAGGCGTAAAACCCTAAGTGAAGTGACTGAGACAAACATAGAAAGCGAGCGAGAAACAGAAGGCAGAGGATTTCGAAGTGATTCGATGAGAGATGAGAGTGGGGTTCGGTTATTTGTGTTCGCTTTCGGAGGGTTTTAAGATTTTAGAGAGAGAATAGAACACGAGAGAGCGACGCAGAACAATAGTGATAGACACTTGTTTGTGTGCGTCGAACAGCGAGATGAGAAACATATAAACATATAGATACATACAGTGTGTGTGTGTATATACATATTGGCTTAAAGAACACGTTGAACCAAGAGAGAGCGTCGAGATGGATATGTTCCCACATACACTTGGCGTCGTCGTTTCTATCGACCACCTCGTCGACCTCGTCACTGTCATTGGCCGAGTTTTTAATCCGAAACCACTTTCCTCGGAAATTCTTCTTACTACTGTAATATACTTCTTTATTTATTTATTATGATGTGGCTGCGTGGGCCCCATGATCCCGCAGCATTGTCTTATCAAGTATACTTAAGAGTGCGAGAGGGGACACTTTCGGATTTTCACTTGTATCGTTAAATTATTATTCTTTTGTTTCAAAATAATTATTTTTAAATTTTTATTATTTTAAAAAAATAAAATATATTTAAATATAATTAATTATCTTTCTTTAACTCTAAAATAATTTTATTATTGTTAAACCATTAAATATTTATAAAAATTAAAAGAATGTTAAGTACATCATTTTCTTTAAGCTATTAATACCTCCATTATAAAGTATATAATGATTTTTCTTCAATAAACCTCTCGAATAGAATTAGTTTAATGAGCTAATAGCTAAACCTTAACCGTAATCAGGCTAGGAAGTTAACCATGTTTGTTGTCTAGTTAAAGTATTAATTTGTTAGGTAAATCTTAACTCACGTGTATACTTGCATTAATTTATTAACAATATGTGTTTATTTCATAAATAGTAATTATAGTAAAAACAAAAGGAAAATGGTAAATTATATAAGCGGCTTTGTTTCATATCTTCTACTGAACGAGCGCCCGCTTAATGCTTTCTGGTATTTACGAGGCAAACGGAAAGGGAGTAATAAAGCAGATAAAAGAGTCATCATCCATAGATGAAAAATCGGAGAATTAATTACATTTAAAAATAATTTAAAACAGGGGAGCTGTTTGTCATTTTTACTAGGGAAATATATACCAGTCACAAGATCTGAAAAAACATGGTCAACGAAAAATAAGTTGTATATGTTAAATTGGTGAAAATAATGTAGCCAATCCTCGATCCACACTGATGTGGAGCTTGTCGTAGGCCATTAGTGTCCTCTGACCAAACTCGTATGTTCCTATTCCTTTAGCAAGAACCTCACCATCCACGTCTATGATCCCTTCCTTGCCTGGATCATCACTTCGAGGACCAGGCTCCAAAATAACAGCTTTGACCTGCAGTTGGTGAGAAAAATGAAACTTGCAAACTCTAAGATCAAGAACAGAATGTGCTTGGYAGCAAAAACCACAGAAGCAAGATCATGGCCTACTTGGGGSCAGATGCARCRTTTCCTGGTCTCCTTTCTTTTCGAGTAAGAGTTTGGAACTAYTCTCATTTTTCCTTGTCTTTTTGGGGTGGCGGAAGGGGGGATGTSAGATTAGATTTACACTTACTSTTTTACTTGCACAAAATTATATGACAAAGCAGGCAAATGAGCTGAATATTGTGAAAAGAAATATAATTGCAGAGAGGAAGTCACCAAAAATATAAATGAATTTGATGCAAAATAGTGGACTAACCTTAAGATAAGTGACATGTGGTGATTTTACATGACCTCCGTTATTCATTCCAGTCATTAGAGTCAGCAAGTCTAACTTTGAGCAGTCCTTTATCAAAATCAAGTCCAAATAGCCATCTGAAAACTGCAGAACAAAGAAATGATAATCACTGTCAAAGAGAAACTCTATCAACATCAGGTTATGTAAATCAGGTTCGGAGAACCTCTACAATAGGTTGAAAATTAAAAAGAAAGTCACTGATCCAACTGTCAACTAAATCTAATACAAGAAAGTACAACAAAAAATAGAAACAAGACGAAGTAAGTAGAAACGACGTAAAGTTCTTGATGCAAATTGTAAAGTTCCAGAAACTTCAAGAATAAGACGGCAACAGGTGAGTAAGAATAACAAACACTTAGCCAGAAAGAAGCTGGAGAAAAAGAAAAATTTACCCAAGATCCAGCAACCCTTAGAGGTAGTAATTTAAACAGCAATCTTTTGAGTAGTAACRTCAGGGAGACATTCATTTCAGTAAAACTACTAGACAATAGAGAGATTAGTTTAAACCAACCTTAGCATCAGGAGCTGCCATCGTGTCTTCACTACCCCATGGTACATTATGAAGCCAGATCGAAACAAAAGGGCCATCAATCTGTCGCCACTCAAGATTCTTTATATCAACACCACTGCCTTGGTAGCCAAATTCCTGACCTTTTCTAGGTGCCTCATTGCCATTCTCATTAGAAATGATTTTACTGTTGGTATCACTCTCTCCGGTACTCACTTCTCCGTAAGTTTCACATCCTGGTGCAGGAACATACCTTATACGACCATTATACTTCCTCAGACAAAATATTCGTCTGATTGCCTGGAAAAACAGTGGAAGTCAGAGCTAAAGACTTGGCTGCAGTGTTGCAATCTGATAACCTTCTAAAGTAATCCATGAAGATATATCTAAAGTACGAGATAAGTGCAATTTCCATGTGATGATACTATAAAGTAACTTCCATTTGATTGCTAAATCAGGACAAGCATTTCAATAACTCGATGATGATGAGCATCTAAGTTCTTGTGTTATTCAGATGAGTCAGTGAAGCAGGAAGAGAGTACAGAACAAATCACATTTGACTTTGTGACTTCTGAGAATAAAAAGAAAATGAAATACACTACAATACTTACATAGAAGTCAATTCGAGCACTACCCATCCATCTGTATTTCTCAGACTCAATGTCGATGTCAGCAATAAGACCTTGAAACAATCATAGAGACAAAACAAGCATTCATGCCAATAATTACCTCCTCCGAAGTACAAAAATATTATTTCAAAATACAGCTAGCATAACTAAGAAGGTCTTTTATACCCCAAGCAAGCATCAACACACTGAAAAATCTGGTGTCCCCCTGTGTGATGGTAGTCACATCCAGTGAACACTTACGCCCTATCACAAATCAAGCAGAAAACTTTTTAAACCAGAATTTAGACAATTACAAAGCAAAAAATAAATCAATTGATATTTATGTAATTAACATTTTCTAAAAGGAACCACAAAAGGTTTCAGAGGCAACCTCGAATGATAGTAAGCATAGCATTAGATGGTGTACAAGGTAGGCCAACTGAATCGAGAAGAGACTTTGCCATTCCATTTCCAGTTCCTGCATTCAAAACTATGTAAGATCAGAAAGCATGCTGTTAGAAACAAGTCATTRACCTTTTGGGCATCCTGATAACAAAMTGAGTATCTCCTTTACTTTTTTCATTCTACCAGGAAACCCCCCTCTGCACTTCAACTCAAATATCTTACACACCAAAGAAAATTTTCCTAACCTGCTTATTATATATCTTATAGATATTTTACTCTTCTTATCAGTTTTCTCCCTGGGTCACCTTCAGAAAGAAAATCATCAACAGCAGGTCGATCCATACTTTCTTCAACCTCTCTCCTTTTCTTTTAATATATAATATGATRTTTGTTGTGGGAGTTGAGTATATCACTTTTCTGCAGCCAGATTATCCATCTCGGCCAGCCAGATACCATCCCCACATGGCCTGAAGTTCATTTCAATGAATTAAATCTGATTCTCCTTACACCTCCWCCCTTTTCTGTCATTCTGAAATCAGATGTTTCTGTATCATTTTCTCTAACAAATTTGAGGCTACTTCCATTAGTGAAGTCATTAGTTTGACTAAAATGTACTTGAYTGATGCTCTTTATGTTAAATTTAACTAGTCCTTCGAGGAGTTAACTAGTCCTTCGAAGAGATAAACCCAGTAAATTAAACATGTTAAAAAAGCAAAGAGAATCACAAACCTGCAGGAACTACCCCAAGAGGCATCCTTATWGCAMTATTCCAATCCTTCCTTTCAAGCAGTCCATTTACTACCTACTAAACAAAGCGACAAAGCAAGGATAAGCACAAGATCACCAATATGCTGTATTTCTAGTATCAGACAATTTCTACTACAGAAATAACAACTTCTGCCCCAGCCCTAAACATTGAAGTTCCTAATGGATAAGAAACTGATTACAATGTTGGAAATAGAGATAATTTCCCATTGCCCACATGCTAAAWATGCCTTAGTAACCTAATCCAATTCTGGAAGAAATTTGGAGAATGTGAAAAGAAATTGATTTTTTAAGATTTTATTAATGACTAATAGAGATTATTATCTATTAAAGCAATAATACAAGCATAAAATATATTAAACAAGCACCAAAATTAGACATTATCTTGTATATTCTTTTTTCTTTTTTTGGTTTCTCATGGTGATTGCTTAGCTACACAGGTTGTYAAGGTTCCATTTTATCTAGGAGAACAGGATTGTATAATGGGCCTCATAGGTAGTATAACAGGTTGGCAGAATAAGCTTTTCTTTGTTTTATTTTGCAGCAGAGAATGACAGCCTCAMAAAACTTTACATTTGAATGAGGTCCAGCTTCCAGATTTTTTCCTTTACTTCTTTACTAGTACAGCCATCATTGCTTCTTTGTTAAGAAAAATCGTGTCTTGACTGCATATTCTACAGAGCTTCTATGGTTATTATCAACCCATTTTAGCACTATTATGCATGTCAGAATAATGCCAAGAAAAAAATCAATGGGTGTGTCCAACTAACCTCAACTAAAATTCCATCCCCGCTAACACAAACAATTCCATCYTATTTCAACAGTTCCAACGTTTGAGCAATCTCCTTAGCGTGGCACRGATGTTTAGTTTCTGTCCATTTGAGAACGCAGTCAGCAAAAGAAATTGAGAAATCKAACTGCATAATGCAGAATTCCATAAGTGGCACCTCACCTTGCACTGTGAATTCGATACTGGCATCCTCCAGCAACGGCTTTACATCATCAATAAAGATTTTTGAAGCAGATTTCTTCCCTCCATAGGGATTTACAAATACAAATAGCCTCTTTGGCCTCCCTAATAAGCCACCCATACATCATGTTAGTATGAAAAAATCATAAATTTACCAAAACCCAGAAATGTAAATTTCTGCATAGACGAAAAAAAGGGACAATTGGTAGTACATGAAATAACCATACATCAAAACCAATATATTATATATAAGCAACATAAACGTATACATAAAAAAAGGGAGTACAAAAGTTTCTCTTTTACCAAGACAATCGATGCACTGCTGAAGTTTTTGACACCACAGTCGCAGCTGATCTTCAGATAACGGCTCGAAAGCAAAGGTTTTTCTCACCAAAGAACCTTTGCTTCCACCGCAGCAGATTCCAGCATCAGGCTCAATCAAGGCCCTGACTTTAACCTTGGAGCCATGAACTGAAAAACCYAGAACCTCTTTTTCCACCGCCAGGCACCGATTCGACCACCGGATTTTTCCGTCAGCAGTGAAAGAAACCGTGGTTACGATTCCATTAATCTTCACCTGGTCAGAGAGTTGAAGCTCGCCTCGGGTTTCAGTTTGATCCATTGCCTCCCAGGTGAATCCCGTCTGCGCTTTTCTCCTCTCTTATTTATACAAATACAAAGGATTACTGGATGAGTAATGAGAGAGAAGAGGACCCAGTTTGGAATGAACCAGCAGGATTCCAGCACAAGGAGAGAATCGAAGTTCACGTCATTGGTGGTTAGCTTGTTGCTTTTAGTTTGGATGTTTGCTCATTACTCCTGCTCAGCTGCGGAACGAGACGGAGAGTCTTTTGTGTTTGACTACGGATGCCGCATTGTGTACATAACTTTGTCAGAGCCGTGACCTTTGATCTGGTAATTCCTAATTGTGGGACCCATAAAAACTGACGGACTGGATAAGTCTTCTTAGATTATCTTCCCATCTCCAGCATCCCTTGCTCCTTTAAATTGGTCCCAGAATCCAATTCATTCTTTATGTCATCTCCGTCCCGATCAACGAAAGAAAAACGTTCTTCCCTACATAATTACTAATTTTAAAAAATATTTTTTATTAAATTCTCTTTTTTATACTTGTAATAGCTATATATTTTGATGCTTTGATCAAATTTAATTTTAATATTTAATTATTCCACTTTAATTTTTTGAAAATTGCTAAGTTAATAACAATAAATGAAATAAATATAATACTTCTATAAGATTTACTACATATCTATTATTATATGAAAGAGATAAAAGGAATTTACATATTCAAATACGGTTAGAACGAGTTAAAGGAGGGTGGGGGAGAAATGAATATTTTAAAGTACTATTAAACCAATCTAATCTTGTCAAATTCAAATGATTAACTTATAATATTCAATATTTGAACTAATTAAACCAGTATTAATACTTTTTAATTCATACAACAGATTTATAACATTCAAATTCGAACTAAAGCTTTAAAAGAACGACTTATATCACAGCATATGCTAAATCTTGTAAATTACATTGAACAAATAAATTAAAAAATCAAAATTAT
The DNA here is from genome assembly GCA_001752375.1 of Rhazya stricta. Classification (NCBI taxonomy): domain Eukaryota; kingdom Viridiplantae; phylum Streptophyta; class Magnoliopsida; order Gentianales; family Apocynaceae; genus Rhazya; species Rhazya stricta. The sequence goes on along the minus strand of MEJB01000021.1, from coordinate 1,493,658 downwards.
AGAATTTTTTTATTTGAGATGAGAAGCATTAAATAGGAAACTACTTCTGAAATTTATTAATTTATTTAGCAATGGTGAATTTATCGCCGTCAAAATGCGACTTTATTTCTTTTATTGCAATATGGTAATATTCTCAGTGTGTATTCTCGAGAAATATCTTATAAATATTGAATTATTTTATTTTTCATCAATAATATTTTTTAATAATAGTTGAATTAAAAAAATAACATGGTGCCACCTAAATCAATTAAATTATTATTACAATTATTACATTTTTACTRAAAATAACAAAAAGATTATCACTTGTAAAATTTGTTGAAATTTAATAACCATTTTCTAATATAAAATATTTCTTATCAATCGATTTAGCATTAATAAAACAACAAGCAAACTAGTAATTAAAAAAATATAATTTAAGCTCCAAAATAGTTTTTAAAAAATATTGTTTTTATCACTGAATGCCACATAAAGTCTTTCGCTTGGGCAAATTTAGGAAATCATTCATGAGGATTGAGGTTTATGCGTTATCTCATATATAATTAGACTAGTCTAAATTTAAATTGAATTATATTTCTATAATCTTATTTCTATTCAAAAAATTAATTAAAAATTAATATCAACATAAAATTGAATTTCTTACTTAAAATAATATTTGAGTCAAAATGCTTTTAGGGAAGGAGCAGAGGTCCACTTAACTCAGGAATATTGGTGGAAAGGACATAAAACTTATTAAAATCTTTAGCAAGAGGTACGACTCCGTAAAGCGAAGGCGCCCTAGCCTAACGGAGCTAGCAGCGTCGAAATTCAGAAGGCCGTTAAGGGTTTAGCAGAGCATAGCTGCCATGGAAGAASAGGGAGCCGAACAACCTCCGCGGGTACGAGCTCCCTACATCAAGAAGAGAGCTCTCAAGAACAAGGCTCTCTCTGTCTCTTTCAACGAAAAGGACCTCACGTACCTCCTTTCAMACCTGATATTTCCTGTTGTTTTCTTTTTTTTTTTTTGGGTCTCTCATTGTGTTTGTTATCCGCTTAATGTTTTTCTGGATAAACTGTTAAATCAGAGGAATTTACGTGTGAGCACAACTTTATTCATTTCTCATCGGATTTTATGAATGCATACTTATGTATATAGGGACTACGTGACTGGGTTTCACAAGAGGAAGAAGAAGAGGAGAAAGGAAGCACAGCAAAAATTGCAGGAAGCTGAAAGGCGAAAACTTATAGAAGCCCGCAAAAAGGTTAAATCTTTATTTAATCAGTCGTTGTCTCTGTGTTCATATTAGCATTGTTGTTGCTGCACTTAAAATTTTGCTGCACTGCCAACTTCCTTTTTTCTTTCGCTGCTGCTTGCTTCAAAATTGGTAAGAGAAAAATGTCAATTATACTTAAAATGCTGTATTTATTGTAGCATCTAGACGTTCAATTTGCAACTGGATGTGTCAATTAGCTTGAGGGTGTGGTTAGTTTGGAAGAATGTGGTAATAATTCGTTGATTTGAATCGTTTTATCTTGAAACTTTCTGAAATTCACACATATTTCCTTGCAGTGGTTATTGTTTAAGTTGTACTAGTAGCAGAATTTCATACTTTCAGCAGGATGTGTTGCAGGGCTAAAAATAGGTTTAATATAATAATTAATCTGATCCATAACTGGAAGCAGTGAAAACCTTTTGAGTTTGAAGTCGAAAATCAACTTTGCATTAGGTGATTGTTGCTCTTTTCCTATTAGATACTTGTTTGAGTGATTCATTTGGGCTGTTATCTTTTGAAGTCTCCAAGAGATGSAAACATAATGATATCACTTGGACTGAACTAATTGTTTCTCTGGATTACCATATTTTTGCATTTTGGCAAACCTTTTYTATTTTTATTTATTTATTGTAATACAATATAGTGGTACCCTTTGTTTTAACATCTTGATTATGAGAGTTTTTACTTAAAATAAAGCTCATGGTATTCGCATAGCCTCTTGTAGCATCCAGAATTGTATTATGCTAATTCTGTCATTGAATGTTTTCTGATATTTTTGTTAAACATCTGAGAATAAATTTCTTCTCTGCGGCTACSTGTTATCTTTCCTTTGTTAGACTCGCATAACACAATCCATTAACAGGTCTTTTTGTAGTGTACTTCCTCTATCATTTGTTGAATATTTTGCTTGATTCTTTTGGTGAAATGGATTTTTYATTTTGAGAGTAGTATTTTTAACGGCTACTGAGGACCAATATACAGAATATCTCAAACTTACGTTTGGGAATCTTGTTCCAGAGCTTGCTAGTTATTAATTGTATAGTTATCTGTGTGATAAAGATATGAACAAACTAAGCAAAGGCCATTTCATTAGATTTATCCATCATTAATTTGAGCCTCATTTTAAGAGAAAGTAAAATATATTTTCTTTTTGTTTTTGGGTTGAAATTAACATTTACAGCGATTCAATAACATTTTATGGCTCAATGCTTGTCTTCTTGTTGGTGGTAGCTAACAGCAATGCTATTTGTTATTTCATTTTCCATCACCCCTCCCGCTTTCAATTTGATGAACTGCTTCATGCAAACAGCAAAATCATTTGATCTGATGCCGCAGTCTATCGAGTTTACCCTCTGCACAGCTAGTTCTTCTAACTCTCATTTCCTTATTTCGCAGAGAAAACGGGAAAGAGAATTTGTAATATATGGTGGAGCTGCACCCAATTCAAGTGCTGAACCTGATGAGGACTTCGATGGTAATGAAGAAGAGGAGCCAACAGCATCAGTATCTGGTATCTTCTCAAAGCATTGTTATTTATTAACTTCATATATGCCCATTAGGAAACGTTTAAGGCCATAGTAAAGGGAAGTCTGGCTTAATAGCTATTCAGTTTTAGTACAACTGCAGTTATATTTATTGCAGATGAATTGTCAGGTTCTTATGTTGATTTAACTTAATTGAGCTTAGAAAATGGATTGAGATGTTCAGATCTTTGTTTGGGGATATTTATTGAACTCTTTATTTATGTATTTTAGTTTTTCCAACTGAAATGGTGATAGACAAGAGTTGGGCAAGCCAATTAGCTTCTTACTGGTATTGGAAAATTTTGATGTTTTGCTGATAAAATGCAACCTGCAACTAAAAAGGCTTGGCTTTTCATTGTTTACGAACAAAATTATATGGTAATACAGCAGGATCTATTGATGACCCTGGCAGTTGGCCTCAGTAGATAATGAATGAAAGCGAAATGGGTTCAGATATTTAATTTGGATGGTGRATGTTTAGTTGCTATTTCATTCTCTTACCTGGTTTTCTACTCTGCAAGTATCATAGCAGGAATTCTAAATTTACTATCTTAATACTCGGATTTCAACTTCTGAATGATGTATGTTTATTATCAAATAGGGATAATCATGTATGACAGCGGAGATGTGAGAGTCACCGTGACGACAAGTGAGATATCTCGCGAGGAAGAGGATCGAAATGAAAGGCCGCACCTAGAAGCACTTCGCCTTGTTGGAAGCTCCGAAGAACAGAAACACAATCCACCACCAGTTAGCAAGAAGATACCATTCAAGAAAGTATCAAAAAAGAGATCTCGACCGAAACCACAAACCAAAAGGGATAAGAGGAAAGGGAAAAAGAAAAACAAGAAGCGTTAGTTATCATCAGCTCTTAGGTTATACTTAGCTTCAAGAATCGCGGTGTTGCCTGGATCTCCTGAAGCCSAGATTATGATTTTTTAACTTCTATTATACCCATAAGCTTATTTATTTTCTAGTTTTTCTTCATCAAGAGTTCAAGATTCATGGTGGACTAGACACAACTCTGATCATCAATTTGACTTGTGAGTTCTTGTTCCTTACTTTGGTTATACGGATGCCTGTATACAGAAACATGTAGTCATGTTCTTTATCAAGCAAATCGAAACAAAGATATTAGTAAGAAATGACAAGTTCCCTTTGGATGCGTGTATTGGTCAACTYCTTCAATTATTTTGTCCAATTCTTCATTAGATCAAGTAGCAAATACTCCACTGTCGTTTAATATCTTCACAAAAATTTCTTCTCATATAATTCTTATTTACTTCCTTATTAGTTTTGAAATCAGATATCATTAATATGATAATACACAAATTAAAATGATTTATATGATGAATTATAGATTATAGATAAAATATTAATAAAATAATGACAATGGAGGACGGCTGGAGTATCAGGGCGTATTTAATTGTGAACGACGGCGAGATCCAAAGTGCGCACTGCCACCTCAGCAACTTCTGAATAAAAACTCACGTGCCRAATTCTAAAATTGAGAAATGCTGTCAGTGGCGGTCATGTAATAATTCCTCCCATATGAACCAAAAGCCGCCCTGCCGACAGCCCGATTACATCTCGACCCTGCACTTCTATATCATTCATCAATCATAATCCAAGCATTCTGATTAGGCTAAAAATTTAATTTAAATTAAGTAAGAAAATGGAATAATTTAATAAAAATGGAAAAAGAAATTTAGAGTCTTCGTTATCGGTCACTTGCATTAGCCAGATTTCGGAAGTCAACCCAAGGTCAAGGCAAAGTTATGCCGACGGCAGCTGTGTTTTCTATCTATCTTTGGTTATTTTCAATGAGAAATTCTCAATTTAATATATCGCCTAATATATATATATTTTAGAAAAAGACAGATAAACCACGTGTCCAATTGGGTAGAATCGTGATAAGTAATGAAGGTAGAGGAGATTTTTGACATCTTGGAAAAGTCAACAGGAAAACCGTGTCAAACTGTGTCAATTGAATTCAATTGGAGAGTCCACTTAACCTTAGTAACAGCGCGTGAAAAAGGCTCCTAAGTGGAAGCTTCTGCAGTCCTTCTTTGAAGCTTCCGGGGAACATCTCTAACCTTTCTCTGCACTTTCAATTTTCCCGCTTTCCTCCTTCCTTTCCTTTGCTTTATTTTCCTTTCCCCTCTCCTTTTAATATTCCCTCTTTTGCCGTTGGAATCTTGCAGTAGCAGCACCAGTAACTGAAGAAGGAAAAGGAAAACCTCTTGCTCTTACAGTCTTACTAGTATTATTAAAAGTAACTCAAAAAGGAAAGGAAGATCAATTATGCAATCCAGCCAAGTGTCATGTAGTTGACATTAATTTCAGATCAGATCTGAAGTAGCTTCAATCTGCTGTGAGAGAGAGAGAGAGAGAGAGAGAGAGAGAGGGAAAATTTTTATATATAGAAAATATCCAAACGTACATACACGCGCGTACGGCTAAGATCAGGTAATCTTGGGGAAGGTGTCGAAATTAGTTGTAGCTAGTTGTGGTAGTTAAAATGCAGACAAGGTTCATGCAAAGATCGAACAGTATGGCTAGAGAGAAACGCACTTTGGATCAAGCCGGAGATAGCGAGGAAGGTCAGCCAGATAGAAAAAAACCCGCTCTTGCCAGGTGATTATATGCGCATCTCTTATACATATATCTGTGAGTATCTTTTTCTATTTGTAATTTAAAGTTGGCTGCTACTTTAGTTATTCAGAAAGTGATACACACACACACATACATTGTGCTATTTTAAGGCATGATTTGGACGTTCGTGTTCAAATATAATCTCATTTATACATGATATACACTTTGCAATGGCTCGTGTTTGTGCTTCCCAATTTACAGCTAAGTCTCAATGGATATCTCTTTCTATTCCTTGCTTCTGGTTTGAGAAGCAAAACTAGATCTTGTTATGTGATATACTTGTGGATATGAACCTAGAAGCAAGCTGGAGATTTTTGTTTACCCATTCGCTTGATTAATTGTAAAAAGTCGCCCAGCTTTTGCTGTTTCCCTAGAGTCCAGATTGAGGGTTGTTGGACCAAGTGGAAATTTTTTGTCAGTTTTCGTCTTTTGGAGCAGGTGGGGATGGCTCCAATATGGAGGCAATACTTTGAGATGCAATATTCTCTTATTTTTTTTTCGCTTGGAGAGAAATGTGGGCACCGAGAAAGAAGAGTAGTTTTGGGGTCTAATTGTTGGGAATTGTTCCAATTGGAGTACCATTTGAAAGACAAATAGGAATGCACTGTTGGCTTTTGGCTTTTGAAGATGGTTGATATGTTCGGATAGAAATATGATTCATTGCTACTCGGAAGCCAGTCCTTACTCTGGGGCAGGTTGAGTCTATTTGGATGACATATTCTTTGGTTTGGTTGAGGCAATCAATACTATGTTGTTTGATAACTATATCCTGCGGATGTGGATAATTGATCATGTCAGTCTTGGACCTTGACTGTAAAGACATAACTAGATAAACCATATTAATTGTCATTTTTGACTATGTTCCGGTTCTTGTTACGAGTAAATATTGCAATTATAACTTCATTCCTAAGGAACTTCATTCATCACTACGGGGAAAAATGTTGTTCAATTGCCATCCAAGGGGATTTTGTCTCTATGTTCATGAACTCTTCGACCATGGCATACTTCTTGGAAACACTGCTCTTCTATTCTTCTCCTATTTTTTTTTTTTTTTTTTTTCCCAACTAGTATGGACGCCTGAAAGAAATTTACAAGTTGAACTTTCTACCTGCTGAAACTTTGTTTTTTCTGCGTTGTGGGGGTAGTGTTTACCTTTGCATGAACATGTCTTTACTGGAAACTATATGGCTGATGCAGTGTTATTGTTGAAGCTCTAAAGGTGGACAGTCTACAGAAACTTTGTTCATCTCTCGAGCCAATTCTTCGGAGAGTTGTAAGCAACTACACCTTCTTTCTCACTGTCATCTCATTATCATCTGCCATATAAACTTTGATGGAATAGTTCTTCAGACTAGTTTAGTCAGACAATGGACCCTTCCTGTTTATTGGATTCACCACAAGCTTGGGATCTCTTTTTTTGTTTGTAATGCCTTCCATCACTTGGATAAAACCCTGCTACCTTTGTGCCCCCAACTAGAACTTCAAAAAATATTCCTTTACATTTCTTATTCTAGGCATATCATATTATTTTGGCTGAAGTGTCTCTTGAATCTAAAAACTTCTCTGCCTGCTGAACAGGTTAGTGAGGAGGTAGAGCGTGCTTTGGCAAAGTTAGGCCCTGCTAAACTTAGRGGAAGGTATGTAATTTCTTGGAAATGTTCTCGAAATCTTTCTTTCTTGTAAGTCACCTAATTTACATGATTGATATTTAAGTTACTAGCCATTGCAAAGGCTTCTGTGCAAATGAATTCTAACTCCATATTTTGTAGCTGCACTTGCATTATTTTTTCTTAACAGTAATGCCTTGTATTTAACATCCGCTTCATGACATTGAATTCTCATAAAATGCAGGACATCTCCAAGGAGAATAGAAGGACCTGATGGGAGAAATTTGCAGTTGCATTTCAGGTCCAAGTTATCCTTGCCTCTCTTTACAGGAGGAAAAGTAGAAGGGGAGCAGGGTGCTGCAATACATATAGTTTTACTTGATGCGAGTACAGGTCGTGTTGTGACATCAGGTCCAGAGTCCTCGACAAAGCTAGACATTGTTGTTCTTGAAGGAGATTTCAATAATGAGGATGAAGATGGATGGACTGAAGAAGAATTTGACTCTCACATTGTGAAAGAACGTGAAGGAAAGAGGCCACTCCTGACTGGTGACTTACAGGTGATGCTGAAGGAAGGCGTAGGAACACTTGGGGAGTTGACATTTACTGACAACTCTAGTTGGATCAGGAGTAGAAAATTCAGACTGGGTTTAAGAGTTGCTTCTGGTTCTTGTGATGGAATTCGTATCCGTGAAGCCAAAACAGATGCATTTAATGTCAAGGATCACAGAGGAGAATGTAAGATTATTTTTCTTAGAGCAGTTCTAGAATTCATGGGCAAATCTTCCCCCTTTTTGCTTTTTCCAGTTATATTCTATTTGTGTATGTGGTAAATCCGGATGATTTTGGTTTTGCAGTGTACAAGAAACATTATCCACCTGCATTAAATGATGAAGTCTGGAGATTAGAGAAGATTGGAAAAGATGGATCATTCCACAAGAGGCTTAATAAATCAGGAATATTCACAGTAGAAGACTTCTTACGGCTTGTAGTAAAAGATTCACAGAGGCTTAGAAATGTAAGAATCTCAGTATTCAGCTGTAATAATGCAGTTTTCCTCTGCTGTGGTATGCTAACCTGGTGTTCAATTTTGTTGTCTTAGATACTGGGAAGTGGAATGTCAAATAAAATGTGGGATGTTCTTGTAGAGCATGCAAAGACCTGTGTCTTAAGTGGGAAACTCTATGTCTATTATCCTGATGATTTGAGGAATGTTGGAGTTGTATTCAATAATATCTACGAACTGAGTGGGTTAATAGCTAGTGGACAGTATCATCCAGCTGACTCTCTTTCCGATAGCCAGAAGGTTTGCTATTTTGGATTCTCTTTTCCTTTGAAGATAATTTTCCATATACATATATATAGATGTATATATGAACCATCACATCTGTTTTCCAACTTTAAGCTTAGGTCCAAATTAGTTTACTTTARGGGCCAGAGATTTCTAGGTATAAGAAAACAAGTCTTCTGTTGGTTTCCATATTCCTACAACCCCCAGAATCCTGTTACTTCAGGAAGTCTTATGCAGAAACCTTAATCAAAAGGCGTAATATGGTGAAGCACTAAAAAGATATTACTGCTGTTTTTTTTTTTTWAAAAAATATCTCCTTCCGGTGCATCTACTGGTACTAATTGTCTCTTAACCAATAGAATTCTGGAAGAACTTTTTTTTTGATATTGGAGAAAAGAATCAGTTTTTTCTTAAGTAACGAGAAAGAAGAGCATTTGCAAGATAATGTTTCAAAGTTGCAGGTTTATGTAGATACCTTAGTGAAGAAGGCATATGATAATTGGATGCATGTTATAGAGTACGATGCAAAGTCTCTTCTGAGCTTCACGCAGAATAAAGGTTCAGGGGGTTCTCAGAATAATGTTGCAGCAGCATCACAACATCAGCCGAATACTTTTGATTGTCAACTCAATCTGCCAAGTCTCCCTCCTCCAATTTCTGCAGAGCAACCCACAATTAACCGAGGACAGAAAATCGGAGGTATTTACAAGTTCTCGCACAACCTAAAATGTGGTTGTAGTAAATATAGGCCAAAGTACCTCATATTAGAAGTGTTTAAATCACTTTCATTCTCTCTCTCTATAAAAATGTAAACAATGAGGTCATATTAGATCTGCTTGAACTCTTGAATAATCTTATATATTTATTCACAAGTGTGTATGCTAATCTAGAAACAGTGAGCCCAGATATCATAAATATGTCCTGGACGTTAAATCTCTCTATATCAAATGTACTATAGTGTTRTATGTAACTGAGTGCTTCAATTGATTAGAAACCCTTTTGGTCTTTTGGGCAATAAAACATCTCTGACGAAATCAATTGTTCAGAAACACAATGATCCAAGAAACTGGACTAATAACTACAAACTATATGTAATGTGCAACAAATTATTGATTCATTAAACAATTTTCTGCCAATGCCTTTTAGATTAGTTATTCTGCTATATCTGATCTTCCTTTTGCTTATGCTATACTTACTCTAATGTTTCCCTTTTTTCTTTTTTTTTAAATATGTTTTTTTTTTTTTTAACTGACGCTTGATTGCTTTCTCGGCAACTAGGATATAATGATGATGCTGGCGGTAGATTTCCTATGCAGTCTCAGAACATGAATTTCAATTCCACCATTCAGATCAGTGGCACTTCATTCCCTCCCAATAACCAATTAATTAACACATCAGCACCAGTTCAATCTCCCGGGAGCCCAAACTTACTGGCCCTTGGTCTACCACAATCATCCCTGCAAAACTTCCAGAGTGTTGGCACATCGAATGTTTCCTCTTATCGGGGATTTGATGATGTTTTTGCTGAGGAAGAAATTCGTATGAGAAGTCATGAGATGCTTGAAAATGAAGACATGCAGAATCTACTTCGTATTTTCAATATGGGAGGCTATAGTCATGGTCCTGTAAATGTCACGGAAAACAATTACCAATACACAGATTACATGCCCACCCCATCTTCCGCCTTTGGTTTTGARAAGGATCGAACACGCTCATCAGGCAAAGCTGTTGTTGGGTGGCTCAAACTCAAGGCAGCCTTGAGATGGGGCATTTTCATCAGGAAGAAAGCCGCTGAGCGAAGAGCACAAATTATTGAACTGGATGAATCATAGCATCCATCTCCTTTTCTTGAAGGTTAAATATCAATTTATGAGCAGAAGGCTTTCTTCGGCCTAATTGTATCTCTTGCCTGCAGATTAGAATCGGTTTCTAAGTTTAAGGTGAGCAAAGGTGCTCTTAGAATCTGAAGGATGTGGAGTGCTTGAAGGTTCCATAGGTGCCTACAGTTATCTATACTTAGACCCGGAACGTGGAAGCCCTCTCTGACTATACAGTTTTTGGCTGTACAGCGACACGGATTTCCTCTTGACAGGGTCATTGTTGCATTATAATGTTAAGTGTGCAATTCGGAAACTGACTGGAGATTTTATCGTCCATGTCAAGCAGCATATGGCTCAGCAACCACTCTGGAAGCTTATGGTTGTTTTCTCCTCTAAAAGTTGACTTCGTATTGTAGCAGGCAGATTTTTTTTTTTTTTTTCCCGATTTATGGCTTAACTCATTCGTTCTATTGTAGCTCTAATGGCATTTGTAAGGCAAACTATTGTGATTTCTTGCTTTTCTCAATTTAACAAATAGTTACACTTTGTGAATGGAAGTTGTCAAACTCTACTATGAAATACTACAAATTTGAGTATCCACCTACGAACCAGAACTGAATCATTATGATTTCTCCTCATAACCGGAAATTTTCCTTGAATGTATGCTATGTCAGTTCAAAATCCCTATGTGCAGCGACAAGGCCCTGCTGGATAGTAAGCTTGTTCGACAGCTTTCGTACAACCACACATAATCAAGCTTGTTCGACAGCTTTCGTACAACCACACATAATCATCTACTAGCATTTTCAGATGTAAAAACTGGCCCCTGACACACCAAAGGAAAGTATTACAGAAATTTGTATATTACATTTAAAATGTATAAATCACATTCTAGTTCGTGTTGTACAAAGGAAATGTACGTCTGCATTTCCTGAAAATGTTTCCTCTTTCATACTTCAATCCAAGAAAGAATATACAGGTGAAGAAAAGGGGGGAAAATGTATTTGATTGTTTCGTAGTAGCAGAACTATGAAAGGGAAATCTAGTGAAAAGTAAAGGCTGCTCATTCTGAATCTGAGATTTCATCTTCATCTTCTTCCAGGATATAAACTAATGCACGCTTTCTTTCAGCGAAAACGCAAGCCACCCCTCTGGAAGCTGTTAAATCAAAATATAGATGAATAAATATCTCAATCACTCAACAAGTATTTGAAAACCATCGGACCCTTAATCAACAGAATTGCTTCTGTTTAAGACCTATCTGTTCATCACAAATAAGCAAACATATATGTTCTAATAGATTAACAGAAAGGCACCACCGTTCGTTTGTCTCCGGAGGGCTAATATGCAAAAATCAACTCTACATATAAGGAAGTATGAGAAAGAAATGATAAATAGCAAAGCAAAAGCATAGCCATATCTTTTCACCGTTGTGCTTGCAAACAATTGACAGAGATAAACACAAAGGCATTCATATGCTTGTGGAATTCAAAAATACAAGAGTTGAACACTTGATCTCATGCTAAAATTACTACTTACACCTATCCTGGATTCTTCAGATATATCAAGTGATTCAAATGATATGCTATATAACTTCACATATCTTTAACTTGAAATCCTATTGAAGAAGGAATGATGTAAACACACATGAAAATGAGAAGTATCTCACCACTAACTGCTAATGGCGCGACCACAGAGTGAGGAATACTTCGAACCTTTTCAATTCCAGATTGCAAGTAGGTAACAGAGTCCTAATAGAGAAAATATGTCAGAAGTTCATATTGTGACCAAAAGAAGAGAGAGAAAAGATGCTTTATGAAAGCKTATCTAACTGTTTTTATTTTCAAAACCTATTGAAAGCTTTTTAAAGTTATTTGATAGGTAAAGAATTGTATACAGAAACGGGATGAAAGCCTAATGATTCAAGAAATGTACACAGAGCCTTTTAAAGTTACTTTATGGCAACTTAAAGTAAAATTATGAAGCTCATATTAGATGATGTTATCTTTGTTGAATTTCTATGACTGCGTACCATAATTTTATTAAGTGCCCAAGATGTCAGATTAGCGGATCTTGAAATAGATACAAATGGAAGATCACCAGCTTCTATGAGCATCATACAAGCATTCCCAGAGCTCCCAGATGTGGTCGCTATTTCATTTAGCAATAAAACAATCTGACCCTCCTGTTTAAAATAGAAGTTGTGTAACAACAGTAGAGGAGGAGAAAAGGAGCATAAGTGAGAAAAGAAATATTGCAAGATTTTATAGTAACCTTATATAGAGACAGATCCACACAGTTATAGCCATCAGGAATAGATAACAGGGCAGCTTCAGCAGAAATTTGACCATTCTCTGAATTCTCAAAGTCATGAACCAACCCCCTTGCTATGCCAATGCAGTTTTTGGTATCAAAAAGAGATTTGTCTGGTACTTGGAATAATATGTAACCGGTCATTCTAGGTTGACATGCAATGGATGAAACCTCCTATAAAGATGAGAAAAGTAATCAGCTTACACATATATGTTGGAGAGAGATCCTTTAATCTTCATTTGAAACATTCCAGCAGCAAGTTTATAATTCTATTCAAAGTCCCTACAGAATCTCCTCTGTGAATTTAATTGCAAAATGCCTGATACAGAATTGAAAAATGGCACCAAATATTGCTTAAGGTACCTTGTAATATGATACCGATACAGGAATTTTGGTGGACATGAGTTTTGGAGAAGATTCAAAGGGAAACAAGGGCAATAAATCCCGACAAAGTATCTTCTTTGAAATAGTAACAAAGGGCATATCAAATGCTTGCTTGAAACTGCAGCATAAATGATCAAACTGAGCCAGTAAGATTTAAGAGCAAGAAATATCGATGACAAAGATAATCCAGGATAAATGGAGAGAGAAAGTTGCATTGAAGTAAAGAATAAGCTATTGATAATTAAAGTAAGGACTAAGATCATTGGGAATTGCATAATCCGTTAAAAATGCCCCTTGACTATCATCTATCAAAAGAATTTTTCTCACCTTGCATCAATATCACTCATAGTCATTAAGTACAGTGTGACTATGGAGGCATAAGACACTAAAACGGTTACGAAGCAATGGATGATCCAAGAAGCTCATTTGCTTTCTTATTTGCCAATGGCATGAGATGCAAGTACTTGATTTACATGTTTAATCTTATTCTGAAGAGAAAAATGTCATGTTGCAAAATTTACCAGTGCAATAATTTTTCAGAAAATGACCATAAAAATAGTAAAGCATTTGCACARTGTGAAATCCTTAACTCAAGAATAAATTAGTACATTTGCAGTTCTGATCGTCCTTGATACATGGCCAGAACCTTGTTCAGCTAATCAATTATTTGTTCCCTGTTTCCCTTATAATGATGTTAGATAGTCAACGCATTTCCTGACAAGCCATTTAAGACTTCTTTTYAGTGGGAAAGCATAGGTATTAACTAGAGTGCCACATGAACTGACAAAAAACAAGCTTGTTATACAAAAATGAACCAGAAAAAGAAAAGGCCTACCAAGACTCCATTTGTTGGAATTCTTCAACTAATGTTCTTTTCAAGTACTCAGAATCTGAAAATCCTCCAAGATGAGACAATTCTTTAATTCTTTGCATTGTTCCCCTGATGATTAGTGAACATAAAATATGAATCTATGATCAAGAATAAATAGTTCAAAAAGTAGAAGCAGAAAACAGAAGGGGAAAAAACAAAAAAGAAAGCAAGATYAGCTTATTTAAGCAGTGCCCCATGTAAAAAAGGCTATCAACCAAACAATTTATCTGATATATGAACATAAAATTAGATGTATAATCAGGACAGAGTTGCAGCTCTATAATTCAAAATTTATTCACAACAGACAGAGAACTCAGTTGCTTCTCTCATCATAAAGAAAAAATAATGGCCCAAAATCATCAGTACCAGCCTGACTGACTGTTGCAGACAGCACATATCTTGTTTGAAGCTTTGGTTCTTGAAGMAATCAAAACTTTCTCACTAAGTTCAGCTTATTGTAGATATTCATTGGATTATAAAACTAAACTTGGCCAATCAACTCACTGTCTCTCAATTGTTTCGCTCTGCACTGCAAAGAGTAATATTTTACCTGTCTTTCCTCATAATCTCTCAGTAAGTTAAGACTTGCCTAACTCATTAATTGTGGATGAAATTAGCATGATGTAAACAGACACCTTAAATGTGGGCCAAGCAGGCATATGCTTTCAACCAACAACATATACTGTTTTGACCAAACTAGGTAAATGGAGTAGGCAATAATTTGAAATTCCAAAGCAAAATGCTTTACTTATTTGACTCGTGGATCCCAAGAGTCCAGGCAAATACTGTCTGCATATGAAAACTTTACTGTCAATGTGCAATCTGAAAATAATTACACTACTGTTTGCTATCATCAGTAGATAATTGTGGAGTTATACAATTTTAAGTCCAAGTTATAGAAAAATTCAACCTCATTACAGAATATTATTGTTACCTTTTGATACCGTAGCAGGAAGAAAGTAAGATGAGAATATATTTCAAGACTTCTACTTGCAGATGTGAAATCATAAATAAATTATCTTGTTAGACATCTATGTCTAGTTTGSAAGCCAACTTACAAGTCAACTTCGGCGCCCTGACCAACTTCAGAAGACTCCAGTAACTGTTTAATGGGATCTTGATCGTATAAAAATTTCAGGAATATGATAACAAGTTCACTGTCCCCCAAAAAAAAAAAAGAAGAAGAAGAAGAAGAAGAAGAAGAAGGTAGATATAAGAGGTAGAAGAACATTTTACATATTGCAGAAAAGCCAGAAAACAG
>MEJB01000021.1:1447830-1478458 GCA_001752375.1 Rhazya stricta | reverse complement strand
AAACACAAAAATTGATCAGCAAGAAGAAGAAATATGCTTTTGTAGCATACAGAAAACTGTGGCAAAGAGAGCAATTGAGACTACAATAATTCGAACTAGATGTAGGCAATCCGAAAAGAAAAAAAGAAAAATTCAAAATATCGTAATAAGAAAAATGCTAAGATAGTTGAAAAAATATGACTAAGAAATTCGCCTATATCTGTGGCCACTGTAACATTAAGTTTCTCCTTGCTAAACCAAGACCTTGAAAAAACAGGAACCGCAAATTTTGAAAGGCTCTGAGCTATCCCCATTATAAACGCTATAATTTCATGCAGCAGGCAGGCAATAGCAGATACATAATTAATAGTAAATAGCTATGAGACCAAATAGTGAAATATAAGAGGACAGTATAAAGTGGTAAGAGTGAAACCTGTAAATGGTAAAGCAAAATTAGCCTGAAGCTCCTTTCAAGCGGCACACCCGAAGAGAGAGAGACTCGTCTGAACAAATTCCCTTGAGACCCCCTGGTTATTACTTTGAAAATACTGAATCAGAAATGATCTTAAGAAGCCTGAACCTGTATGAAATATCAGTACAAAGAGAACATACTGATTATTCACAAGTGGATATTTAACTAAAAATTGATCGAATTCGTGGACTTGTTCTTGTGGCAAACCTAAGAGGCTTAAAAACTACCTACTGACGGATGGAATACCCCACAGTCCTACAATATGAACCAGTCCTAAAAACAACACCACTCACACGCACACACACACACAATGGACCACACACACCCACACCACACACACACGGTTGCATCGAGAAGTAAATCCATATGACGCACTTATCAACTCGGGAGCAGGAAAGCGCAGTTAAATTCTTCACATAGGAACATAGACAATTGCCATTCAGTACCTACTGACATTTCCAACAATGACTCAGTACATTCGGAAGTTACATCCATACTATTTCAGGCACTAAATCCCAATATGCGGAAGCTTGTTGCGCCACCTGGTGAAGTTCATTTTTCCTAATTTTTATGGGACCAATATCCAATATTGTTAGAACCAAAAAAAAAAAAAAAAAAAAGAATCTTCAGATATTATTCAAAAAGTCTACTGATTCCGCTCTTTCTTCAAAATCAAGATCAAAATAATAATAATAATAACTACAGATCTTCCAAACTATACTAGGACATGAAGGAACAAAGTAAGTTTATTAAACAAACTCATCATCAAATTCATTTCGGGCAGCAAAAGAAAGCATGTTCCTTTCGAGATGTATCACTGTTAGACTCAGCATAACCAGAAGTAGGTACTAGACTCCAGGACAATTAAGCATTGCTTATTCTATGTTATAGGAGAGTTACCTTTTGCAGAATATTGAAGTGTCGAGGACTAGGCAATATAAACCAAATGAATCCCCAGATATTTGTTTGATAGTTGATTGGGCACCAACTTCAATAACTTCACCAGAGCACATGACTATCAAATCGCACAGATCTTTTGACAACACCACCTAATCATCAAATTAACAAAGCCTAATTAACTAATAATTAATTCTACTAATAAGATTTAACCATTATAAACTAAAAAACATTGAAAATACTGATTCTGAACAAATAAGCATTAGATGCGTAGCTTTCCTCCTAAAGAAAGAAGGAAAGTTCGAGAAAAATCACTTGGTGATTCCTCAAAGAGCCTCCTGTCTTAGTGTTTCTCAAGTATAATAAGATATTCACAATTGACAATTTTAGGTCTGTAAAAGGTGGCAAATTTATTCTGATAATCACATAAAATTTATTCTGATAATCACATAATACAATTATCTCTGCATGTAACTAGGTTTTGAATAGTCAAGAATTTAGGCCTTTTAAACAAAATGTAATATGGCAGAAGCATTAATAACAAAGTAAAACTACCTTATGAATACCAGCATTTAGAAGTCGGTTGTTTACACAGTTGCTTTGAAGTCGACTCTGAACTATGAGATTGTGGATGTTCTTGTGCATGCGAAAAAACAAAAGAGTAAGTGACCCACAGATGACTTAATTACATGGCATAATAATAAAACATCTTTATAAATTTAAACATGTAAAGATCTAAAATCATAATATATCACTTACAATTTTTCCTATAGGAAATATGCCAAATATGCTAAAGCAAATACATCCATCTTTATCTCCACTACATAAAATGTTAAACCGCTGAGATGAAGAATTAGACAGCTCCTGGAATGAATCCTCACTGTCATCCATGAAACCACTGTCTCCAGGTACTACTCCAGGCATCCTAGGAGCTCTAGGGGGAGGAGGAAAGAAACGGGAGGTGCGGTCTTCATAAGTTGAGATGTTACCACTTCCATCCTAGATACTCAAATGTGAGAACGTGGTAAGCTTCCAAGAAAATCAATATATATATCATGCCAAAAGCTAGGATTCAAAAAACAAAAGAATGCAGATGCAAATAATTCAAACAGATAACAAATTGGAAGGCATACAGGCGAAGTGTAGATCTGTCCTTAAAAATGTTATCTGAGAAAMCATWTTAAGAAGAYCACTAGTTCTCTGACAGGAAACTAAGAACTTGTCAATTAGTAACTTATTCAGAACAGAATCCAAAACTCTGCCCCAGCCGTTCCTTGAGCAGTAGATCTCTTTAGGTATTTTCCATGATACTGTGTAATTGAACCAACAAAATGGAACCCTTAGTGTCAACAAATGTCTAGGGAAGGCTGATCTGAAAATCCATATAGACAACATTATAAAGATATGAAAACCTGATCTTGGTATTATCATGAAACTCCTTTATAAGAAATATTTCCTTTAGATTTGGTAACTAAAAGGTTTGCAACTGTCTCAGGTACAAGATTAGCAGCACAGCCAATCTTGATCTTGTGTTCAAACAGAAGTTAAAGTGTGGAGAGAAACATAATAGGAGTGAAGAATCAGAGAGCATCAACATAGAAGAAATTGGAAAACGTTGAAACATATCCTTGAGAATCTATATAATAATAAATTGGAGAAACCATACTGCTGCAACAGTTTGTCCATCCTCCTCCCAGTTGAGACACACAACAGCAATAGCATGTGACTTTATACTCCGTAACAGCTTCCCGTTCTGGTTTGCATCCCGAAAAGAAAAAGACATGCACAAGATCAACATGCCATTAATCTTAAATCAGTGATATAGCACATATAAATAAAAAGAGTAGAAAGGAGTAAGATCAACTCTATCCCATTCCAAACAAAGAATGGCGAAAAAACTCACTCAGATAACTGTCAACTATATTCCATCATGTCTCATACTAAGGCAATCCAATCCTTCGCCATAAGACATTCCTTGGTTTCCGAACATAATAATAAGCATGCTCAACGGCTTTATACGACCATTGGTTAATTTGGAAACTATGATTATTCAACTGAAGCAAACAAAAGTCAATCGCATGTTTATACGGAACCAGTTTCTAGTACATCTACAAAACCAGTCCATAGCTTGAATTTACTGTTGTAGACCAAATCTAATCGTCGCAAGGCTAGTGTAGTTATCCCACAGAATCACAAATAGCAGAAAGCAGCATAGTGTGATGTGGATCAATTCATATTCCAAAAGCAGCAAGGTGAAAATTTCTAGCTAACTTACCTCCACATCATGCAGCGATATTGTGCCATCCTCAAGCCCAACTGCTACTGCTTTACCATCAGGACGCCAGCATAAAGATGTTATGCACTTACCTATGCAAGAACCAGATAGTATCTTTGAGATATAACTTCATTCAGAATCTCAAATCAACAAAAGCCTGGTCCTAATCAACTTCACAAACAAATTACAAACGAATAAACAGATAACCTCAGAGTGACATAGTACATGTGGGTTTGCTGATTTCAATCACATTGGCATAAGTATAAAAACTTCAGTCGCTCTCGTCTCTTGCCATATCCAATCTGTAGTGGTAGTCTCTAATATTTATCAATTTAATAGGAATGTTCAAACTTCTCAAAAACAAACATCTTAAGCACAAATTATCAAATGAACTATTATCAATTTAAAGTCTAGACCAAATGCCCTTTACAGAAAACAGAACAAACATCGAACAAGGCAGAGAATCAGCAATTTATGTCAATTTGAGAACATTTCATGTAAAGCTACGATTTTGCATAAAATGTCGTAAAGACCCYCTAACGTATTCTCCACATTTGGCCGTTTCGGATATCAACAGAAGAAAAACATAATACGAAAAAAGAATGGAGAAAGTGTAAACCTGGGGATATAGTCCACAGTCTCTGCCAGTTAAAGCGATGAAGAAGCAGCTTGGAATCATCAGTGACCATAGCCAGCAAATCCTTTTCTGGGTTCCATTCAGCTATTTTCAGCTGCACGTATTATATTTTGAAAAGGCTGAAACATACTTGAAATTGAAAATTTGATAAGAATAGAAGTATGTCACTCTACATATCTAGGCAAGTTTAGTATGAAAAGCAGACCTGAGAAGCAATGGGTTTGTCGAATTGAAGCTGAAAAGGCAGTACTCCRTCGGCTMGGTCTGTTTCCATTAGAACGTTAATTACTCTCTCTTCACTCTCGATGCGGGTCTGGTTTCAACTTTCAAGCACAGATGCAAAGGAGGAAAACGGAGAGCGGGCTTTGGCAAGGCCTCCTCCTTGTTCTATTATACGGTTTCCATGTCCGCTGCAAACTTCGAAAGTCTGAATTTTTTTAAAGAAAAATTCTTTTCAGCTCCTGCTGCTCTGTTAATATTTAATTTGCTTAAGACTTCCCTTCGAAATTCTTTTTCTCCGGGAATAGATATTTTAGCACATTTAATTAGCAGGGACGAAAAGTGAAAATTGTCAGTACTTAGTTGGTAATTCAAGAATTTTGTGATTGGAATCAACTTACAAAAAAAAAAAAAAAAAAATCCTTAACTGTCAGGTCATTTAAAACAAAAATTAAGAAAGGAAATGCTATTTAGGATAATTTTGGCCAATTAATTGACTCGAATGAATAAAAATAAAATTAGTTAGTGTTGGAAAATGATTTTAAATTTAAAAAAAATTCCCTATAAAGAAAGGAGCACTTTTATTGAACCAATTAATTGATTCAATTTAAACCACCTAACACTATCCAAATAAAAAATGCATATGAATTTGCATAGCAAAAATAAGGAAATACACTCTGTATTTGGGCAGCCTTTTTAACCAAAGAATTCCACTCCCCAACGCTTTAAGAGATATTTGTTTGATAATTATAAGGGAATTTGTTATTATTATAACATAAATTTCATTTATTTAAAATTTAAATCATAAAATTCTATTTTATTAATTAAAGCACGAACTTATACACCAAAACTCTCAATCCAAACACAGAAACATCTATTCTCATTTATCGAAATTTGTTAAAACTATCAATTTAAAAAATATATGAACAATAAAACATAATTCCAAAAACGCCTTCATTTTTTTAAAAAATTTACCACAAAAAAAAAAAACAACTCTTTAACCTAAAACCTTAAAAGAAAAAACATAATTTAGAAGATGAAAAATATAAAGCAGGAATGACTTGAATAATGTTGAGGGTTAATATTTCATATAAGCAATCAATCAGAGCAAAGTTATAATCCTGTGCATTTCGGTCCACAAATACCAACTACTTGGGATCGTTCAAAGTTAACCAAAAATATGTATGAAAATCACCTTTTATTCGAGAGACAGACGACAATATGACACACTCAATCAGTCTCCAGAATCGGGAGAGCAGACAGGCCGTAGAGATCATTCCTCGTCAAATTCTTAAATGAAGGATCCTAAACTTCTACGAGGACAAAACATTCAATAGCTGGTTACAGATACACTTTTGCCTAAGTGTTTTGCTCACATGAAATCATAGTCATCATAGCCATCGTATGCATTGTCAACCACCACCTCATCATCTCTATCAACATGTAGTTGCTTCTTCTTTGCACCTGCGGAAAACATAAATATTTGTAATAACCTTTAAACCCAGATATTACTCTCATTACAATTTATAAATATCAACATACCTGTCTTCTTCTTCCCGGCAGTTGCTTCTTTCTCTGCCTTTATCTTTTCATTTGCAATTGCTGTGACCGAAGAAGCTACCTCCTTGGCATCTGCTCCTTTCAATGTAGTCATTGATAATCTCATGACAGCCTTAAGCAGTCCGATATAATGATAGCTTTTCTGCATCCCACATAGAAATTAGCCACCACATCCGGATAAAGCTTKYCCAATTAAATWACAATCTCAAGAGAACAAGTTCAGCAAACCTCGTACGGCCGCAGCTTGTGTGAAATGAGTTCTGCATATTCTAAAAAGTCGCCTTCAGACTTTGGGATAAAATTGTCAAGGGTCTTCTCGTCACCTCTTTTAGCAAATAATTCTGCAGTGGATTTATAATCAGCTTCCTCTATAAGCCTGTAAACCGAAAAGAATGTCATCCACCAAGCCCCAACTGCATAAGTCATCCAGGGATACAACACATTGACATTCAACTAGCTAAGCACAAAAAAGGCATCTAATTTGAGTAAGTCCAAAGTTGATTTTCATTGAAGATACAGAAATATTCAACTAAACATCCTTTTCCTTGCCATGAGTCTAGATATTTCCTTTTCCTTTCTTTTTTCCACTTAGAAGTGGGTGGAAGGGGGCAGTATGAAGGTTAAGAAAGCTTCAGTGCAGGGCTTAGTCATTAAAACAAGTAGATTGCTCTTGAGAATAAGACTCTACATCAAGAGTAATCGAGTGCCTAACATACATATCCTACTCACAAAGCAAATGCCATCATCAGTTGATGCAACACAACTCAGGAATCACCAAGTCTGATTACAACAACAGACCAATAACCATTTTCTGTTCATTACTAGAAGTACGATGAGAAGAACAGGATACAGAAGAGAGATAAAGGAAAGTGCAAAGYAGCAGGAGATCACAGTGGATAACAAGCGGTCACCATCTGTAGTAATTGTGTATTTATATACAGGAGAGCAAAGTGCTAAGAACAGTTTGGTCTTATGATTTTGAAGATAATGCTCTTAAAGGATGAAATGCATTTTATGGTCCCTTTTAGCAATTCCAACATGTTAGAGTTAAAATTTAACTTCTTCCATCTCTGCTTTGGAGTTGTAATGGCTCCTATGATGTGTGGGGGGACGTATGGACTCAAATTAGGTAGTAACACCCATTTCAAGCACAAAACAGAATGGCGCTCAATGATCACATTCCCTGAAAGGAACTGAACACTAATCTTTCCGTATCATTTATAATTTCTTCACAAAGTCCCAACTACGATCATTTTCCTGAAGCTTTTTGTAAATTTTTGTAATAATTACTCTGAATAATTAAATAACCCAAAAAAAGGTTTAAATGTCGAAGTGATTATTAACCTTTGCTGACGAAGTTTTTCAGCTACAGGATCTAGTGGCTCCTCCTTTGGAACTTCAACAGCTTTACCCTTCTTTTCTTTCTGATCAGCAGCTTTTGCTGCTGGCTTCTTTGGTGCCTTTTCAGCAGCAGGAGGTTCAACTTTGGGAGCCTGATATATCAAATGATTAAAAATAATAATAGATGGAGAAAGAAGAAGGCACTAGAGTCTTGCATGGAACTTAATATATTAAGGTGGTACACAAACATGCTACCCAAATACTGACAGCAACATAGTATAAAAATTTCTGCTTATTTAACATAGGGTAGCAACAAAAGCATGGAACTCAGAGCACAAATCAAGGATGAAACGAGCCTTTTCTCCTCAAAAAAATATGGCTAGTTATGCTGGTTGTAAATTAATTCCAGAGAAACATTTATCAAGCTTCCCTTTGAGATTGACACCGTATAAATTGGAACAAGATGTCCAATGCAAACCTAAAGACTCCAATACTTGTTACAAATCTGAWGAAAGCTAAGCATACATAGCACAGAGGACAAAATGTAATGAACAACCCCTTTGACCAATCAGACTTCTTGAATTCAAAATAGGGGAAAAGAGAAGGTAAGTTGGTAATGAATCAATTCAATGCATATACTAAGAAGCGAGGGGAGGAAGGACTTTGTAACTGAGAAAGAAAATAAAGATAGGGAGGAACAAAAACCCCAGGATGGGGCAGAGAGGGGGAGTCTAGCATACCGGAGCAGGCTCATCAAAATCTTCCCAAGATTCTTTTACATCATTGTCATCTACATCTTCATCATCCCATTTGCTTTTAGGTTGGGCCTTTTTTAGAATATCCGGAATAGGCTCGTCCTCTAAGACATGAGACGAAGTCAACAAAGTCAGCCAAGGAATGACATAAACTTAATGCAAACTTAGTCTTGCTAGGAATCTCAAAGCATAGAAAATTCCAAGAGAATTTTCTAATTCCAGGGCATTTCATTACTGTCATATCCAACAAAAGATTAGGCAAAAAATGTTTCAGGATGAATATAGCATCTTCAGAATCTTGAGAATCAATCATCTCATTCATCAWTAAAAAATCAAAAATAAAAAACAAAAGGAAAAGCAAAAAGGTAGCATGGAAAACATTGATAACAGAGATGTATAGGACCATATATCTGGCAATGTTGAACAATAACAAAGTTCCTAAAGCACATAGATGCTTTAGGACGTAACAGAAGGTTCAGATAGTTAACCACTATGAATTTATCGGGGCTTTAGTTCAATTGTCTCAAATATAGATCACCAATTCAATTGAAAAAGACACGAGATCTTCTCTTATGTAATGAAAGAGTAAAAGTAATGGCGGAAGGGATAAAGATATAAGAAAATAATACTTTCAARTGAATAAATCTTAATTGCACCTATAGTATAACTGGTAGAGAAATAAACTAAAGATAGAAAATGTAACATTACCCCAATCCTCCATCTGCTTTCAGCTCTTCTAAGTTTGGCAAGACTTGCAATTTCAGATATCTCTGTTGGTAAGGAGAAAGAACCAAAGCAAAAAGAATGAGCTACATTATTCGCAAACTGTGATAAAAATCAAAAGATGCAGATATAATATCTTTTACTCGTGAGTAAATCCGTAAACACCACACATAAAAACAACAAGAAGAAATAAAATGGTATATAAACATTCCCAAATCTCAAAATCCAACCAATGATATCCCAGGTATTTAACATATATCTGTTTCACCCGTTAATTCACAACTTCACATAAAGAAACGCCCAAAGGAAAAAATCCGGTTCTATACTACTACCATAAGTTTTCAAAGAAATCCCAACACCACGAAAAGAGCCTATTTCTAATTATCGATTAAATTCCCTGGATTCGTTGCCAAAGATATCAAAATTCACCAAGATAAACAAATTAACATCAATTACAATACCCATATGAAGAAAATAATTACCAACTTTAAAATGCTTAATAAATCTTAAAGTCTTCAAAAACCAGTACTAARTTACCGTCTTAGCGACAGGCCGACGAATCTCKAGGCAACGAAAGAGCGACCCWAGAAAAAACCTCAGGTAAACAACGTAAAACCCTAGTCGGATTAGGGTTTCAGAAATCCACGTATAGAAYTCTTCAAAAGAGGAAGACAGGGAGTCGATAAAAAGAAGACAACCCGAAGAAGAACCCAGAAGAGAGACTTCTCAGTTCCTTTGATGGTGCTAGGGTTAAGTGCGTCTTTTTATCGTGTTTTTATATTCTGGAGAAGAAAGACTGAAATAGACTATTCTTCCCTTATTTACTACTCCGCTTTCCCCTATAATGCTGACTGATTATTTATTTATTTATTTATTTATTTACTGAAAAAGTTTATGGTAAATAATAATAATTTCTTTTTTACATTTGATAAAAAGTTTGTAAAAGTTTAAATTAATTTTTTATCTCTAATTTATTTCTCTCCTCACTCTATAACTATAACCAATTACTTCTTCCATTAACAATAAAAATAGGCATATAAAATAAATTAAAAATGTGTCTCTAATAAAGAAATCGAATATCATATTTTATCTTTCTTAAATGTAGAAAGAAAAAGAACGAATACAATGGCACATAATTAATGACCCAAATTCGTGCATCCGGAAATTGATTTTGGAAAATGCATTTCAAATTCTAAATTGAATGGAGAACTTGAATTGAATGGAGAACTGAAGCTTCTCGAAAAGTGTGTTCCAAAATTGTTCAGACTTCATGTCCGAGTTGCGGGTATGCAACTTTGTTGAGCTACAATTATTTTGGGCGAAAGATGACAAGGGATCAGGGTGATCCGGGGCATAGAATCACTAGAACATGCTGAATTATTCCGAAATGAGGAAAGAATAATAGCGTGAGTGAAGAGGGCGGGGTTGGCGTAGAGGAAAAAGCTCGCTCCAGGAATTGATTCTCAACACAAAGTTGTTCACATTAAACATTTACTAGGGGATGTCTTCTCTAAGTTTAATAACTTAGTAGTTTATTTTAACTTTTTAGTTTAAATTTTGCACAAAAAAAATTAAAAATCAACAATTTTTAAACTTCGAGAAAATAACTTGATAACCAATAAATTTTGATATAATTTTTTATTCTATTTATTTATTGATATATCGATTATTGAAATTTCATTATATAGTTAAAAATAATAATTGAAATTTTAATATAATAGTTATGCTTCGAGGAGCACCTCCAAGATAGTAACTGAAAATCATTTTTGTTTCTTTCTCTCATTTGGATAAAGTTGTTATATTTCATTTTTTAATTTAATTACCTGGTGTCCTAAATTAAAGTAAGAATTTTAATGAAGGAAAACATGAGAAGGGAGTAGATTAGATAAAGTTTCCTCTCCCTCAAGGGTTGAGTTAGGGGGCGGGCAGGGCAGTCGCTCCCAATCTTTTTAAAAATTTTATATTGTGTAATATTTTTTAAAATTTATATTTTTTTTGGCAAAAATATCTTTCCGCCACTTCTTCAAATGTTTTGATTATATATTTTCATCCTCTCAAAATTAGAATTTTGACTCCGCTCTTCACACGGTATTGGAGACAATAGCATAGGCCACCTTGATTCTGCAGACGCCCTCAGTCTTTTCTCTGAAATCTAGTAATTCATAAGAAAACGACTTGGTGATTTCATAAGATTATCACCTGTAACGTCGGAGCTTTGTGGCCCGAATGAAGGCTGCGATTGGGAATAAAGCTACATTAGTAGGATTACCCCATGTGAGAGGCCTTTTCTATAGTGGGTTTCTTTTTGTATCCCATCATTTCCGTAGCAGCTTTGCAGCTTTGGAGCCAATTCAGGAGACATATTTTCTTAGGAAATACACCACTATATCTTGACCTTTTCCATGTTCATATGAAAACAAAACAACATATTAGMTCTTTAGCAGGTTCATCTGCATCAATCCACGTAMATTATCAGTTAGATTACATGAATATCGGAACTCCAAGAATCTCTGATGATGACAGTGAAACTGTCAAGGGTTTCGATTATCTAGGTATATAAAATGAAACACTTCATCATTGCCTTCACCTTCTTATTAGAATCTTCATAATTCTTGCTAGGCTTTTAGAGTCTGATAATCTACAATGGATGAACTTGATCCATCTGTAGCCATCATTTTCTTGAGTCATTAAGCAGTAGATTACTATTTATTTCTCGGCTTTCTTTTTTTGTATTCTTCATTCATCCTGATCAGCATTATCATTCTTGCATCCCTCAAACGGCAAGTCATGATTCAACAAGAGAGTTCCTTCAATTTAGGTTTCTTTTTCTTTCCTCACACTCCTGTTCTTTTGCTGAATTTCAAGCTTCAACAATTCACATTCTGCCCTACATAAAAGACTACTGCCTTATTTCAGATCATGCCGATGATTATTTGCAATGACTAAGGATGACCCACTTAAAGTTTGACATACAAAAAATGTAAAGAACCCAAGTTCCATTGAAAGTTGAAAGCTTGATGAAGTATTATACATGTGCTGTCATCAATCCGAACCCAATACAATGGCASTTTCAGATTTTTGAAGAACAAGTCTCCAGAAACACTCTCCATATAGCCTTGTTTAGCTATTGTGCGGTTTTCCTGATGAATCAGTCCTCAAACTGAAGCTGTCATCACAATTATGATAATGGAGAGGCGCAGTTCACTAGAGCTAATGCTGGAAAAACTCCAGAATATGGAGGATCAGCCAGAGGATGTGCCTCCAGCATTGCCAGCTCGTCCCGTCACTAAGGCTCGTTTACCTCGGTCGAGAAGGAAGCTACAGTTTACCTCCCAGAGAAGTGATTGTGAAGAAAATGGAAGTGTAGATATGATTCCAAGTATTGAAGAAAGCATGTTCAAGAGCAAAAGAACAAAGGCAGGTGACTTTGGACAGATGGTTTATCAACAAGAGCCAGCTGAGGTGATTGGGGAAGGGACATCTTTGCTAGTAATTAAGTCTGCGGATGAACCAATTGAGGGATATGACTGCAGATACAATACGAATGGCATCTTAGGGAAGGTAAAGAAGCTATGTACTCTTTCTGATAACTTATTTATGTTGTATTTGTTCTGCTTCTTCTCTGCATAATGCAAAAATCTGACTTATAATTGCTTGAATTTTGAACATAATCAACCCGTTTAAATCTTTCTTTTGTTTGCACTTGGCCTGATTCTGCATAATGCAATGAACTGGTTACATATACTTGAATAACTTAACTGGATTTAACCATAAAATCATCAGTTTAAGAATAGTTTCCATATGCAAATCACACACTTCTCAGTTAATGAAACTACGGGTTAAGGAGAAAAAAGGCTACTCTAGTTATTCGTTGGAAGGATGTTATCTTGTAAAAGTTTTAACACCTCAATCTTTTCATTTTGGAAACGGGAGAAGATTTTCAATCATCAGAAGATACCGTTTTCTGTTTATATAGAACTGGTACAACTTACAACATGACACTCTATGAAGATCGTGAACTTCTTCACCAGGAGACAAGCAAAAGTCCTGATGCACAGCTAGCATCAAGTTTACGTACTTGATCTTTTACCTTCTTCTGTTAATCAGTGTCTGATCTAAACTTTCATATTTGACTTTACAAGTTTAATGGCTTATAGGTTAGCAACTCTGATGATGGAAACAAACTTTCGCTGGAGAGAACGCTTGAGATTCCGGGACACCTTCAAGGCTACCAAAGTTGCTGCTACTGTCAGGAGCTTATAAGAGGAGTAATTGCGTTGCAATCATGTAATTAATTTATGCCAATTCTATCCATAATGATGCCTGATTCTTTCATGTCATTTTTGCATAAGTGTATCAGGGTGCTATTTAGGAAAAACAGTCTCAACTTTCAGTTACAATAATTTGGAGTTAGACACGGTACTGGAAGCTGCCAGTAGAGAGCAATATTCCAAAGCCTTGACATGAGTAGTGCTATATCTCTAAGTCGGATTTGTGTTTGCCTTGCAGTCATTCGTGGTGAAAGTGCTAGAAAGGCTTATATGAGATATATGACTGCTATTGTAGTGATTCAGAAACATGTAAAAGGCCATATCAGAAGCAGAATACTAGATGAACAGGCTCAGGCGATAAACTTGGAAACAAGTARGAAAAATTTACTTTTGGAATCTGAAATTGCCTATCTTGATGAAAACATGATGGGGTGACTAATTTTATTGCAGGAAGACAAGGTTGGCTAGCATGGAAGTCTTTCAATTCGATAAATAAGAAGGGAAAACAACTCAATGAAAACACAAGGAATGCTAGAAACCTAGAAAAGGGGGATTCTGAAATGAAGGTACTTATTTAGGACGGTCATGCAGATGGAGTATGAAAGTGCCTGAAATGCTTCAGTTTGCTTCTGATTCTCGTTCTTTTATCAATAAGTAGTGGTACTTGCTTTTGAAATTATACAAAGTTTTTGAAATCAATTAACATCTGTTTGTTTGCAGGATCAAGTTCAGGTTCCCTATTCAGTTTTAGTGGATCTTCGAAGAAGAGTTCTGAAAACAGAGGCATTGTTGGATGAGAAGAAAGAGGAAAATGCGCTTTTACAGCTAAAAATTAAGCAACTTGAGAGAAAAAGAGAACAATATGAAGCCAATATCAAATCCATGGAGAATATGTGGCAAGATCAGTTGACATCTATCCAAGTGAGTCCACTATTGCTTGCATTGATGTTTGAACAAGTTGTGTAGCTTGTATCTTCAAAGATTAAGGACAACACATGAACCCATATAAACACACATATTAAGGACAGAAAACGAGCTCGTGTATACGCACGGAAATTATCTGGTTAATATGCATATTCTGCATATAACAGTGAGCGGAAGTTAAATATTAATTATGATGACAAATATCCTTACTGTGGTAATGATGCAGACAAGTCTTGCAGCAGCTAAAAAGGATTGTGCTTCAAACAATCCCATGGGAAAGCTTCGACAGCTTCTTGCTTTACCTGAAACTCATGATCAAAGTGAACATGAAACAGCAGGAATTGGCAGATTGTACTCGGGAGGCCTCCTTCTTGATCAGCAGAATGGGTTTTTGGCTAATAATGCTGCTGGAATAATCATTGAAGCTGAATCAGGACAGGTTGCTTCCGACAAGAACTCTGACGAGGATCTTCAAAAACTGAAGCTCAAGTTTAAAGCATGGAAGAAAGACTTCAAGACAAGGTTGATGGAGGCAAAAACAACAATGAAGAAGCTTGGCAATTCTGAAACCAGGAAGAGTCAGAGAAAATGGTGGGAAAAGATGAAAAAAGAGGAGACTCAAAGTCGAAGTGTAGTCTTTTGTTCGTAAGCTATTGGCTTAACTGTGCAAGGAAAACAAATTCACCAGAAAAGAACAGAGCTTCTGAGAGGAAATGCCTCACTAGTTATGTTTTGCATCTAATCAGTTCTTGATCTTGTTTGTACTCGTGGGACATTGCCGCCAGTCATCGCTGCCTTGTGAATTCGTCGGGGAAGAAGGAATGCAGAAGCAAAACCGGTGATTAGGCAAGTTATTCAGAAGTGGAATGAGATCTCAGATTTAAAACAATGAATATGTTCAAGAAATTTCTGCTTTTTCTAAAATCACTTCTTCTGGGAAAGCAAGGTACCTAAAAGTGAAATAAATCACATATTCGCCGTTGCCGGGGATCGAACCCGGGTCACCCGCGTGACAGGCGGGAATACTTACCACTATACTACAACGACTGGTTGTTATGAGTTAGCAAATTTTCTAAATTTCTAAAGAGGAAAGCGTAGGAAAAGTAGCATAGCTTACTATTCTTAAAAAAGTCYAAAAAAACTCTTTCATATCACAGATYGATTCAGAAATTTAAGTTATAGYGATTGAAAACTAAAAAAGTTAAAATATATAGATAGATTTATACCAAAGGTTTCTCTTAAACTTTCTATCAARGTTTTAAARCGATTTATTAATAACGAGTAGATCTACGTTAGGAGAATTATTAATGTATTGGAAAAATTAGTACAAYAAGCCGTGGATACGCTTTTTGATTATATAATTCGTGACCAACCAATGAAGGATGYTCATAATAAAGTTTATAAGTCATTTTCAGATGTAAATGCARGTAAAGAGGGAAGATTTCGTGAGACTCTGCTGAGCAAACATGCCAATTATTCAGAATGTTCCATTATTATTGTAGGTCTTTCACTTTCATTATATCGATATAGATTGCCTTGAGAAACTACAATAGAACTTGCACTCTTTTGAGTTATATTCAATAAAACTAATAAGCAAATATTGTTTRGAAAAGTAAAATTTTGAATTATTTTCTAAAATAACTTTCATAAAATTTTATATTAAGAGCAGAAAATAAAAAAGAAAATACCTTTTTATAGTGTACATATCAAAGTAATAAAATTTTCTATTGTCTATTTGTATGTTTTTAATATTTTATTAATAAATATACATAAATTTAAATGAATTTATCAACACTCACTAAGAAAATCTAAGGACCTAGGGGACGGGTTTGAGGTGCTGCAACCCGGCTCTGCTCCCTGCATCTGCCTCTATTTGATACCTTCAAAAAAACACAATCTCTTAACGACTCTTGATCTAATTAATTTTTTATTATATAATAATTCAGAGTTGATCATTTTTTATTAAATTTTTCTTTTTTTATTATATCATTTTTCATTAAGTTGGAAATCGAAATATATTGATTATTGAACAGTTAGGCCAAGGCATTTTAATTACATAGATAAAAAGAAGAAAAGGAATTAACCTTTTAATTCGTTAGATAAAAAGAAGAACAAAATTAGCTTTTTGATTCCGCATACATGGAGAATAGTAAATGACTTTTCGTCGTTGCCGGGGATCGAACCCGGGTCACCCGCGTGACTAGCAGGAATACTCACCACCATACTACGATGACTCTGAGGCCGCTTTGTCTTAACAATGATCCTAACTTCTTTGAGATGCTATAGGAAACTCAAGTCTCTTTTTAGCGTAGAAAAATGAACACAGGCAAATACGGAATTAATGACGAGCCAAAAAATTAATTTTGAAGTCAAAATTCATATTTTTAATAAATATATAAATAGGATTTTGAAAATTTTGCGTGTGCTTTGGTGTGGCTCCACTACTATATGAAATGAGATGATTGTATAATGTAAGCGCATAAAGATAATTATTAATTAAAATACAATATAAATAATAGAAAAAAATAAATCACTCAAACCTTAAACTTCCAACAAAGTTTATATATGGTCACTGCTTGAAAATCTTGTATAGCTTCAAAAAATGAGTCAATTTCATATCGTAATTCAGTAAGAGGCATACTTACTGCACACTTAATGTAGATAAATGGTTTACTTATTTCTCAATATGTGAACATGATAAAAATGCCTCTGTCCTAATGGCGTGGTCAGGGCTCCTACAAGGAATAGCAGCCGGAGATTTCAGGTAAAAAACGAAAAAAGAGAAAAAGAAGTCCCTGTAGAATTGGGCTGATGGGCTAGCTTGGATAAACCAAGACCCCGGAGAAAGCTTTTCCACATAATGAAGGTCTCGATTAGACCGTTCAATTGATGCATGGGTTCATGAGATAGGTCTATTGACTCATCCTAAATGGGTCTGAAAATGGAAAATGGGAGCCCAGTTGGTACAAGCCCAAAGGCCTAAAACSCCTTTGCCTTCGGTGGGTTTTGGCGGTGACATATGTTCCCCGTACAGCACTCCGAACAAGCACCATTACGCCATACGCGCCGGAACGATGGGAGAAGACGCAGCAACTGAGCAGTGTGCGAATTCTGACATGGAAATGCAAGGACATACAGAAAAGCCATTGGAGGAGAGTTCATCTTACTCATGGCCSGTGATTCACTTCGAAGTACCTCCATACAGGACATACCATTTCTTCAACCAGTTCAGAACACCTTCAAGCCCTAACAATTTTCTCAATGGTGTCAAGTGGTAATTTCTGTTATTTATTAAACCTCTCATTTTAAGAACTTTTTTCGCCATACCATGACATCGTGCATTTGTTCTTGATGAATGTACCGACTTTTTCTGGTTTTGGAGCTTAGGTCGCCGGATGGTTCCTGCTTTCTCACATGCTCTGACGACAATGGTTTCCGAGTATTCACATTGTGAGTTTCACTTAACACAAATTGGCTGAATTTTTTTCTTGAACAGGATCATTGTGAAGCCGTTCCTTTGCTCTCCKGTTCATCTTTGGTAGCTATAACAATCKACTGCCACTTCTTTCTTTTCCATTATCCTGTTGCTAACGCCTCCCATTTATTCTTCTTTTCTTTATACATTGTCAACTTCCGACTTTCTAACTTGATTTTTGATACAGCATTTAGAAACATTTAATCTTGCTCTGCAGTCAATCTTTCTAGCTACATGAATTGGTCCTCTATTTCCCAGTTATTCTTGCTGAGCTGTTTGTACTTTGTGGCAGATGACCWTATTRACTAARTGTTCTTTATTTCTCTTAGGCCATATAATGGAAGTAGCAGCAATGCAGATAATTGTTCTTTGGTTGCAGATGCTGGTAATTTGGTGCCTTTAGTCTCTTAATTTTGTTTGGCAGAATATTATTCATTATTGTGGAAGAGTCTTGTGTGCATGTAGTTGACATTTATGTACAGAATGTGATTTATGAATTATCTTATCCTGTTATGTATAGTATTCTCCTAATCTCACTGAATGCTTTAACAGTCAAAGTTTGGTTTTAGCTTTTTATGGTTTTATGTGCTACTTGCAGATTCCTATGCTGCAAAGCTTGCCATTATGGAGGGAGAATCTGTATACGACTATTGCTGGTACCCGTTCATGTCTGCCTCTAGTACGTTATTTAACTTATTTCCTTTATATTAGTCATGGCCAATGATGTAGAAGGAATGTTTGACTTCTGGTTTTTGACTTAGATGCGGATACATGCGTATTTGCAAGTACTACACGTGACCATCCTATTCATCTGTGGGATGCTACTTCGGGACAGGTGCAAACTAAAAGAAAATTAGTTTCMTTCTTGTACATCTCTTGGAGATTCTTATTTTATCAAAATCCTGCATGCGTTTAACATCACTTTGTCGCTAGTAAGAAATTTCTGAGAAAAATCTAAACTGTAGGTTTCTTTAATGAATTATTATTTTCCTTCCGTAATAATTGGTCTTTTTTTTCCTGGAAATCACAGCTACGATGTACATACCGTGCATATGATGCCATGGATGAGATAACTGCTGCCTTCTCACTTMGCTTCAATCCTGCTGGCACCAAGTAAGAATCATCTTTCTGAAAAGAAAGAGAAATAAYAATAAGAAAAACCATTCAAGATGCTTTTACTTGTTTTTTAGACATGTTTGCAACTTAAAAATTCATCCGCAAAAGAAAAAAAGGAGGTCCCTAACTTCCTTGCCATTTCTTCAGCTAGGTTAATGAATGGCATTTCTTATAAATGTCTTCTTTTCTTCATTACCGTATACACCCTATCCAGATAGTCCCGTGAAGAGAAACATGGACATCGAGTTCAACATAGACTCTCACAGTGGATTGAGTAAAATAAATCCAATGATGGTGGTGCAACCCACATTTCAAGATACCCTCTATCTCCTGTGAGAACTTATTGAGATTAGAGCTTATAGCAGTTTATGCGTCTGCAGTCTAGATATAAATCTTTTACTATATAAGCATTAGGAAACAAGGTTAATTAGGAAACACTGCAAATTGCAACCACCTTTCTTTTCTCCAAACCATACTTCTTTGTTATTATTCTGATATTAAGCATTTTAGACTCTTCAATAATTAATTGCCCAACAGGGCTTCGATTTCAATAGATTTCACTGATTATATGGATATTTTCATTCTTCTTTTTTCAGGATATTTGCGGGTTATAACAAATCCCTTCGAATATTTGATGTTCATCGCCCTGGAAGAGATTTTGCAGAGCGCTCAACTCTTCAAGGAAATAAAGAGGGACAATCAGGTAGGTTTTCTGGAGTTTACAGGAAATCCCTTTCTTTCCGAATGTAAGAGAACAAGATACACTAAATATAGATCAAGAATGAGTAATATTATATGTAGTGGTTTGAATTCCTTTGATGCAATTCGTTTTTCTTTGACTCCTTTCCTTTTTTAAGGCCGTGGAGACTAAAACAGTAATTTGTCAATACTGAGTTCCTGTTATTTCAAATTGTAGAATCCCTCCAAGCTGTCCAATGGTGGTTGTGTTCTGATGAACCATTATATATTAGGAAMTTCACTATGTTTTTCAAGTCTCTGAAAAACATCAGTGATTAAGATATTTTACATATGCTTAAATAYGAGTTCGATTGACCCTTCCCAGCAGTAAATAATMCTGCTTATATAATGGAGTAACCATCATAAATATACAACAATTGACATATTCTGTTCCTTATATGACCCTAAGATATGAATTTATGCTTGAACATATATGTTTTGAACATCACATTC
Organism: Rhazya stricta; assembly: GCA_001752375.1. Lineage (NCBI taxonomy): Eukaryota > Viridiplantae > Streptophyta > Magnoliopsida > Gentianales > Apocynaceae > Rhazya > Rhazya stricta. The sequence goes on along the minus strand of MEJB01000021.1, from coordinate 1,458,623 downwards.
TACGCACATTTTCTGTCATCAAATGCATAGATTTTAACAATATTTAGTTCATGCTGCCTAGATATCTGAACTTGGTAGGACAATCAAGCAGAATGAGTGTGTTTCTGAAATTCATTTCCGTACTTATAAGGAATAACAAGATTGAAGCCTATTGGTTTACTTCCCAAATATTCCAAATTCTACAAAGTCCCGGAGATTAGCTCCTAAAATGACCGGAATTGAATCCCGATTCCAGAGTACTAATCTTCTATTTTACTCCAACAAAAACATTATTTTTTGTGCTCTCTGCAATCTTCAGATTGACATTCATTGGCTTTTTTGACCAATGCATTCCTCTTGAAACTAATGACCAATGCATTCCTCTTGAAACTAACTTTTATTAACATGGCATGCCTGACTAATCTCATAAATTTTCTCATGTTCTGCTCTCATATAGATTTTCCTTGCATATAGTCTCGAGATACTCATTGACATTCTTTACATACTGTGTAAACTAACTTTGTTTACCGAATTTAAACTTGGACAATGGTCATAACACTCATTTGCAATAAAAAGACTATCATTTTGGTGGTGTTCTATTGATTCSTAAAGACATTCAGTGGCTGAGCTTCGGTTATTACATGTTAAAGCTGAGACTTTCWGACTTGACCTGCAAATGGCTGAATCGTTGATTGTGAATTTTGTCAAAATAAAATTATATTCTTATCTTTMATTTTCAGAGTGGAACAGAATTTGCACCCAGAATGTTAATACACATTCTTTTATTCTTTTCTTCAGGTATTATATCCTCCATTGCTTTTTCTCCAAGTTATTCCGGGATGTTGGCTACAGGTTCCTATGACCAAACAACAGCCATATATAGAGAAGATAATATGGAACTTCTATATGTTTTGCATGGCCAAGAAGGTGGGGTCACACATGTAAGTTGGACAATGTTGCTTTCATATTTTATCTATCTTCAAAGTATGCTGTATTACCGATGAAAATACTGTTCACTTTTCAGGTTCAGTTCTCAAAGGACGGAAACCACTTATATACTGGTGGCCGAAAGGTATAAATGAATACATTTGCTTCGATTTCCCAATGCTTCATTATGAATGTATCTCAGAATGGATTTCCCTGACATATTACAGGATCCATATATACTATGCTGGGATATTCGCAAGACTGTTAAGACAGTATACAAGTAAGACCTATCGTCTTGGTTGGACAATCCTCAGAGTTCATGTAACTTTATCAGAGTTAATTATCTCTGCTTAATGTAACATGAATTTTTCCATTTTCCCGTTACTGCTCAGATGAAAATGGAATCTGCGCCCATCTTGTTATCATAGTTCTTTATGGTATTATTGAGAGTGATTTATCCTGCTGTCTAGGTAGTAATTTCAGAACCCAATAAATACTGTTTCTCTTTGGCAAATTGGCAGTCATATTTTGGGATATTTTAACTAGTATAATATAATGCTGTATGTTGCTGACCTACTGATCCATATTCATGAAGTCAACCAATTCATATCGTATTTTCTTCTCTGCTACATTCATCAGAGTGCTGCATATTGCTGACTTCTTTATCCATATTCATGAAGGTTTATGTTCTTTCTAGTACTCTCTTCTGCAAATAACAAGTAGACTTGCAGACACCTCTATCATAATTGATCCAGTAAAAGGGTCATCAGTATCCTTTTCGTTTGCTGGTATCAATTCATTTGTTAATATTCATAAAAAATTTCTTGTTGAAATTATAGTATGGATGTTGGGTTAGGCGTCCATATTACAAATTTACAGTGCATGTGCATATGCATGTAAATTCACTGGTGCAGAACATGAGTTCCCTATTAGCATGCATGCATACGTGCCTCCCTTTCCATAGTGTCATCGCAGGGTGGCTTCCGGAAAGATAATTAATTTTGTSTTATAGTTAAAATGGCATTTATTTTAATTTGCATTATGCACTTTTTTGAGCATTTAATTGTTCGTTTGTGTTCTGTCTTATTGAAAGGCAAGCTGTAATTTGATTATATGCCAGATTTACATAGATTTTTCTAATTTTAGAGAAAGCAGATTTAAGGTCTTTAACCTTTTCGCTTGTCCCCTATGACTAGGTTGTACAGATCAACAGAAACTACTAACCAGAGGATCCATTTTGATATGGACCCAATTGGCCAACATCTTGCAACTGGTGGTCAGGTATATCATTCTAAATTGCTCATATCTAGGACCCGTTGCTAGTTGCTATGTCACAAAATGTGGAATAACCTTACTTCGTTGCTGTTTAATGTCTCAGGATGGTACTGTTCATATTTATAACTTACAGAATGGACAGTGGGTATCAAGTTTCCAAGCTGCATTAGGTACTGTGACATATGACGAATGTACCTAAGATGCTTCAGTTTCATGTGGATGACCTTCCTTTTTCTGTTACTTTATTGATTTGTTCCTCATGCAGACACTGTGAATGGTTTTTCTTTCCATCCCTTCTTTCCCATGGCTGCTTCATCCTCTGGGCACCGGAGATTTGGTGGTCTTGATGAAGACTCCTCTGTTGAGGACATGATCCTCAGTGGTACTTTCCTAAATCCATATATTCCTTAATCATCATCTCTTGGTCTTCTCCATTTATTCTAGCTCAATATCTATCACCGTTTTACAACTAAAACTTGTACTGTGTTGCATTATATTGTGTTTGTTGAACATCTATAATAACTCTAATTTCATATCCTCAATTTGATGAATATCTGRATGTATCCTGCATAGTAAGATCTTGATCTCCTTGTTTGGAATTAACTTGCCAATTCACTTATCAACAGATTAAAGTGGACAATATTGAACGTAGGATTTTTGCATGCAGACTTCTGCATACTGTTAATCGGTTTTGGTCGCATTATTACGTTGTTCAACCCCCCCCCTTGTGGAGGTGATGAAAATTTTCCGCTGCGCCCGCCCCGCGCCCGCCGCGCGCGCGCCGCGTTGTGCGCAGTGTTCATTAAAATTGTGTTTCTGCTATGTGAGCCTTTCTCTTTTTCCAGACCATAGATGATGTTTGCCTCTTGTCAAACTCCCCGAGCAAAATGGCTGCGATTTGACTCTGACAACTTTGGGCGAAGGATTTTTTGATTGCTTGTCTACGGTCTGCTTTCTAGAAACAAATTTGGCAGCCTTACTGTACGTATTTAGTTGTTAGGACACTCATATCTGTTAAAAACTAGTTGCTGGGCAAAGCAATTCTGATTTGTAGGATCATTTGAACATATGCATAGTTGCGGAAGCGGCTTTTCAGTCTTAAGCTGGCACTCCATTTCTATATGAATTCTGAATATTAAGTAGAAGGAGTTGCATTACATATACATGCGAATCGTTTGATTGCCCAAACCGTGGGGAACTCCTTTGCTGAAAGGGGGCTGGAAAAAGCTTCCCAAAACTAACAATATAATTTAAAAAAATAAAAACTAATATCTTCTTTTAGGTACTTAATATTTCCTAATTGTTTGTGTTTGATATCAATAGGAGAACCGTTTTCTTCTATCTTTTTGTATTACTTTTCCAGTTTTGTTGCCATCGCGGATTTTATGCAAATCGATTGTTAAATTAAATTAAATATTCCTTTAATAGAAAATTAATCCTTACTCAAAGAGCTATAAACATTTTTTTTTTCAGTTCGAAATTCGGGTGTTATTCAATTAAAGGAATTTCTTATTTTAGGAATCGTCGTAATTCTAAATTCAATCCCCTCCCGCGGGTTCGAATCCTACTGAGAGGTCCCCTATCAAGAACTCCTTGAGGCAAATTTATATGGGTTTATTGCAAGTCATAACATTAGAGCTTCCTTCGTTAGAMGATATATATATATATATAATTATTTTCTGGGTCATCTCCAAAGCCTTACGGATGAGTGACCAAATTATGCATTTTGTACTTAGACAATGATGTTAGTAAATGAAGCTATCAACATAATTCTGTATTTGGATTGCGGTTTTGTTCAAAAAAATCTTTTTCTTTGATTAAAAAGTTTATTTGTTTTAACTTTTTTCAGTGAATCATTAAATTTTGCTTCTACTACTTAAAGAATGTTTATGGTAAATATTTCTTTTAATAAATTATAAATTATATTCTTCTTAATTCAAATGAGATTTTTAATCAAAAAATTGTTTCATTTAAAATAAATTCAAGTTTTATTATTTTTCATTCAAAAATTATTTTCTTCAACAAAGGAATCTCTTTTTCATGTAAGTCAATCCATATACTCAGTATCTTCCCCAATTTTATAGAGTATGATCTTCTACCTTGCCAAAACCACACCTCGAGCATAAAGAGAAAAAAATCTAAYCAAATATAATGCAAGAAAAGCCAATTTAAGTACATTGTATCATTCTCAATTTTACGAATTATTATTTTCTAACTTGCCAAAAGCACATTCGGGACATATAAAGGGAAAAAAATCTAAATAAATATAATTAAAGAAAGTCAATCTAAGTGCACCTTACTATCCCCAATTTTATGAAGTCCAAATTTTGCCTTAGGATGATTATTGTTATACCTTAAATTTCTTAACTAAAAAAGAACAAAAAAAAATCTTGGTTGAGGTTTGTAGCTATTCATGCACTTGCCAAATGTCAAGAAAAACAATAGCACATTAATTAATAAGTATTTGGTAAATAAAGTTGTGTTTATCTATTGATGACCACAATTACTACATAGTGAGAAAATAATTAATTATAAGAGTCATAATCATTAATTACTTATTACTTATTATATAAATCTTTTGCAAGTGATTAATTATATTTGTAACGGAAAATGACCGTTTCGGCATTCACTAATTATAAATTGGTGCCATTGCCAAGGTTCTTCTCACACTTCAAAATTTGCAAACCCAAATCCTTTGTCTTGAAATGGCTTCTTATGCATCTAGCTCTTCCTCATCCTCTAAGAAAATGAAGTTGCTTAATCAAGACGAGGAGACTGCCATTGTTGTGAGCTTACCCGACCATGTTATAGAAACCATCATCTCTTTCATGCCCATAAAGAATGCTGTTGTTGCTAGCTCATCAATGGCCAAGAGGTTCTTGACCGCTTGGAGGTTTAGTCGTGATCTTTCTTTTGATATCGATTTTGAAAGGTTTCATAATCCTGCAGATATTTTTAAAGTTATTAACCGTGTTATGAACGAACATTCTGGTCCGGTGATTGAAAGGTTTAGTGTGGTTATTAATCCCTCTGACAATGAGAATCTAGTGTTTGACTGGATTCGAAAGGCAGTTGCAAAAGGAGTTCAAGAYCTTCATCTTGACTTCTCATCTGGTGATAGGGCATTTAGGTTGCCTTATGATCTCCTAGATGGTGCATGTCTACAAATTTTGAAGGTCAATTGGTGTGATCTTCGATCTCTCAAACAGTTGGATGGCTTCAATTCTTTAAAAACAATTATTTTTAAAGATAGTTGTATTCCTTTTGCTTTCTCAAAAGCTATCTTTAAAAATTGCTTATTTCTCGAAAACTTTGAACTAAATGGATGTTTCTCGGAGTTTCGTCTTGTTATTTATGGGAGTCAATTGAAAAATTTTAAGTCCTTAAAGGTGATAAATTGCTTAAAGCTCCACAATATAAATGTTGATGCTCCATCCCTTCAAGTCTTTCATTATATTGGGGATATTTGTTATATTGGTTTAAAGCGAAAAATGCCTCAAATGAAGGAAGCTTTTATCCATTTTAGTTATCCGAGTTACTTATACGCTGGAGTTGAAAGACTCATGATCGCTCTTAAGAGCATAAGAACCCTTTCAATTTCTTGCTCCGTTCTTGAGGTAAATGTTTCTAGTTTCTTCTTGSRTTTCTGTATCTCTATCCTATGCCATTCCTCGTACTGATCATATGATCACTCAGATATTATGTCCAAGGTTTCTTGAGGTTGACAATCGAGAGTTCCAGTTCTGTCTATGGAACGTAAGGGATCTCCGCCTCGGCCTATCTTCGGAGCTGGAAACGTTATTCCTTAATCCATATGACATCATCCGTTTCTTGAACAAGTCCCCTTACATAGAGAAATTCACTCTCGACGTGAGTATTCATATTATATATAAATTTTTAAATTTTTTAAAGTTTCATTCTTTCGTTTTAAGCATTTTAATCATTTCGTCCTTTATTTGCAGTTTGGCACAAAGCCATTAAAATCAGGAGCCACTTGGTGGAAGACTCAACGAAAGGAGAAGTTCGAGAAACATATTCCCTATTTCAACTTTCTCAATACAGTCCGTTTCATAAATTTCAAYTTCCAGCGAGAAGAGATGCTGATAGCAAAATTTATAATAGGAAATGGCAAGGCTTTGGACAATTGCATTATCGTCAAATCAAAAGATCACCTCGGAGCAACGAGGAACGAAACGAGTTTTCTCCGATGGTTGTCGACGACAAAGCCTACAAAAACCATATATGAGCACGATGAGCACGACGATCCATCCTTCGCCCTAGATTATTAAGGAATCTTATGAATTTTCCTTTCTTTTTTCCCTTGTTGTTTTTTGTTATATCAATTAAAGTGAATAAAGTTTATTTTTTAACTTTTGTTTTCCGTAGTTGTTTGTGTCAACTTTTGTCCCCAAAATGAAAAATAAAAAATATGATATAGCTTTGGTTTTAATTCATTACTATGTATTATGTTCGTAATTTTTTTTTTAACTTAAAGTTTGAATCAATGAATGAGGAGATAATTTAATTTTTAAATATGCGCATCTTATGTGTAAAGTACGTCTGAGAAAAATTGTGCAAGTGATCGAGAGATTGTCACTGTGATACTCCTTTTGCAACCGTATATAATATAATTGATATTAAAGGAGCACTTACGAAACTCTAATTATGATTTAAGTTGWACATAATATTTTCGAGTGATTGACAACTAAAAATTTTTAACTTATTTATTGACAACTAAATAATATCTTTTTAAGGTGGAAAATGTCCCAAATAATGGAAGTTTTTCTTCAATATAATCATTTATATAATTAATTATTTAAAAAACACCTAAAATGCAATAAATTATTTATGAAAAAATCGTGCAATCAATATAATTAGTTGGATATAATTACCCTAAGAGTGTTTATACTTTTAAGGTAATTGAATATAATTAATCAAATATTATTTAATTGTATGACAAGCCCATTTGTTGACAAAGAAAAAATTGCTATATAAGGATTATTTGGCACATTAGAACTGTTAATAAGCAGACAGTAATCAAAGGATGATTCAAGATTCGATTTCTGTTTGTTATATAATGTTAAAAAAATTATGAATCAAATCTTTTTTAAATAAAAATTAGATTTTATAAATATGATTTGAATTAAAATTAAATTAGTCTCATAATATGAGAGGATACGGAATGGAAAACAAAAGCTTCCAATTAGGCCGTAACCATGACCTACTCGTCTTAGCTGACATCGGAATGTCGCATAAATTCAAATCAATTGCTTAAATTTTAATGTATGCGTCCGTCGAGACAGGTCTATTGACTCATCCTAGATGGGCCTAGAAATGGAAACTGGGAGCCCAGTTCGTAGAAGCCCAAAGGCATAAAATCCCTTCGGTGGCTTTTGGTGACGAATGTTTTCGTACAGCCCTCCTAATAAGCACCGTTACACTAGACACGCCGGACCGATGGGAGAAGACGCAGCAGCCGAAGAGTGTGCGAATTCCGACACGGAAATGCAAGGAATTACAGAAAAGCCATCGGAAGAGAGTTCATCTCACTCATGGTCGGTGATTCACTTTGAAGTACCTGACATACCATTTCTTCAGCCAGTTCAGGACACCTTCAAGCCCTAACAATTTTCTCAATGGTGTCAAGTGGTAATTTTTGTTATTTATTAAACCTCTCTCATTTTTAAGAATTAATTTTTTCCCCCATACCATGTCATCGTGCATTTGTTCTTGATGAATGTACCGACTTTTTTTGGTTTTGGAGCTTAGGTCGACGGATGGTTCCTGTTTTCTCACATGCTCTGACGATAATGCTTTCCGAGTATTCACATTGTGAGTTTTGCTTAACACAAAGAGCTGAAATATTTTCTTTCTTTTGAACGGAATCATTGTGAAGCTTGTTTATTTGCTCTCCAGTTCACCTTTGATAGCTACAACAACCGAATAGCTCTTCTTTCTTTATCCAGTCAACTTCTGACTTTCTAGTTTGATTTCCGATGCAGCATTTAGAAACATTCCATTTCCCTCTGCAGTCAACCTTTTCTAGCTAAACGAATTGGCCCTCTATTCCCCCAACTGTTGCAAATATTTTTGCTAATTACCGCCTTTAAGGACAAGTTTAAGCTAGCAAAGAGKAACGAAAAGACAATATATAAATAAATAAATAAATAAAGAAAAGAAAAGGAATTACTAAGGATCGAGGTTTCTTAGCCGGCTTTTGTTAACTGACATTACAGCTGAAGTTTCATCCTAGAAAGAGCATCTTGGTCTAGGGTAACTGACTCAGGTGGCCTATAAATAGGTCCCGGTCTCAAAGCAAATGGATGCAGGAGCGGTATGCATGAGTGAGCTCGAGTAAGTGAAGCTAGCAGGTAGGAAGTTAGGAGAATTGAACTGAAAACTCAGGTATGAGTGGAGTATAGATGTCTTTGTAACCACTTCTCTCCCACTAAAAGTTTTGTTTTCTTCAATATATGTGCTCTATATACCTAATATTCAGTTTAGATTTCYAGATACTTGGCAACAAGCAAACCTTGGCCAATACAACCCTCGAAAAGTTTTTACTAATCTTCTAATGTCAGAAGCTTCATTCTTAAACGTAAACTGCTCTCTGGCCTTTTGGTTATCTTAAACCAATATGAATTAGTAACAAAAGGTGATTGAGGAAAATCGGTTGGTAAATGCAAATTGTGATATTTCTTTTCTTCTTTTAAATTACACTGACTTAGAAACACTAGGAATGTTATTTCTTAAATTCACTAGAACTAATCAAGCTGAACGATCATAAGCTGTATCCAATCAAACTAAAGAAGAACGTATACACTTGGTTTCAAGACCAGAATATGCAATGATGGATCATAACGGCTGCTAAATAGTTTAGTGGCTTCTCTTTAACAGTTATTCTTGCGGAGCTGTTTGTACTTTCGGACCAATGATCTATTCTACTGATTGTTCTTTATTTCTCTTAAGCCATGTAAAGAAAGTAGCAGCAATGCAGATACTTGTTCTTTGGGTGCAGTTYCTGGTAATTTGTGCCTTCAGTCTCTTAATTTTGTTCGGCAGATGGTCTATCATCTTGGTCGGACAATTCTCACAGTTCATGTAACTTCATCAGAATTAATTGTTTACTTAATGTAATCTGAATTTTCTTTTTTCCTGTTACTGCTCAGTTGAAAATAGAATCTGCATCCATATTGTTATCCTAGTTCTTTAAGGTATTAGTAAGCGTGATTCATCCTGTTATCTATGCGGTAGTTTCAGAACCAATTAATACTGTTTTTCTTTGGCAAATCGGCAGTCATATTTTGGGATATTTTAACTAGTAGAATGCTGTATATTGCTGACCTACTGATCCTGAAGTCAACCAATTTGTATAGTATTTTCTTCTTCTACATTGATAAGAGAGCTGCATGTTGCTGACTTCTTTATCCATATTCATGAAAGTGAACCAGATGAATCAATCACCATGTTCCTTGCTTTTATTTCAAGGGTTATGTTCTTTCTACTATTTTACTCTTTTCTGCAAATGACGAGTAGACTTGCAGACACCTTTATCGTAGCTGATCCAGTAAAAYGGCCATCAGCATCCTTTTCATTTGCTGGTATCAATTGATTTATCAGATATTCCTTAATAATTTCTCGTCGAAATTATAGCATAGATGTGTGGTTAGGCATTCATATGCAATGCACGTGCATATGCATGTAAATTCGTRGGTGCAGAATACAAGTTTTGTATTTGCATGCATGCATACATGTTTCTCCCTTTCCATAATAGTGTCATCGTCGTGGCTGTTGGAAACATAATTAATTTTGTATTATAATTGAAATGCATTTATCTTTATTTGTATTTATGGACCTTTTTGAGCATTAATCGTTCCTTTGTATTATCTGTTATTGAAAGGCAAGTCGTAKTTTGATTTTCTGCTAGAGTTACGTAGATTTGTCTAATTTTAGAGAAAGCAAATTGAAGGTCTTCAATCTTTTCCCCCCTTTGACCCCTTTGACTAGGTTGTACAGATCAACAGAAACTACTAATCAAAGGATCCCCTTTTGATACTGACCCAATTGGCCAACATCTTGTACTGGCAGTCCGGTATATCATTCTAAAATGTTCGTATCTAGGACCAGTTGCTATGTTACAAAATGTGGAATAACCTTCCTTCGTTGCGGTTTAATGTCTTAGCATCGCTCAGTTCATATATATAATTTACTGAATGGACAGTGGGTATCAAGTTTCCAGTGATGTAAAATGAATGCACCTGAATTGCTTCAGTTTCACATGCATGACCTTTGTTCTTCATTTCATTTTCTGTTTTTTTTTTTTTAAATTATTGAATTGTTCCTCACGCAGACACTGTGAATGGTTTTTCTTTCCTTCCATCTTTCCAATGGCAGCTTCATACTCTGGGCACGAGAGACTTGGTCTTGATGATGACGACTCTTTTGAGAATGTGATCCTCTGTGGTAGTTTCCTACTTGGATATATTCTTTAATCATCATCTTTTGGTCTTCTTCATTTATTTCTAGTTCAATATCTATCAACGTTTTAAAACTAAAACCCGTACCATGTTGCATTATATTGTGTTTGCTGAACATCTATGATTACCATAAAT
>MEJB01000021.1:1354488-1447430 GCA_001752375.1 Rhazya stricta | reverse complement strand
TTTGGCTTGGAGGCCACATTTATTTGGTGGTGCCAGGCTCTCTTTTTACTACCCATAAGTGGGGAAAGACCTTTCAGGTATTGCTGCTCCTTCCTGTAATATGAATTCTGATGTATCAGTAAATTGAGTTGATAGATACAAGTTTGTTTTCTCGAGTCATCTTTCTGAACGGCGTAAGGATTGTCTGAAAACCAAATTTGGCAGTTTTGTATTTGGACAAGATGAACTAAATGAAGCAATAACATAATGTTGGTTAAGCGTAGGATGCAGATTTCGCTCTGAAAATTTTCAGTTTTTTTGAAAATTTTATTTATTTTGACTTTTTAATAAAACAAAAAATTTTGTTTCAATTGAAAAACTCTTTTTTTTTCCTTATTGAAAAAATCAATGTTCTCTCCCAACCTATTTATTTCATTACTAATTACCACTCACAAAATTATCTGTAAATAATTTTTTAATCTATTGGCATTATTACAATTAAATAATTTTTAACTAATTGCAAATTATATTCTTTCTAAATAGATGAGTTTTATATGAAAATTTTTTTCGTTTAACAAATAATTTAAATTTTAAATTTTTATTTTTACATCTTTTGTAAAAAGATATTTCTTCATCAAAAGAATCATTTTTCTTAAAAAATAAAAAACAATCCTACACCAAATATACGAAGTACGATTTTCCACCATATTTAGAAAAAAGTTAAAACACATATAATGTGACGTCAAAATTTTCTTACCATGATTATAATTATACCTAAAATATCTTAATAGAAAAGGGAAAAAAAATTCTTGGCAAGATTTATAACTAACTATTCACACACTTGCCAAGTGTCAAGAAAAATAAAAGCACATTAAATAATAAGTGATTGGTAAATAAAGTTATGTTTATCTATTATAAACCACAATTACTACACAATGAACAGAAATTAATTTTAAGGATCATAATCATTAATTACTTACTATAAAATTATGAAATTTTTTGACAAATAATTAATTATATTTGTAACGAATTACGAGTGGCTCGAACATCCACCAATTATAAATTGGTGCCCTTGTCAAGGTTCTTCTTCCACTTGAAAATTTGCAAACCCCAGATTCTTTTATCTTGCAATGGCTTCCCATGCATCTAGCTCTTCCTCGTCCTCCAAGGAAATGAAGTTGCTTAATCAAGACGAGAAAACCGCCATTGTTGTGAGCTTACCTGACCATGTTATAGAAACAATCATCTCTTTCTTTACGACCATGTTATAGAAACAATCATCTCTTTCTTTCCCATAAAGAAGGCTGTTGTTGTTAGCTCATCAATGTCCAAGAGGTTCTTGGAGGTTTTGTTGCGATTTTCTTTTGATATCAATTTTCAAAGGTTTGATAACTTTGTAAATATTTTTAAAATCATTAAGCATGTTAAGAACGAACATTCTGGTCCGATAATTGAAAAGTTGAGGGTTATTCTTAATCCCTCTGGCAATGGGAATCTAGTCCTTGAGTGGATTCGAAAGGCAATAGCAGAAGGTTCAAGAGTTTTATCTTGACTGCTCCTCTGGTTTCAGGGTATTTTTGTTGCCTTGTGATATCCTAGAGGATGCATGTCTAGAAGTTCTTAAGCTTCTCTTCATTTTAATTATTCGGATTATTTAAATTTTGAATTGAAATATCTCATGATCATTCTTAAGAATATCAAAATTCTTTCAATTTCTACCTTCTTTCTTGAGGTAAGTAATTCCAATTTCTTCTTATTATTGTACATATCAATCCAATGCTATTCCTCATATTGACGTATGATTGTTCTTGTGTTTCATTCAGATATTATGTACAAGGTTTCTCAATTTGGATCATCAAGAGTTCCAGTTCTGTCTGGAACATAAGGGGGCTGCGCCTTTCTTTGGATCCACATATTGGCAGTCTAATGGAGTTGACTTACSTCAATCCATATGACATCGTTTACTTCCTGAACAAGTCCTCTTACATAGAGAAACTCAGAATCGACGTGAGTATTCATATTATATAATAAACTTTAAATTTAAATTTTTTATTTTTAATCATTTCATCAATTTTTTTGCAGTTTGGCATATATCCGATGAAATCAGGTATATGAGTACGGTAATGAGGTAAGTCAGATAAAGGAGATAATGTTTATTAATAATATTGAAATTTGAGTTGCATATGATGTTTTTGAGTATTTGGCATCCTAAGCTGATTTCACTTTAGTATTTCAAAATTGAGTAATAAGTATTTAATTTTGACAAAAAAAATGTTGAAGAACGCCTAAAATGCAATAAATTATTTATTAAGAAAAGCATGTCATTCATGGACTATATGATTCTCTTCACTTTAAAAAAAAAAAAAAAATTGTTGAAGAACACCTCCACWAATTCATACTTATCTTCATTTACAAATTTATTATAAACCTATATGATTCTCCTATGCTCTCCAATTAATATTTTTTAATTTACTTTTAATATTTAATCTCCCATCATTCATGGACCAAACCATAATGAAGCACTTAAATACTCAAAATAATTGTACTAAAAGAGTACTACTACTTATTCGAGTACTATTTCCTTTTCGTAATATAGTTAATTCATAGAGGAGGTCCTTTTTTATAATATAAGTCATTTTATGAGATTAAAAAGTAATATTTTAATTTTATTCTTATTTATATGCAGCGAAAATTGATTTGCCTAACTCATTTTTTTGCATGTTTTTAAAAGATATTAATGAAAATGAGAGTTTATTTAGAAATTAGAGGAGAGGAAGAGGGARAGATGAGAAAATAATAATTAATTAATCTCGAATTCAAAAAAATAAAAATAAAAATAATATATTAGGAATTTAAGATAAAAATATTATTTATTTAATAATAGTTATTTATTTCATATAAATTTAAAATGATCTATATAATAAAACAAAAATATTTTAATGTAAAATGGAGATAAACACTTCAATTATTAATTTTGTATAAAAAAAAAAGGAGAAAGCACTACAATGGCAAAACCGTGTGTTGACGGCTTTTGACCTCCAATCAGAACACGGTATAAAATGAACCTACTACAGCAGCAGCCAGTCGCTGGTTCAGTATTCAGCCGCCAATTTAGACACTCGCACGATCTACTCGGCCACCGAGCCTCTCCACCTCAAGTGTACCGCATCACTCGATCCTCACCGTCAAATTGATTATTGGAAACGTGGAACTAGCCAGTCTTTTCGATTAAGACTGTAGTAGATGTGTTTGGTTATTTTATAGTAACTCCCGGAGACACGTCTAGGTACAGAAAGCTCGTTAGATAGGCTACCGACAAGCCGACTCAGACCGACCYCATCTCGCCACGTCATTCCGACGTCCCACGTTGTTGTATTCGTCCTCTAGAATCTCACCACGTGTCTTCCGTAACGGCTAGTTTCTTTTTGTTCGCATTTTTTTAATACTGCTATTCTTATTTGATTAACCCGCCCGGCCCACGTTGAACTCGGCCAGATATTTATATCGGAAATTTCGAGGCTTTTCTAGTAAAATCAAATTCTACAGCAATCCCCTCTATAGATGTCTTCTAAATCCAATTTCGAATCAGCCTTTTTCTGAATCAAAATATTCGAATAAAGAAAAAATCCAACCCTTTTTACCGCACTATAAAAGAGCTCGACTTTTATAGAGAGAGAACTGAACTCATTTTGGTAACTTGAGAAATTAAGTTGGAGGGTTTTACTAGTTTCCTTCTGCACAACACCGGTTACATCGATCTCAATTTACTGCTTCTGCCTGCAAATTAGGGTTTCTTCCCAAGGTTTGTACCACTACAGGATACCTTTGCACCATTGTTTTAAGTAGATTTTGTTTTACTTGTTCGAGGTGTTTCTAGATTTCTGCCTTGTTTTTTATTTATTTTCTTGTTTATTGGCAAATTGGGTTTGTTCTCTTTCTTTTGTTTTCGCAGTCTGATTGGTTTTGTTATTTGTTGTTTTATAGTGAAAAATCGGATCTTTAGAMTGAACTAGTTTTTCTGTGATTGAAACTGCGTGAAAAGGGACAAGAAGAAAATGGCATTAGGAAACAAATGTGGACGCAAATTGCAGCGAGAAAGTGAAAGTTTTGGAAGAGGGTTGGCGGGGAGTATTTCATTTGTGCAGACCAGCGGAGGGTTTGGGATGGGACTGTCAAGGAGTAGATCATTTGGAAAGGTTAATGAAGGATTTGGGATGGAGGGCTTGGTGAGGAGTACATCCTTCGGCAGAAAAAGGGTTTCTCTGACAGTAGAAGATATCATGGAGGTTGAATCATTCAACGCAACTCCCAATAAGAAACAGTGCAGTACTACTGAGAGTTCATTTTTCACTTCGGAAAAGTCTGCTCTTGAAGCTTTGCCTCAAGATATCCTGGTTAGTGAATAACCGTATTCTGGTTCTGTTCATTTTTCTTAATCAAAATCACTCGTTTTGGTTATTCGCTTTTGTTCCTGAGGAAAAAATCTATTTGTACYTGGTCACTTATCATTATTCCCTCTAATACTTAGGGTGAAAAATRAGATCTTTATATAATTTCTTTCTTCCCAAATTTGCAGATTAGAATATTGTGTGGAGTGGGGCATGATGATTTAAAGTCTCTGTTCCATGTTTCCAAGTCAATAAGAGAAGCGGTAAGTGTAATTGTACTTATGAGAACATTAATTTCTAGCATTTCTTTGATTAGTTCTGGATGTCAATTCTAATATGTTCTTTTCTTGAAAAAACCAGACTTTGTTTGTGAAGCAGTGGRATTTTGCATATAGTACTCCCAAAAAGACTCTACCTATTCGGAATGCTGTAGATGTGGAGAATTTGGGTGAGTTGGATGAAACTGAGGCTGAGGCTGCTTTAGCTCCAAAACAGTCGAGGGTTCCAAGATCCCAGTTGAGCAGGAAAAAGCTGGCAGATATTTCAGTGGCCTTGTTTACTTCAGAGGGAGAGAATTGGCCGCGAAAGGAGTTATTTATGGAAATGGAAATATGATCTCGACAATTGTCTTGTATATTATTCTTTGTTGTTGTAGAACTAGAAACTTAGTTGAAGTGGATAGATGGCTGAAAGGGGTAGGGGAATTCTGATAATGCCTTTCAGATTTGTGTTGATTGTACATGTGAAAACAATTTTCACGAGTCATTTTCTTCAACTTCTTCATTGAAGACGAATTGGCTTGTTTGTATTTTTGTTGGTACACATGTAGAGATAGTAGGTTTTAGGGATTGCATCGAAGGGCAACGCTTGTGCTCCTGTTCTGATAAGTTCGAATGTAAATAGGAGCTTCTCTGCTCTATGATAATTTATTCGAGTTGGATAAATAAGAGAGTCAGTTCTTGATTTTCTTCCCAATTTGCGTTTATACTCWGCTATTTTCACGTAGTTTTATTCGAAATTTATTTATGTGCTATAATGAATTCTTGAAATTCAAAGTCCTTTATCTAATTAGGCTGAGATGTTGGCAGGTTTGTGGTTGTTTTCTTTGTATGATAAACCTCTGTCCATAATAAGATGTCGGCATGGCTATTGCCTAATCRGCTCTGCTTAAATCTTTGKTAGCTCTTGCTTTTAGGTGACTGACAGAAGAGCTTGTCGACCGAAACAAAATAAGCAGGTTAATCGATAAAGAAAACATGGACTTGGGATGARACTACATCCTTATGAGGCAAGTTCAGCGGCCCCTTTTAGGGGAAAAATGGCCGGCACAGTGAGTGCGGGTGGTTTTTTCAGGCCGATGACTTGTCTAGGAAACGGAGAATTTTGAAATATTACSTGATCAGATGGCTTTTTGTGGCTTCAGACAGATGACTTGAAACGCCTTCACATAATCTTTCCCGGTAATGGCTGTCAAATGAATCGGGAACTCAGTGACGCGTAGAACATCGTGGAGACMGTCTATGAGGTGGTTCTCGTAGGAAGTTAGCTGGATTGAATTTTGAATTACCAAAGTRGTGCAGTAACTGATGCATAATCAYCTCTCACTTTCAATAATAAGAGTACATAATTATTATCGGTAGTTGTATGCAAAAAAAATAATTTCACATTGTTTTTACTATTCGAATAATATATTTTTTATATCATTTCGGTTATAATTTGATACGCCAAAAAAAATAAATTTCACATGTTGTTATACTATTCGAATAATATATTTTTTATATCATTTCCGGTTATAATTTTGATACGCGTATATATATATATAATATATTAATATTTTTATAGAGTGTTAATGACGATTTTAAGTTCTAAATTTCCATTCTCTTCTTTTCAGCCCTTTTAACCTATTGAAAGTAATAAAAACATTATAGGTATTAAAACAACGTATTTCTTTTAATTAAAAGTAAATTGCTTGACGACAAATTTGCATGTAATATTCATAATAAAAGTATGTACCGTAAATGGAATTATGTCTAGATTTCTATAAAAACCTATAAAATATAATTAAAGTAAATAAGATATTCCATGAATACATAATGAACTAATCGCCATGGGAAGAAAGCTTGAGGAATTTTTTATCGCACTTCTGATTATTGGATTGAACACAAATTTTATAAATGAAAGGTAGTTATTCAATAAAATCATCATATTCCATAATGAGTTAAATCTAATATGATATAATTATAGATATTAAATATTAGAGAATCACTTTTATTGATACTTTTATTTACCTACTCTGCTTTTTATTCTTTCATATTATAACCTATTATTTTTGAGATAATAATAACCTTGTTTTGATTTTGATTTCCCTAGATGTTTTATTAAAATATAAAAATTAGACCTATATACAGTACAAGTAGATAAAAGAAAGATGTGTATATAAAGAAAAATAAAAAATTTATAAATCAAAATAAAGTATTGGGACTATTTGATTAACAAATTGAGTTTCAGAGGGATGTCATTCTTTTAATATTTTTCAAATTTTGAATTTATTTACCTAACATAACTTACTTTCATCCTTGACTTTATACCATCATTGTATATAAAAAAGATATTCATAATATTTTTATATATTTAATATTCATAATTTTAATTATTTTTTAATTTAAAACACGAATAAAATTAAAATATAGAAGAATAAGATAAATGGATGAAGATTATGACTAATATTTTTTCCAATTATATAAATAGATAAAAATATCTTTTAAATATTCTCATATTATCTTTAAATATTATTTAATACCATTTATAAAATGGTAAAGAATAACTATCAACATAATCAATCTACTTAAAATAAATTGGACCTCCAATTTTTTTTTTTAAAAACGATAGATATCACGTCATCTGTACGTGTCATATAATCCATTCTTTCCTCCAGTGTAACATGTGGGCCTTCCGTGGTTGAGGCGGTCCCTGCCACCATCAGCAGTTCCAGGCGTTACAGTATATAAGTAAGCATCTCTCAAGCGCGCACACACTATACACAGACAGTGAGTTCGTCACCCAGCGAATGCATCAAGAAACTCTTCAATTCCATGGCGTGGCCACCGAAACGCGAAACACCGATGAATGCCTTTCACTTCCCCGAACCCAAGAAAGCGAAATTTCTTGAAGCTGAGCCTTCTCAACCTCCGGTGCCAGCCATCAGCAGGGTGGTCCTCAACCCCGCAGACTGCGATCTAGGTATATATTTATACTTTATTTCATGATTAATTTTGATGATTTCTTGAGTTGCATGTCAAAATTATGTATGTTTTTCATTGTTTCTTCTTCTACTTTGTTATGCCTGCGTTTGTTTTTTTACGTGGGAACTTTTTAAGTGCGTCGTAGTTGATGCTTTAGGATGATCGATTGATTTTTTTCTAAAGAATGCCATCTTTTGTTAGTTTATGTTTGAATTTTGGTGAAAATGTGATCTTTTTCAGTAATTAATGCTATTCAATTTGCCAAGATAACTAGCCTTTGATTTGTTACTGTCTTTTTTATCAAGACTTCTTTTGCTCTTATTGGCAAAGGAACTAGTTTTTAATTTGTTGCTTTTATCACCTTCTTACCCATTTTCTTCTTCCAAACCATAAGCAAGAATGCAGAAAAGTTAAGAGGAGTCATTTGTCCGTCACCCCACCAACCCCACCCCACAAAACGGCCAAACCGGGAAAAAAAAAAAAGGAAAAAGAAAAAAGAAAAGAAGAAGAATTAAAGAGAAGAGAAAGATTGAAGCTCAGAAAAGAAGAAGAATTAAAGAGAAGAGAAAGATTGAAGCTCAGAAAATTTGAAACAACTACAGGGCTAGGAGTCATTCAGTCTACTTTACTCTTTTTATTATAGAAATTAGTATGTGAGTTTTTCATTTTGCTATTGTTGAACTTAGACTAGGTTGTGCATCTGCTTCCCCTTTTGGGTCCAAGTCGAGAATAGTGTCTTGTTGAACAAATATGCTTTGGGGATAAAAGAATTGAGTTTTTGATCACATGTTATGCAAAAATCAGAGTAGGAATTGTTTCATAGTAAATGCGAAAGGCAATTTCCAGAAATGTGACACCATTGTCCATTTCTATGTATACTGGTTGATAGATTTTGAGATTGTGTGAAACTTGCGTAATAACTGTATGTAGAACATTCACACATATGCACAGATATATTTATATATTTTATGTGTAGGTCATGTATTAGGTATATATTAGATTTCCATACATGGAAATTCCAATGTTAACTCGGCAGCAGTTAAACCCTAGTTATGGATATTTAGGTCAAGAAACCTAGAACATTAAAGTCTTAGTTGGAAGAGGATGTGAACATACTGGCATCTACACTGCATCCAGATGGAAAATGGTTCATTTGAAATTTTTAAGAGAAATTGCTTCTTGTGTTTTACCACATCGTTTATACAGAAGATAATATTTGACATCTGCTCACATGGTACACATTCTCAGAGAGAGATGCAGATTTGAGTTATGAAAACTGCCAATGTCGTGCCTTCCGAATGTCAATGTGTATAAGGAACCTTTCTGATTTTTCTAAAATGATGAGCCTCTTCCTCGTGAGAGAATAAGGTTCCCACATGTTTCTCTCTCTGTTATCAAACTTGTAAATGGAAACTAAGTATTTGTAAGTATTTATATCTAGTCTGTGGATCTGGGCCGATGGCAGATTGTGGTTCTTTTATTCTTTCCTTATTTCCTACTTCACAAGATTGAAACTGTTTTGCCTTTTTGCTTTTCTTACTCTGATGCTCGCAGAAAGAGAGTCTTACCAAGATTGACCAAGAAAACAAACTACTCTTCAATATTAAGATTGTTGCTTCTATTGTGCAAGCTTACCCTAGTAAACAAGTATTTCTGTTGGTAAGAGTGCCATAAGCAAGTGTTTTCTTGGTGATATGCATGTATCCTTTTGTGACCTACCATGTTATACGAATTTTATCCCCTTTGACATGAAATACAAGAGATTAACCATTGGTTGAAGTACCTTTATCGTGTTTGGAGTTTGGTGTAAAGATGATCTTGCTTGCCAGTTTTACAGTGTTCAATATTTTTGTTCCACAGTTCCTGATGCTGCTTGAGTAGTTTTCTAGACATTCCTTGTCATCATGCCAAACTTGAATTTGTTACTTTTGTTTTCTAAACGAGTTTCTACTCTGTGGACTCCAAGAAACATTGAGGGCCCGGAGCATCTTTAATACATGAATCCTTGTTCGACAGAAGATTTGTTGTATTTTTTCGGCTAGGCTTTTTAAGAGAAAGAGCAATTAAAATTTTGACTAAATTGCCGTGATTTTTGGACGCTCATTAAGAAACTTGTAAATTCTGTCTTTTTTATTTAACTTGGTTCGATAACTTTCTTGTTTTGAGATCTTCTTATTGACATGAGACTCTTCTATTGATTGCTATAACCAGTTTTGCATCGAACAGCAAGCTCATACCTGGCTTATGGTTAATGATCCTCTCACAATTTCCCTCATATTATCATGTTCATGGTACTTTCCTCAGATTTTAGTGTCAACGAAGATGGTCTGCATGGTTCAGCACTGTATGAGCAAGGATTTGCTTATTGCTGGTCTGGTGCTCGGGCTAATGCCGGAATCAAAGGAGGAAAGTATTGCTTCGGGTGCAAAATAGTTGCAGCTCAGCCAGTTGATATGGATGACACGCCATTGGACCAGCAGCATGTATGTCGTGTTGGAATCTCCAGAGGAGATGATCCTGTGGGAAATCTTGGGGAAACAGTAAAAAGTTTTGGATTTGGCGGCACTGGCAAGTTTTCAAATGCAGGGTTATTTTCTGGTTATGGTGAAACTTTTGGAGTTGGGGATACCATAGTTTGCTATGCTGACCTTGAGAGTAAACCCATGGCTTCAATTGGTTTCTCTAAGAACGGGAAGTGGTTGGGAATAGCAAAGCAATTTGATGCAGGTCTAGGTGGCCTTGGAGTGGTTGACTGTCCATTGAAAATGTTGCCATGGGAATCAGCATTATTCCCTCATYTTTTGCTGAAAAATGTTGTAGTTCAGATGCAGTTCAGCATTGAAGATGGATTAGTTCCACAAGAAGGATATAGACCTTGGGCTGCTGCCATCCGCGAGGGGAAAATGATACTTGGACCTACTTTTCGAAATTCAAGTGATTGTGAATTGATAATGATGGTGGGTTTACCAGCATCTGGCAAGACTACATGGGCAGAGAACTGGGTGACAGCTCATCCAGAAAAGCGATATATTCTGCTTGGAACAAATTTGGCTCTGGATCAAATGAAGGTTGGCACTTTCTCAGCATTCSTGTTTTCATTTTCCTTTCCTTTTAACTTCCAAATCAATGTTGTTTAGCTGTATGTTTATTGTTTATTCATGTTCTGATGAAAGCTTGATTTACTTGAAGGTTCCTGGTTTGCACCGTAAGCACAACTATGGTGAACGCTTTTTCCGCTTGATGGACCGGGCAACTGGGATTTTCAATACGCTATTGTCTAGGGCTTCCAAGATGCCTCGTAATTTCATAATTGATCAAACAAATGTGTACAAGAGTGCTCGGAAGCGCAAATTGAAGCCATTCGCTGACTTCCATAAGGTAGAATATTTTTTAGCTTGGGTTTATTGTGTTATAGWTATTTATCGGAAAAAAGAAAAGAAAAAGTTGGCTTTGCTATTATATTCTTCTTGAAATTGATGGTGTTCCTTGAGTCAGATTGCTGTTGTTGTTTTTCCAAAACCTGAAGAGATTAAGTCCCGTGCTGACAAGAGATTCAGAGAAATGGGAAAGGAAGTTCCTGCTCAAGCCGTGGATGAGATGTTAGGTAGGAAAAATAACAGTATTTTGTGTAAATTCCTTGGGTTTGGCCATTTTTTTCCCCTCATTTTAATCTTTGTTGGACCTGTAATCTCTGCCTGGCAGCCAACTTTACTCTGCCTATGAGCAAGGACATGTATGGCACTGATGAATATTTTGATGAGGTAATGTCTCAGGAAGATTTTATATCCTATCATTTCTACTTGAGGMGAACATATTTATGTGATATGCTACTCTTCCTGTTGTAAGGTTTGGTTTCCAGAGCTCACCAGAGGTGAGACTCAGCACTATTTAGATGAAATGAAAGCTAATTTGAACTTCAAGAGGGATGCTTCTTCTAATTCTCGTCAAGGTTCCGTCGCAACTTATGGTAACCCTTCAGTGCAAGATTCTCGTGGAAAATCTCTTCAGTCATACACAAGCCCTGCTGTGCAGACACAAGGAAGCTTACCTGGTTTGTCTCCCTTCATTGCTTTAATAATGGGTACCAGAAGTTATGGACTTCATAATTGTGTCTCACATAGCTATTCTCTCTCTCTCTCTCTCTCTCTCTCTCGGGATCTAGACATTGGTGCACAGTGGCCAAGTTCATACTCCACTCAGCCACCTATTGGAGCCCCTCCCATAAGCTACCATACAAGCTCTTCTCCATTTCTTGCGACTAATTTCAATCAGGGTGGAACTTACAGTGGGCCTACTCATTTCGMTAACAATGATAATGAAAGTAGATTTACTGGTCCAGAGAGCATGGATGTGCGTTATCAGAGCTATGGAGTGGGCAACGCATACAGCCATCCAAGTGTTGGGAGTGGAAACAACTTACCTGGGGGTGCAGCTGATTCCTGCTTAAGCCAGATGACAGAACACCAGCGGATGATGCCTGCATTTCCTTGCGTCACAGGCAATTTGCATGCTGGTCAATCACCTGCACCACCTGATGTGTTGCCTACGAGACCATCTACCTTTGGGACAACTACACCAGCACCATATGGTAGGCGCCATTCATTTCTTGTTTCATCTTGATGTCATTACCTCATATTGCATAATTTTCTAGTGGATTTGTTATTTGGAAGTTCTTATTTCCTGAACTTTCCAGTATCTATAAGAGGATAAGGAAAATATTTGCCTATAATTTTATGTTAGATTTCTAAAGTGTTTAAAACTTGGATTAGGATGAACTAAACAAAAAAAAAAAAAAAAAGGGAAAAAAAACGAGGTTGTTTGATAGGTTCTTTTCAAAATTCTTTTGGTGCTGACATATCAGAATTCACATTCTCTTCTGTACTGCTTATGTCAGCCCTATAATATAAGTTTCTTCTTTTTGGTCACTTATTTTTTATTTCAAATTAGACATGGAACTTGATATTTTATGCGGCTTAAAGAAACTAGAGGGGAGAACATTCACGTTTCTGTGGTTTGAAAGCGGAGAACAGTGTGCTCATTCATCATTTGGCAGACTCTTGAAATTTTTGAACTCGTTTGATTTTGTGCATTTAGTAACCTTTCCCCCAAGTAGTACCTATATATCAGAAAATGGCACAAAGCAAATGGTGCTGAGCCTGAGACGTTTTCTTKTTTTCTTTGTTTTTTAACTTTAGATAGATGTAGTTTTTATAGAAGATTGCTTTTATAAATTGATATCTTTTTCCGTCATCATTTTAAAAATTATTCAACATGTTATTCTATTGCTTTCATGCGTGCAAATGACTGATATTTGGTTCCATTTCTTACTCAGGTTCTCCTTTTGGAACTCCACTGCAAAGGCCTGCTCCTGGAAGCTTTCTTGGGGATACACAAAATTTTCGAGGATATGGGCCCCCTGGTCCAGGGTACTACTGATTGAATGGTGTAGTAGTTTTACAGTGCAYGTACACAAAAGGCAAATGAAACTTTTGTAGTATATGTTGTTCTGTTGTCATCAAAACAACTGAAATCTTTTATAGAATGGGAGCCATATGTATAGAACTCCCGAAAAAAATTTTGTTTCATTGARTATCAGTCATCTCCGTTGCCTTCTTCCCTTGTCATGCTCCTTTTTAGGAGGTCTTTATATGGAATCGTTTGTAAATGCATACATCAGTGGAGACATTTAAAATTTTGTGGTTTTTCCCATTTGTTGCGTTTCTATTTATTGCTTCAATAGCATGTTTTGTTCGATTCTTAGGTTGAGTATGCTTCCTTGTGAGGTAATCAAAGATGCAGAAGCTTGATCCCTATCTCAGCAGTAATAACGGTGCTCTTTAATTCTGTCTSTCCCTTTAAGGGTGAGCATTAGTAGGTTCCTGCTGGAGATGACTATGATAAAATGCTAGTGGCAATAGATGCATTAGTTAGACTATSGGTTTTTATGCATTCATTCTTGRGRATCGAAGAGTGGTCGTGTACATGTTATAGACCGCCGGGAAGTGGCGAGCCTCAGCTTTGTTTCCATTATCTTCTCAGTTTCCCTTTTCTTTCTCCTCTGAATTTCCAAGGCAGGAAAGTKCTTCCCATTCCACCAAACCAAGCCACATGAAGTTCCAAATTTCTGAARCCAAAAGCTTTAGAACTCTATGTATTTGCTCCTTGAACGAGCCTTTTTAGTTGATGATTTTCGACGGACATGCTCCATATACATTTGACTKGTTGTTGTGGATAACACAGAAGCTAGCAAGTCATTGAATATTCTAAAGAACTCAAAAAGTTCAAAATCACGCTTTTGGTGGACTGAAGATAAAAAGGTTCCAAGCTTTTTCCCATACTCACTAATCATGTTCCACTTCTTTATTCATACACCYTTCAATGTGAGTATTCCTTTCCTCTGCTTCTGAAATGTGTCGTCGTTCAAATTCAGATGAGAAATAAAAGATTTTGTTCCTTGTTATCATGACAGGTGATATTCTGGTTTGAACGCTTCCATTTCGGATAAGAGTACTCAGAATCTATCTTACTTATCGTGCTTGAACTGGTGATATTCCGAACCAAAGCCTTCACAGATACTTAAATTCCGTGAATTGAAAGTGAACAAAGTGAAGGACAGACCAGCACGAAATGCGTCTAACACTAGGAAAGTTTTCACAGAGATTCAACGTGGAAGGTCCCAGGCCATGTGCTAAGCTRCCCTTGAATTGCCTGAAAATCGACTTTACTCTACTGAAGCTTCTTCCAACATTKACCGACATTAGCTTTAGTTGGGGCTATGCCATGCACATAGTCTTTCATATGTGAGGGTGATGGCTGAGATTTGTTGTCTGCCACAACCYACAATCGACCAAAAACCAGTCAGAAATCTATCCCCTGGACCTGCTTCTTTGCTAAAGCTTCTTGTTCTAGCAAGCAGGTCAAGTGCCTTTAGTTGCATGTCCTTCTGCTCTCTTTGGCCATAGCTGCTACTCCATTTGTCCCAAAAGGAAAAGATTCTAAAAAAAATCTCCCCCTACCAAACCCTTATTATTGGCTTCTTTTTTAGCTTAGATATATCTGGCTTTAAAATGTTATTTATCATTAATTTTTATAGATATTAATTAAAYATATTTAATTRATATTCGATAAATATTARGTTCCATTYAAAGAAAGTAATAAATATATTTAACTCATATTCGATAAATGTTACATCACATTAACAGAAAGRAACAAGTATCAAAATTTRGTATRTTCGTACATAATAAAATATATAAAAATTCACTAGTTAGTGATCAATTATGCTATTTATCCTTTCCTGCCCAGCCATAGSCATGCAAACCTTCAATCGGTTTGGATGTATATGCAATTAGCAGTTGTATCCTTCTGTTTCAATTTCCTCTCCAGCCCTCTTTCACTGGCTTTCTGGAACGTTCATGATCAGATCGATCRATAAATGTTATGACTTCTCACAAGATTTGAGGTACAAARACAAGATCTTAGAAATTCATTGGGAAAGAATAAGATGCACAACTATCATTTGATGAAAGAACAGATGACATTCACTGTACATTAACAYTCATATTACAACCATATGGGAGTTGTGTACAYGGATATTTAGGGAACTTCTTCCAAGGTTTAGGAGTGATGAAAAGAGCAGTTTYGAGTTCAATGTCATGTTCTTGGATCAAATACAGTTAATCTCTATGATGCGACAAGYTTTGGAGAATCAGAGCTGTTTCTTTGAATTTCGTTRGACAATGTTACCTCCAAGAATGAGAGAAGCCTTATAGAGAGCATCCACATTGCWAAATTTCCCAAGAACTAACAGTTTCTGAGATCTTGGTTTTCTATTTCTGTAGAAAATTGACACAGGACTCAATGCCTTGATTAGTGGTAGACCCTCTTGTGAATTTGAAGCCATCCTTGAATTTAAAGAAGTGCAAAAGCTATAGGTACTTTGCATATCTTTTCAAAGCCTCTTCTTTAGTCACTTTCTCCACAGACTAATCCTTTTCACGGGGACCTTCTGCTGCGCTACTAAATTTTCTGCATATCCAAAAGTACTTTGGCTCTTTAGAGAAAGACTTGTTTTTCATGGTTGAGCCAAATTATAAGTGATGAAACAAATTAATATTAGGATTAAAAATCTTTTAATACTCTCTTCGATCTTCAAAATTAAACTACCATTTCCCGAAAAGAGCAAAAAGATGGAGAGACCTCAAGAAAACCTTATGCACGAGGAACAGTCATCATTTTCCATCTCCATCTTTGTGAAGGCTGGTATGATTTATGGGTTCGGTCGAACTCTTATTTTCTCTAATATCCTTCATGATCCTGTCCTAGTTTTTCAACTTTGAAGGGCTGAAATGCAATCAAACCTGAAAACAAATGCTTAGGTAGCAGATGAAAATGTGAAGCTTATTCTTCCATTATTGGTTTGGTAGAATTAAAAAGCCTTGAAGATATTCAGTCCCCATGTACGCAGAAGCTCCTAGAAAAGATCTTCATCTTTGAAAACCCCATTTCACCGACGAAAAAGCTAAGGCAAGGACATGCAGAAGATCTCAAAGAAACCTTTCTGTTGWTCTATAGAGCAGTATCCATCTTCGTCTAAATATGTATCTACAGTGTCGAAAAGAAAATAAAGAAAATAAGATTCTTCTTGATATTTAAAAAAAAAAAGAAAAAAAGTCTCTTCCGAAACAAATATAAATATAATCCAAGATTAACGCGGTCATAGCATTCGCAAAATCTGTTGCATGGGGAAAAGATCAGCATTGGCTTCTTCAATATTCGATACCTTGCTCTTATCCAGTTATACATCTACCATACTCAAATCCGCAAAGTATTTCTTCATCTTCTTCCTTTTTCTCCATCCCTCCCTAGTGATAGATAAATATCTATATATTATTCTGCTACTTAGTATTGTATATTGTTAGATAGAAACAGAAACAGATTCTGCAAATTAATGCATGGGATGTGTGTCTGTCTCAGTAGTCTCATCAGGACATGTAATCCCATTCTCCTCTTCCCTCCTTATTAAACTCCTCCTTGGCAAATTGGGACTTCTTCCTCTCTGTTTATAAACCAAGGAATTCAGATTTCAGATCTTTCTCATCAGAATTTGCCTAAAAAACCATGGCTTTTTCTGGGAAACCACTTTCCTRCCTTGCCTCGGATCCCCTATTCTCGACCATTGTCACTTTCTGCACTTTAATTCTGCTTTACTTCCCGAATTTTTTCTTCGGAATCGTTCTCTCCCCAATTCTAATTTCCACCTCAGTTCTCTTACTTTCCCTTCTCAGACTCGGTGCCATTCAGAGATCCACTCCAGACAAAGAGGRAAACGAGAGGCAAAAGGAAAAGGAATCTAATGCAGAGTTGATGAATTTCACTCAGAAATCTACTCGCGACTTAGTTGTCCAGAATCACAAATGGGTCTCATCGGACTCCAGTGAAGAAAGAGAAAAGGATTCCAAGAATGCAGAGTTCAATTCCCCCCAGCAGTCTACTCATGACTTGATCGTTGACGATCATAAATGGGTCTCAGACTTTAGAGAAAGCTCCGAACGTGAAATGGATTCGATTGTGGTACCTGGCCACAAGGCGTTTCGCTCTGATTCTTTCGTTGAATGGGACGTGAGGGCGCCGTTGGAGGTTATATACGAAGAGTATGAAGGTGAAGATGAGGAAYACGATGACAACGAGGGGGTTTCAGAGGGAAAAAGAGAGGCCCAGATGGCTATTATTGAAAGATACGCATCGTTGTCTACGTTCTATCCGGAGACTGATTCGGATATTTCTTCAGAGGAGGATTTCCTGGCTATCGGAGAATGGAACTCACCGGGGAATATCTGTTTCCAGTGGGAGGGAGAGGAGAAAGAAGGATTAATAGAGATTGAATTGGGACAGAAGAGGTATAGCGAGATTGACGAAGAGAATTTGATCGAAATTAATCTCTATCCGACTAGTTTCCCGGCGAGGTAATGGATTCTCCGGCGGGAAAATGATGGGTTTTACGATATCATTTCCCGATGATGTTTAAATACAATTAACCTCCTTAATCACTAGGATAAGATGGTTTTATGGGGTTTTCTGAAATAGATAGATTACCATTAGTTATTTCTTCTATTGTACTAATATAGTTCCCTAATTAGTTTTAATCATTGGATTATAAATTTACATAAAAATGATGATTAATMCAATGATTAAAACTATTCTATAGTTTGATTTTTACTTTGTGGAGGGAAGTAATATTCCCACAATTTTCCTTTTTGTACTTGTGATATTCCACTTGAAAAGTGGGATATATGGACCTTACAATTTTACAAGTGAGGCATGATGTGATTTCATCCACTATTACAAAGTATTAGCAATTTTGAATTTGACATGCATATTTGGATAATGCATTCCACCATTCTCCCTTTCTTGACCTCCACAAATACCACCACCATGTTGATTGCTTTAAAATGGACATTAGGCGATTATGCCTTTCAATTTTTTTAAGTTGGGTTTAAGGGGTAAATATGTCATTTGACATGATCTAAAATCTGATTAAAAAAACTTTTGTCTATTGTTATGAATCTACTAATAGATTAAATTATTATCTCTAATGCATGAAAAAATTTTCTCAAATTTATATAGCATTAGATGAAATGTACTAAGTTAACTCTATTTTGGTTGAAGGAGAATGTTTTACTTGATATCATCCAATATTTTTTTAATATGAAAAAAGATGTTTTTGTTATTTAAAAAAATAAAAAATAGAAAATATTCCTAAAGCATCAAAGAGAAGGAGCCTAACGAGTTAGAAGGGCAATACCGACTCCTCCATAWTCGTTGACTGGTTGCCTTTTCTTCCCTTGGTACTCTTTGACCGCTAGTTTGTCATGTTGAAAGCAATTCGAATCCAACTGGACCAGTAAGTGAGTTATAAGATTTCTTGGACTTTTAGTACTTCAAACTAATGAATATTAATAAATAGAAGTTSTTTTGGGCTTTATATTTTTGAAATGGATTCTAATAAAGATCTMGACTTTGTGATCCAAATTGAAATGGCCCAGCAGTAAACTGTTGAAAGAGAAAAATGGACAMTAGAAGATGTATTTGAATCGAGGAAGTTCTCATTTCTCATGCAGGGATATTTGGATGAGTAAGGGTATCGTTATTAATAAGTAACTTTTTAAATTTTATTTAAGATTAGGAGTTTGAGTATTTTATGGCAACAAATGTCAAAGGATATCTCGCACCTGGAGCTAGAATTAAGTTTGGTGGGAGTGAAAGTAGATAAAAGAATGATTGAGGACTTAGATGATATTTTCTATAATGAAAATATTATATAAATTTAAAAAATAATTAATTTTATATAAATTATCCCGTCAATCCATAAATCTATTCTTAGACATCAGTGAACATTTTAAGTGCTTTTATAATTGAATTAATTGATTAAAAAATATAAGTACTTATTTCAAGAAAAACGCCCAAGAAAATAATGTACACATGCAAGCAAGCAAGCCGCCGACAGATCTCCAATGCGGTGATTAAAATAATAATGCCATACGGCACGACGGCTGCTCTCTTTTCTCCAAGTGTATTTTGACCTTCCCTCTACTCTTAGGTACGAAAGTGTACAACAATTTCTCCAGAATGTACAATTCCAATGCACATTAACAGTTTGTCTTGTGGCCCCCAGTAAGCTGCAAGGAACGTGTGCGCTTAGGAGAGAGACAGGCGATTACACATGGCACATGACAGATATCTGTTGACGCCTTACACTTGTCTTGTTCTTGCGCGCCAAGTCAAGCAATCTAAATGAAAAGAAAATTAAAAAATTATTGAAGGAAAATGGCGCTGAAATGGAAAGCAAGGAAGAGAAGGAAGTTTCCTGACACTGTACAGCSCACACACACATTAGGCCTCCCACCTTCTCGGATTGGAAGTTCACATTTTGCCTTTTGATTCTTTCATCTTCTTCAGTTTCCATTTGCTCTTCAGTTCTTCTTCTCAATTTCTCTACCACTCATTACGTTTACTGCAGTCATCTCAGGCCTTTGCTCTCTCTCTCTCTCTCCCTCTCTCTCTCTCTGAAGGTAATAAGCCTTCATCCTTGTAGATTAACGATGATTTCACTAATACGCAAATTTCGAGAATTAGCTATGGAGCTTGGTTTTGATTTTTATCTTTAAATTTTTTTTAGGTGCTTTGCAGTTGAGGAGAGAGTGATCGTTGAATTGAGGAAAGGTTTCCTGTAGAGAAATCGGAAATGCAAAGAATGGCCTTGGTTGAGAGATTTGCTAGAACTTTCCGGGAGAATCCTTCAATTTCCAAGTTGCTCATTATTGTTGCTGTCAGGTATCTTATTTTCCCTTATTTACCTTCTCTGTTTCCTCCAAACTTTCAATTATATGTTGGTTGCTRTGTTTTTGAAGGACAATATCCATGTGTTTGTTGTTCTTATTTTATTTTTCTTCTGGTTAAACTTGGATTTGGATTCAACTGCTTTTGCAGATTTGTTTTCTTTATTTCTTCTTGCCTTTTGAAATATCTGCGCTTATCTGGTGAACTAACATATATATTAAGAATGAGAAATTTGATGATGACTTAGATCATTTCGACTGTTGGTTGCTAATGATGTAAAATATGTATTTATAGTGTATTCGTCACAATTTAGGATTTCAGATCTGTGAGGTGCTAAGGTTGAGCAAGGGGTAATCATTACCATAATTTGAATCTCTTAGCATGTTAAATTCCTGCTAAGCTGCTCGCGAATCATTTTGTATTATTATAGAAAATCCTAACCCATCTCAGCGTATTTGAGACTGCTGGAACATATCTGCGGTATGACAAGCTATTCTATGGAGTGTGGAGTTTAGCAAGTTATCGATCTCTTTTTTTTATTTGAAGAAATTGATAAATACTGAGTAACTCAAAGTCGGAGCAAATGTGATTTCTTACTAATACCTGTATCCATATGGTTGGCAGTGGAGGAGGAGGGCTTGTTGCATATTCTGAAGCAAAACCATATGATGGTCCGAATCCTGTTAATGCAGCAGAAGCTGAGAACAAGAAAAAGAAGGTTGTGGTACTTGGAACTGGTTGGGCTGGGACGAGCTTTTTGAAAAACCTGAAGGATCCTTCATACAAGGTTGAGGTGATATCACCCCGTAACTACTTTGCATTCACCCCTTTGCTACCAAGTGTTACATGTGGCACTGTGGAAGGACGCAGCATTGTGGAACCGATCCGCAACATTATCAGAAAGGTGACATGAATGAATATTAAACAGTAGTTATCTGTTTGCTCTAGGGCACATTCTTGAATATCTCTCTTTATAAAATCATTTGTGATCTTCAAGAGGGCTCTCTAAATGTTTCCAGTTCTCATTTGGGTTATAAGAATCCAGTCTGCATGATTTAGAAATAGGGCAGTTCATATTCGTTATTGTGGAAGCAAAATTTATTCTGATGGCTGGAAAGTGAACTGTTTGATGTACTACCATTAATTTTTCTAAATTTTATGTTGTATAGGGTAAGGATACTTACCAGTAAAGCACCTCTCTATTTCCTATTGCAGAAAAAGGTTGATATCAGCTATTGCGAAGCTGAATGTGTTAGGATTGATGCTGAAAATAAGAAAGTTTATTGTTGCTCTAACCTAAACAACAGTTTGAATGAGAAAGAAGAATTTGCTATTGACTTTGACTATCTTGTAATTGCCATTGGAGCTCGTTCAAATACGTTCAACATTCCCGGCGTGGAGGAAAATACTCTCTTCTTGAAGGTAACTAACAAAGTTTTCCTAAATGTTTTGTGGAACTGTATATTCTCTTTTCTCCCACTTAAATCCTAATTACTTGAGAGAGGAACCAGCAGGAAGTAAAGTAATAGAGTTTTRGTAAATGCTTTAAGTCTGTCCTACACATCTGGTATTGCCTCTCGGATACAAACAGAAA
Source organism: Rhazya stricta (assembly GCA_001752375.1). Lineage (NCBI taxonomy): Eukaryota > Viridiplantae > Streptophyta > Magnoliopsida > Gentianales > Apocynaceae > Rhazya > Rhazya stricta. The sequence continues at coordinate 1,425,891 of MEJB01000021.1, read as the reverse complement.
CCTTTTCATTTTTGCTCATCATTTTTTGGTGCTAGTAGCATTAGGTTCTTTGGATAAGAAGTTTCCAAGAGTTCCTTTTATAAAAAAAGGTTTTCTGCATGTGTTTTAAGTTGATTGCTAACTCTTTCATGAGAACTCTTTTCCATGTAGGAAGTAGAAGATGCTCAGAAGATCCGTAAGACCATTATTGACTGTTTTGAAAAGGCTGCTCTGCCAAGTCTTAGTGAGGAAGAGAGAAAAAGACTCCTTCATTTCGTTGTAGTTGGGGGTGGCCCAACTGGCGTGGAGTTTGCAGCCCAATTTCATGATTTCTTGAATGAAGATTTAGTGAAATTGTACCCTAAAGTCAAGGATTTGGTGAGGATAACACTTCTTGAGGCAACAGACCATATCTTGAACATGTAATTTCATTCTTCCCTATCTTTTGTTGTGATAGGTACTGATTTGCAACCTTTTAAGGTGGTATACTGATTATGCTTTAACAAGCCAAGAGGTGAATCCTTATAGACAAAATACAAAAAAGGAGAACTTCTTTGCAATTGAAAGGCTTTTAATGGGATTATTTTCCTATCAACTTTACATAAGAAACTCAACTATGGGGGCCTGAACTCGTAACATGACTTATTCTGTTGGAAAATAACATAACATGAATATGTTCTTAGCTAGAGGAACTTGTATTCTTTCACTCCATAACTGCTTCTTCCAGGTGAGCAAGATCTGAAATAATAAATCTTTCCTGTTACCATCTTCATTGCTTTACTTTTATGGTTCATGGTCTTTTTGTGTCTTTCTTATTATGTTTGATAAATTTATCATTGAGTTCAAAGCAAACAATTGTACACATGAATTCTCTCTGTATTACTTCTACAATTGGAAGCTCATATGTTTCTCTATGTTTGACGACCGTTTTTTGCCAAAAGTTGATTGCTTCTCATATTTAATCAGATTTGTGAATTTGTAGCCTTGGGGAATGAGAAATGGTTTGGAAAAGGATGCTTAATAATTTTATGCCAACATGTACTCCCACAGGCTGATTTGAAGCATTAATCATATGAGATGGGTAACTTAAGCTAGCATTTCCAAATGTATGTCCCAYGAGGTTATAATCTTCTTCAATATACTTATTTTTCTTCTGGATCTTCTTGTTGCAAATATGTCGTCTCGCTCACCATCCCTATATTAACTAGGTTGTTTTATTCATGACCGTAGAAGCTGGCGTCCTGTTGAAACATGACATACACATCAAAAGCCTTTTTATGAATGAAGAATATGTGAGGTTCAGAGTTTCATTAAATTTCCAATTTGAGCTCTGATGCTATTAGAAATTCTCATTTACAGGTTTGACAAAAGAATCACAGCCTTTGCAGAAGAAAAGTTTCAGAGGGATGGCATTAATTTGAGGACAGGGTCAATGGTAGTAAAAGTATCTGATAAAGAAATTTGTACTAAAGAAATTAAAACTGGGGAAACCTCATCAATGCCGTATGGTATGATTGTCTGGTCAACTGGAATTGGGACTCGTCCTGTCATCATGGATTTTATGAAGCAAATTGGTCAGGTAATCTTCTTAATGCATTAATTGACTTATGCGTTTCCTGAAGTTTCTGCAGATCCTCAATCCCCTGCTAGACAACAGTAGTTGCTAGGTTGTAATTATATCTGTGACCTAACATCGGTTCTTGATTTGCAGGGTAATAGACGTGTCTTAGCAACTGATGAGTGGCTTCGAGTTGAAGGGTCTGACAGCATATATGCACTTGGAGATTGTGCAACAATCAATCAACGCAGAGTCATGGTAACTTCCTTTTATCTTCATCTTCCAAGAAAGAAAAGTTATCTTTTATTTACCCYACTTGCATCTAGTATTGAAGAAAAACACTTGTACAAAATGCCAGTCTGTAAAGTTTGTTGTTTGCAAGCTGTCCTGATGCAATCTAAGTATTTTTGTGTGAAATGTTAAAACACAGGAGCATTGACCTCACTATTTCAAATCCTTATGTTGAGCTGAGCAGCTGAAATTTTGTGGTTGTAGTAGATATTTGTTTTATATCATCATGATATTCAGATTTAACTTACAGGGTACTTCATAATCTGACTGAATTACCGAGTACTGATTCATTATACTTTCCGCAGATAGTGCTGTCAATATCTGTTTGCAGGATTTAATAACTTGTATTCCGCTCATTTTTCATATACATTCTTCTAATATTTATTCATACTGATTATCCTTTCCCTCAATCACCGATCCTATCAGGAAGACATAGCTGCTATATTTAAGAAAGCAGATAGAGACAACTCCGGTACACTGACAGTGAAAGAATTCCAAGAAGTCCTCGACGATATATGTGAGAGATATCCTCAGGTGGAACTCTATTTGAAGAGTAAACAGATGCATAACCTAGTTGATTTGCTGAAACATTCCAAGGGGGACGGTATCAATGATACTGTTGAGGTTAACATTGAAGAATTTAAATCGGCACTCTCTCAAGTCGATTCACAGATGAAGAATCTTCCTGCCACTGCCCAGGTCAGTAACGAGAAACTTTTGGTTTTAGTTTATTTTGTTTGTAACTTTCCAAAGACGAGCCAATTATAATAAGCTAACATTATTTGATGTTATTGTTACAGGTTGCTTCTCAGCAAGGCGTATATCTGGCCAACTGTTTTAACCGCATGGAGGAATGTGAAAAAAATCCTGAGGGCCCTCTCCGATTCAGGGGAGAAGGACGCCATCGTTTCCACCCTTTCAGGTATGATTACAACTTCCAGCTAAATTCTCTCCAAAATCTCTGCCATTTCATATTCCTTCTCCCTTCACTAGTCCCACCAAACATGACCCATTTATGAAAATGTTACAATAATTGACTGAAATGTCAGTAATGATAATGTCAAGATGGAGAAACTAGGATAACTTTCTCTTCATTTGTGGTGTAAATTCTGAATAGCGTGTCATATTAATGTGGAGGAGGCAATGTAAATTCTGAATAGCATGACAACGAATCATGAGTATTATGTTTCAAAAATGCTTTCCTGCACAATAGATGGAAGAAGAAAAACTAMCATTGACATCAATGGGTAGAAGCCTACTCAGCATAMGCTTGTCATTTTGATGTATAGCAATCCGTCAGTACTTATGTAGTGGTATATGTGCTCTCGTGGTTTGTTTCAGGTACAGGCATCTGGGACAATTTGCTCCATTAGGAGGAGAGCAAACAGCAGCCCAGCTTCCAGGAGATTGGGTTTCAATTGGCCACAGCAGTCAGTGGCTATGGTATTCCGTGTATGCAAGGTCAGTTAGTCCTCTTCTTGCTTAGTTGCCTGCCTTTTCTGCTGCTAGAAAAACTTCCTTCAGACTTGGAAGCTGTTTGATTGTGAATTGAACTTAGAATTAGAGGTATTTTGTAATTGAATAATGTATTCTTTGTTATTCAGCAAGCAAGTCAGCTGGCGTACAAGGGCACTCGTGGTATCGGATTGGATAAGGCGTTTCATCTTTGGGAGGGACTCGAGCTGCATTTGAGGAAGTTAGCATTCATGATCTCCGGATAAGCACGCGGACTTTGTGTTTCTTCCACATTTATATACACGACTGCTCTTGGTTTTATTTTTATATGAATTAATTTCTGAATTTTGTGAAGTAATTTCCGTTGGAGAGGGTATAGAGTTGTTATGAGGACAGGCATCTCTGATCCCAAATTTTGTAGCTAGTTTTGAATGACATGCTATTGGAGTCGGTACGTGAAACTCGCTGCTGGCCCAACTCTTACTAGAAAACAAGAGGAGAAATCAGACGGAACATGCTTCTCCGGAACACATATCATTCTTGTATCCATCTTATCATCCTGTTCGGGAGATGCCGTACTTTCTGGTATATTGTCGAATAAAATGTGCAGTAAAGTAACACATGAGAGTGTTTGTATCCGATGATTGCGATGATTCATATGACAACGAACTTAAAAAGTCTACGTCCAATCCCCAATGTGTGCCTTATTTCTTTCTTGAATAATTTTGATCTCTTTTGGGGCTATGCTGGTAGGATTTACCCCTCCCTTGTTGACTTGCCTCCTGATTTATGCCGTATGCAGCTTCATTGTTCTTGCATAGTCTAACTAACTAAAATYAGAAAAGGTGTATGAGAAATGACTAAACAAGGGACCAATAAAATTAGCGATGGGAGAAGACTTAAATWAGCATTAATATATGATAAATGGATGCTTTACTTGGAATTGGTCTAGCACAGTTTTTGCATTCCTTTTTGGCCGAACTTTTCTTCCAGTCCAAGGACGACCAGGAGATTGTTTAGAATCATGATGATACCTCATTTTCCTCGTTCAGTTATTTAAGATCTTGGCTTGGAAAGATCAGTAATTCCCTGGTTAAGWTGAGATGCTGCTCGGATTCATACCAATACCAAAAATAGTGTGCTAGGAATATATTCTTGATATGCCTATCGAGAAGGCTTTGAAATTTATTCTTCTATGTAAACTATCTGCGAAGCTGTGTTAATCAACGGTCTTCATTCATCAAAAATRAAAACTTGTGCAAGTTTATTGGTCAAGGTGTAAACTTAAATCGAATTATAGTTCGTCACCTTCATGCAACACTATTGTGTTTGGTGCATTTGAACATCTCTGAACACAACTAATTAAGTTGTTGTGGCACTAGAAATGGATGGTGGAACAACTCAATGGGCATCAATGGAAGAAGGTCCGGGTGATGGTAATCTTCCGCCAGGTTCGTTGTCCTTCAACCCGACTTCAGAGAAACCACAATCTGTGAGCGGAGGGCGAAGCTGTTTTAGTCCCCCTCCCTTCTTATTGAAGATCTATGATATAGTTCAGGATCCGGAAACGAACTCCATCATATCATGGAGCACTGAAGGTACCAGCTTCATTGTAAGCGACCCACACAGGTTTGCAGCAGAAGTTCTGAACAAGTACTTCAGGCACAACAATTTCTCCAGCTTTGTATGCCAACTTAACACATATGTAAGTAGCGATTATGTCCACACTTGGTCTATTTTGTTCTCATTCTCATCTTTTCATGGTCCAACCCAATTCGATAGGACATTTCCCTATGGCAGGTATAAGACTAGAATTGAATTCTTSACTACTTCATGCATATCTTTGATTTTGTTCCCTGGCATTTGTTGTTATTGACACTGAAATTCCCCTGGCATTTACGTAATGGATRGTGTGCTTTAAATTCTCCAGTGCTTCAAGAAAATCAGTTGGGACAGATTGGAATTTCAGAATGAATGGTTTCGGAGAGGGAAGAAGCGTTGGTTGAAGAATATCAAGAGAAGGAATCCAAATCTCCCCAACCTGCAGCAAAACAGCGGATCATATCCAGCACTAGAGTTGGAGGGGTCTAAACTGGCGAAGGAATTCGAAGATTTGAGGCACGAACACGATGCAGTGATGGCAGAACTCAAGGAGCTGAAGGAATGGCATGAAACTGCAGAGGAACGTATGGCTGTCCTGAAGAAGCAAGCAGAATGTAGTGCATCCGAACAACAAAAGATGGTGAGATTCATGGCAAAGGCGGTTTGGATGCTGAAAAAGGAGCTGCATGGCACTGAAGTTGCAAAGAATCGCAGGTTGGAGGGGCCAGAAACTGAGAGCTCGATGGAGCTTCAGAAATTTGCATTGTTGGAGAAGCAGCTAATGGAGGGCCTCGAGTACCGTGAGAATATGCAAAAAGAAGCGATGACAAAGCTTCAGTCACGCATGGTAATTGAGTTGGAGGAGTTGATTGCAGGACCAGCAGATTGGATGGAGTACACTGAGGAACTACTGGGCAAAGCAAAGAGTCTCAAGCCTGATCCTTGATTTTAGTGGTGAGAACCATATCCGTCGTTCTTTGGAGAATACAAATCTTTGTGTTATTTTGTTGCCCAAGTAGTATTAACTGCTCTTATTGATACTTCTTTCTTTCTTTCGGAAATTCTTTGTAGGGCAAAGCAGCATTCTCATGTTTCGTTGGACAAGACTTGCTCTGAAGCAAACTTCTTCGGAATCAGCATTATGCTTATGATGTTTTTTACATATTTTCTGTGTTTGTCAAATTTCGCAAGTCATGTACTACTTAACTTGCAAGACCTCCTCTCTTAATTCAGTTAACTACTTTCATATCCTCAATTTGAGTAATGTAATAGGTCTGAATAAGTGAAAGTATACCTTATCTAATTAGTTAAATGCGTAATATTTTAATATTTCTTACTTAAGTAATTTTAACTTTTCGTATGTGATTTAGATTATCTTCTCTTGAGAGTAAAGACCTCTTGTGATGGGGTTTTCATTTTTCAGGTATTTGGCTTGCATGTAGTGCTTTACTTCATGGAGTCCAACTCCTGGACCTCTTTTAACCGTGAAAGAACAGCAATTTCACGATAGTTCCTGAATGAAAATAACACTAGTGTGGTTCCAATCCTAATTGAAGCTTCATTTTTCAACTGTTTATACATTTTAAACCAATCCTGAAATGCACATAGGTTATAGATAACACGTAAATTAATGAAATCCACCAATCTCTTGTTTCTCGATGAAAGTTTAGAAAAGAAGAGGTGTATGGAAATGGCTAGGAGAAAACTTAAAACTAGACCAATAAAATTAGCGACGGGAGCAGACTTCAAAAGCATCACTATATCAGAAATGGATGCTTTAGTTGGATTTGGTGTAACACAGTTTCTGCATTCCTTTCTTGCCAACTTTTCTTCAAGTGCAAGGACAACCAGGAGATTGTGCAGAATCAAGATGATACTCTCATTTTCCTCAATTAATTATTTAAGACGTTGGGGTAAAAAGATCAGGTACTTCCCTGGTTAAGATCCGATGGTGCTTGGATTTGATTATACTGCCAAGTAATGTGCTAGAGAGGAATATATTCTTGACATGCTAATCGAGAAGGCTCTGGAGTTTATTCTTCTAAGTACATTTTCATATTGTAAACTGACTGTAAAAGTGTGTTAATCAAAGGTCTTGATTTCATCAAATATCATAACTTCTGGGAGTTTATTTGTCAAGGTGTAACACTTAKATCTAGTTATAGTTCTTCACTTTATAAGAGTCATRGCATGCAAGATTATTGTGTTTGGTGCATTTGAACATCTCTGATCACAGCTAAATTGTTGCATTGAAAATGGATGGTGGAACAACACAATGGGTACCAATGGYAGAAGAAGGTGGAGGAGGTGGGGATCTTCAGCTACGTTCATTGCCCTTCAAGCATACTTCAGAGAAACCACGATCTGTGAGCGGAGTGCGCAGCGGTGGTAGTCCCCCTCCCTTCTTAACCAAGACCTTAGTAATGGTGGAGGATCCGGAGACAGATTTCACAATTTCCTGGAGTTCTTCTGGTACAAGCTTTATTATTTGGGATCATCTCAAATTCGCCAAAGAGCTTCTACCAAAATATTTCAAGCACAGCAATTTCGCAAGCTTTATTTACCAACTTAATAACTATGTGAGTTCTAGCATTTCTTGATTGTTGCAGACTTTAGAGTACATTATTTCCCGATATCAAGCATAAATGTCTGATGTTCTGTTTGGCCCATATATATAACTTGGTTTATGGTTTAATTATATCTAACAGGGGTTCAAGAAGATAGGACTGAGACAATATGAATACGAGAGCAAATGGTTTCAGGCGGGAAAGCAACATTTGCTTTTGAACATGAAGAGGCGAAATGAGGCTCCAAAATCGACAAGGAGGCATCAAGGACCGAGGAAACTTTGCTGTAATACTGAGAAGAGCAGAATGGTGGTTGAGCTGGAAGAGCTGAGAGAGAATATTTATTTGATTAAGTTGGAAATTCAGAAGCTAAAGCAGAGAAAGGGAGATCTAGAGAACCACATTGCCACCTTCGAAGAACGAAGAAATGATATGGAGAGCAAGGCACGGGACATGTTCARGTTCCTAGGGAGAATATTCAAACCTTCCTTTGTTCAGCAGGTAATTGAGAATTCAGTGGAAGAACAAGAACTTGAAAGCCATGAAAATGTCAAGGAAATGAGGTTGATTGCAGCAAGTAKCGGAAACTCATCAGAGTCCTCAGATAAGGCGAAATATCTCAGTGGCAACAACCAAGATAACCCACCAGAAAAGCAAACAATATCCCATGTTGATGACTCGAGGAGTCAAAGTCCAGGTCAGGAGGCTACTGACGTTTCATCCTCAGAAGCAATTGCACCAAAAAATTGCGATGCACTGATATTTTGGAAAAAGTTAATCGAAGATGATTCGGTATCTGAGAATGAAGCTGAGCAAGAGCTGGCACAGCAGCATTCCAACATTGATATGGCATTAGATGATATGTTGGCATCCAAGATTGTGATGGAAGTGGAGGACGTGATTGCAAAGGAACTCATTACAGATATGGATGATGAAGTTACTTTTCAACTATGGGCATAACATGCATGTTCTTTCTTAGGCAATGGTCATTCTGTGGACCTCTGAATCTTGAGTCCCTTGAAATGTCTTGTAATTGTCATGGTTTAACATATGCACATTGTAAAAGGGACACCTGGGTTGTCCAAGTTTCATCAACGAGCATACATATGCATCTTTTACTGTTTACAGAAACTAGAAGTRAATTCATGGCTTAGCAGTAATGGTTACTCATGGCTGATGCCTCSATCACTTTGACAATCATTCTTCATTATGCCATGATAGACTACAGCTATTCACCATAGCCTATAGTAGCTTCATTATATTATCTGGGTCTAAGGTCTACCTAATCCTTTGTTTTGTCCTTTCTATTTCATGTACCCTTTTCTGGATTTGAGTGAGTAAATGATAATTATCGTTAATTTGCAACCAAATAGACAGTCAGATTCTTACTGCTCTGTAATCCTTCACGTCTTCTTGAGTTATTCATTGTTAAAGAAGTAAAAGGTCAACACGTGAGATATGAAACAAGAGGATGAAGCACAAAATGAATCAAAGAAAAGATCTCGACTTTGACATAGGGGGATTATATGAAGTCTATCCAGAAATGGTCATCATAGGAGCTACTACGTGTCAGGCCCCCACCCACCCTGCATGAGTAATTGGCATTTGCCAACAAGGTGAGGTCTGAGGTGATATACATTGAAGATAAAAAGAAAGAGAAGTTAGGCGGAGACACTGAAGATCAGAGAAGGAAAAGCAGAGTAGGTAGTAACATGGGGTTCTTAAATTTAGGGAGACAAAACAATAGGGGCCTGTTCTAATCAAACTTGCATTTCAAACCATCTAAGTTTTTCAGAAAACAAACTAGTGATGTCTATTCCCATATTTGGTGAAGTATTGGAGCTCAAAAAATTTATCCATCTTATCCATTGCTTTCAGAGCCCCTCCTGCCCCTACAGCCATGCCGGGGGAGGTGAAGGGTGAAGGTCAGAGCTTTTCTTCCACTTATATGATAAAAAGTTAAATCAATTATTTTTACACTTCTCTAATGTATTAACAGTTATAGATATCAGCAAATTTTTGCTTCTAAAATTTCGTAGAACGAATTAAGAATTATAAAGGTATCTTAAAAAAACATTTTAAAAGAGAAATATATGTCTTAGTCAACTTAACAAARTGCTAAAATAGAAAAGATAGGGTGATGGTTAATGGTTTAATGGCCAGCTGTGTGTTAATGAGATAAGGGATTCTATTGAAAGTGAAATTGGTGAGCATATGTTAGAGTTCATTTTGTTTATTGGTGTTCCAAATTAAATTAAGTTAAATAATCATGGAGATTCGAGATCATTAGCTGTGCCTATGAGAAGAATTAACTGCTTCAATTAAAACTGACCTCGTGCGGTTTGGGGAATCACGTGATTCCCTCACGTGAAACTCTTCACTATCTCAAGCAACGCTGCATCACCATTCACCACCTCCATTCTCCATACAATTCTATCCCTTACATAAGCGGTAGTGGGCACAAATCTGAGCACAGTGGACGTTGCCATGTCAGATTGGTCAGACTGCCAGCTTAAGCTAAGTTAATTAGTAGTACTTAATTATTTATAAATTATGCATCTTCCGGGCATTACTTTGTATAGTGCAGTTTAGTTGTTTGAAGGATTGATTGTTTGTTTGGTTGGGGTGGTCTTTTTCACTGTTTGCCTCTCTATAATAAGATCTTGGAGAATCATTAGATAGAATAATTATACAAGTAGTAATTCCTTTGGAAAGCTTCTTCGGCTTTGGCCTCGGGGGTTAGGGGTGGTCCATTTTCTTGCATTCAACACTCGAAACCAAAAAGAGGTAAGAAAGTGAAAGCTCAAAGATGCTCTTCCGTTGCATCATCTCAATAATCCCATCGTAGACGTTTTGTTGTATATAAAATATGCATTATTGATTCTACAGCTATCTGTACAGAGTATATAAATGTGTGTGTTTTCTGAGCTTTTCTTTCATCCTATTTGTTTTTCTTTCTTTGTATTTTGTGAGGTACTCATTACTCCATGTTTTATGGATGGATCTTGGGTTTCCGTTATTGGGTTCAGCAAGTTTTCTTCTCTCTCTTCTGTTTCTACGAGCTCCACTGAGCTGTAATTATTTGCTGAGCTGCTATGCTTCTCAATAATTGTTGTTTACCCAATGATTCTGAAACTACATATATTTTCTCTTAAACACTCATTGTCCAAGGTCTGAGTAACTAAAACGAGACTTCAATTTCATGTCTCCGTGCTTTCTTGAACATTGATTCTCCTTCGGTTTTTCAATTTCTCGAGAAAAAAATTGCATCTTTGAAATGAACCCAAATCAAAAGAAACCCAGGGATTCCGTAATCTRGGCCAAATCGCCTGAGGTAACTCTTCAATCCTCATCCCAGTTCCCAGATGAGGTCTTGGAGAAAGTCCTCTCTTTCCTGCACTGCCACAAGGACAGAAGTTCAGTTTCGCTGGTCTGCAAAGACTGGTACAATGCCGAGCGTTGGACAAGGACCAAAGTCTTCATAGGCAACTGCTATTCTGTTTCTCCTGAGATCGTCGCAAGAAGATTTCCGAGAATTAAAAGTGTGACGCTTAAAGGAAAGCCGAGATTTTCCGATTTCAATTTGGTCCCACATAATTGGGGTGCTGATATTCATGCTTGGCTTGTCATGTTTGCTAAAGTTTATCCCTTTTTAGAAGAGCTGAGATTGAAGCGAATGACTGTGAGTGACAAGAGTTTGGAGTTCTTGGCAAAGTCGTTTCCGGGATTTAAGGCTCTCTCATTGCTGAGCTGCGATGGTTTTAGTACTGATGGGCTCAAAGCCATTACCACAAATTGCAGGTACCAGCCCTTATTGTATTTCCTTGTTAATGTTGTATGTTTTTTTGGATTTGGATTTCTTTTCTTTTCTTTTTCGTTTTCTTTGCTTGATTGAATTTTCAGGTTTAATTCTGAAAGTTGCGATTTTCCTTCTCTGCTGTGGCTTTGAGATTTATTATCGAGGAGTCTTTTTCTGTGAACTATGTAAACTTTGAATTGGATTTATTCTATGTAGTTTCTGAAGCAATACTTGGTCCTACTTTGAAGGTGCTTTCTTTGCAATCCCTGTGAAATTTTAATAAGAAAGCAAGGTGAAAATAACAAATCCACCCCTTCTTTCCACAGCTCTCTCTCTCTCTCTCTCTCTCTCTCCCTCTCTTGCAGAGATGTGGGCATCAATGTTTGGAAAATTATGTCAAATTAATTGAGGTGATTTAGGTTTGGAGAAGATCTGGTGAGAGTGGGGAAGGGTGGGAATTGGGGGCATTGGGGTGTCTGTTTTCTTGCTTTCACTATCACAAACAGAAAGGTTATAGTGGATATTGAGTGCTGCTACTTTATGATATCTTTTTCTCTTCTTTTTCGCTGTTGCTTTCTGGATGTGACGTTTGACCTATTGAGGAGCATTCAATGGATAGATTAGCCTTGATGTCATGCTTTAATAGATATAGTCATTTTCACTGGTCAAGGTAGGCCATATTTGTCTGTATTTATAGTCCCAGTGGGACTATTTTGTTTGTGCTCATCTTTGTTGATTAGAAATTTTATCTAATTTTGTGGCAGACAAGAAATTACACTTATTGATGTGAAGAAGCAAGAGTTTACTGTTCAATTAGATTASCAGGATCTATATTGATGCATACTGAAAATCATGGTCTAAGTTACATGGTCAAATTGTAGATTTTGCGTTGAAGTTTATGCTCTAACTAAATAGAATGTAATAACAAGTTAAGATTCTGTATTGTGGGAACACGAATAAGGTAAGTCTCTGAATARAGGAGAACATATTTCACYAAGTATCTCAAATATGTTGGACTTTATATAACTGAAATACCGAGACCTTGAACTTTCTGATTGATAATCTGCCATATAACTTATTCTTCGGCAACCCATTTATATCAAATGCAGTCCTCACGTTCTTTGTTCATAACCTTCTGAAGTCATAGCTGTTCTATCTATTTTAATTCCTCAGCAATCCATTGAGGATTAGAGCAAGTTGAATTTATTTCTTGTTACCTTGTTGAAGGTTTCCCTGATTAGTTTGTTATCCAATTGTTTTTCATGGATATTCAGTTTTCTTGTTGTCCAGTCTGATCTTAGYTTTGAGCYTGGCTTGCAGGAAATTGACTGAGCTTGACATTCAGGAGAATGGCATAGATGACCTTAATGGAGAATGGCTAAGRTGCTTTCCTGAAACCTTTTCATCACTTGAAGTACTAAACTTTGCCAGCTTGAACAGTGAGGTCAGTTTCGATGCCCTTGAGAGACTTGTCGGTAGGTGTAAATCATTAAGGGTATTGAAGGTCAATAGAAGTATCACCTTGGACCAATTGCAACAGCTGGTTGTTCAGGCTTCTAATCTAATGGAACTTGGTACTGGATCTTTCCAGCAAGAGCTTACAACACGTTTCTATACACAACTTGAGAGTGCATTCAAAAAGTGCACAAATCTTCACACTCTTTCAGGTTTATGGGATGCCTCTTACCTCTACATCCCTGTTCTGTATCCTGCTTGTTCCAGTCTGACTTTCTTGAATTTAAGCTATGCAACTCTTCGCAGTGATGAATTTGCAATATTAATCACTCACTGCCCGAATTTACGGCGACTCTGGGTAAGACAAATTCTGTTCATGAATGCTTAGCATCTAATCAATCAAGTGAATTGATTACATGTTTCATAAAAGTTTGTACAAATGGATGATTTACCTAGACACCTAAAAAGCATATGAACTTTGCTAAGCCCAAATTAGGAATTTTACATGTTCTAGTCACAGATTTACTTGCTCCATAGCTGTTTACCTATGGACCTCCCCTGAGCTTACAGATATACTGAGCTGTTGTGTTGGTAAATCATCCATGTTCTTGAAAGATTATTGGTGTTTGCTGGAAGCACTTAGAATGGAGCTTCTGCTTTTCTTCTAAAATTTTCAGAGTTTCTGTTAGGTCCTTGTCTCCTCATTTTATTCCGTATATGATGATGCTAGGGGAGTATTCTTGCTTTCTTGATCTGTCCTTGAWGCAGTATACTTCAACATTGGCACTTTTAAACTGTTTGATGTTCACATGATATACATATTTATGTGTCATCCACATAGCRATATGTTTTTCTGGTTCTGGAAATTCTCCTGCCACCATCCCATCTACCCCTCCTCTGTTCTAGAATAGCAGGCTCAAAATCAACAACTTTGCTTATTTCTTTCTAATACAGGTCCTTGATACAGTTGAAGATAAGGGACTAGAGGCTGTAGGATCCAGCTGTCCCTTGCTTGAAGAACTTCGGGTGTTTCCTGCAAATCCTTTTGATGAGGATGTCATCCATGGGGTGACCGAATCAGGTTTTCTGGCTGTCTCCTGTGGGTGCCGTAAACTCCACTACGTGCTCTATTTTTGCCAGCAGATGACTAATGCTGCTGTTGCAACCATAGTGCAGAACTGCCCTGGTTTTACCCACTTTCGCCTTTGCATAATGAACCCAGGCCAGCCAGATTACCTGACAAATGAACCCATGGATGAGGCTTTCGGTGCTGTGGTAAAGACTTGCACTAAGCTCCAAAGGCTTGCTGTTTCAGGCCTTCTAACTGACTTGACATTTGAATACATTGGGAAGTATGCCAAAAATCTCGAGACTCTTTCAGTGGCTTTTGCTGGCAGCAGCGACTGGGGCATGCAGTGTGTGCTTGGAGGTTGTTCAAAGCTGAGGAAGCTTGAAATTAGGGATTGCCCATTTGGGAATGCAGCACTTCTCTCTGGGTTGGAAAAGTATGAATCAATGCGCTCTCTATGGATGTCTGCCTGCAATGTTACAATGAGTGGTTGTCGTTTACTTGCAAGGGAAATGCCAAGGTTGAACGTGGAGGTGATGAAAGACGAGGAAAGTGATGATAGTCAGGTGGATAAAGTTTATGTATATCGTTCTGTAGCAGGGCCAAGAAGAGATGCCCCACCTTTTGTTGTCACTCTCTGAGTCCGAAGGTAAAGAATTCCAGATTAGCTCTTTTTCTGTTTATTTGTCTCTTGTGTGCACAACCTTAAATGAGATCCTAGTCTATGGAGAAGCATAAAACATGTTTTCTCTACTTGTGCATCTCAAAATTGTTGTCTTTCTCTTCGTTCTGTCTTTTACTTCTGAAAAGCTAATCAATAGTTTCTTTGGATGTAAAACTTTACCTATTACTTTAGGAAGTGACTGTGTGAAATRACCATTGCAGTTTGAGATCAGGAACTAAAGGTAACTTGTCTAATCAAGCTTCATGGTGATTAAGCTCCTATAATGCTTTGGCTGGGAGCCACAGTTGAACATAGAAGTTGGTAAAGGGAAATGCTAAGTCTGAGCTTTTGGAGTTGCTCGTTCAGGTTCTATTTTTGTGCATCCACAAAGGAATATTATATTTCCCATCTCAGGACTTGAATAAACCTCCATGYCCGGCAGTTGTCGAGGAACCAAGTGTCCTGAAWTTACTTTCTTCTGGCAGAGAAATGGGGCTGAACTCCAAAGTCAGTGTGTAATAATCAGATATGGCAAAACAGTACTGGAAGATCCTCTTTTCTCTGGTTTCATACTATTCCCAACATTCGCCTCACCTGAGATTTTCTGTCTTATGACATGTAAATCGTTAAAATTTTTGAGAAGGATGCCATCAAGCAAAAGTCAACGACGTTAAAAGCATGCTGCTAGACCATATGTTCAAATATATAGGTGACAGAAAACATTGCTGAAAGAACCACATGAAATTAAATGGTGGAAATGGATTTGGGCTTCAGAAATCCTGATCAAGGTGAGATTAGTTTCTTGTGAGGAATTCCTCGAGCTGGCTCTGGTTATCCATGAGGAGAAGTCAGTTCTCAGCAACAGCTCCAAAGGAGATATAAATATTGCAAAACAAYGATATATCATCCTCTGTTGTAATCGTCAGATTAAAATGTTTGCTGGAAGCTATTTTGAGGTAATCCATGAACCCCATACATTCTTCTGATTCCCCCTTGCTTTATTAGCCATGGAAAGTGGTAGCTGAGTTGATTCGGTTTCCTATTCCTACATAACGTTGTGGGGGATTTACAGGCTGCAGCCTTAGCTTTGATCATCTATTTTCTTTTCTGTTCCTTTTTCAGTGTCATATTTCTGAGACCACATATATAGCTTTCTRGGTCCGTTTATCTCTTTTTCTTTTCAGCTCCTCCTTCGCGATGCATTGTGCTGTGCCTTTTGCATGGCGTCTACATGGAATCAACTGCTTTTCTCTTAATTCACAAGTACTTTCTTTTGAAGTATTCCTAGCAAGGAAATACCGTTTTCTGATTAAGATTTATACCCTTTTATCCATTTGGCCGCGTAGTTTTTATGTTTATATGCGTATTGATATGGGGGAGGGGGGGGGGGGGGGGAAGGGAAATGATCTTCTGCCTTGTAAATTTCATAGCAGACTTCTTCGTAATAGTTCTGTGTTTTCCAGAAAAGAGTTAGGAGCGAGGATATATCAAGGAAAAACATCAAAGTAGAGATGGGCTTCGGGCCCTGCATATACAATGAGACTGTAATCCAAATGTATCTATGTTGGATCGAATAGAATGATGGGCTCCCGTTGGCCCACTCATGTCCGGCATGTTCCTTAATCCTTCAACTCCACCGGTTGTAGATTAATTAGAATACCCTAAATGTCAGTAGTCCAATTTGTTGACAACTTTGTCGCGTCGGAGAAAAATAGGAGAAGGAAAAACCTAAAATTTATTTTTAAAAATTATCTCACTAATTAATTTCGTTTCAAAATTTAGGGGTTGTTTTCTTTGTGTTCTAATTTTTTATTTATTTATTTCTTTTGAATTCATATGWTCAGAGATTGTTGATTTTTCTATTATTTGGAAAATAGAATATTGAAAAAACTCGATRATTCTAAATGTGTTTTCTACGTTTTCTCATGTGTGTCTTTCGCGTTTTGATTTTCTTTAAAAACACGCAAAACWGCTGTCTTGTTTTCTTTTTRGTGTWTAAARTTTTAGAATTTATTTTGTAAAATAGGTAAATAAAGATGTTTTCAATATTTTAGAGATTTGWAAATGACTGCAAAAATAACCCGACTTAKAAATAAGGGAAATTCGTGGCAAGGTTTGACTTGGTAGGTCTCCTTATTTGACTTTATGGGTTAATAATTAGCTATCTCGGTCTATGATAATTCTTGCATGACCTCTATGTAATGCGTGCATACATCTACTTAATTACTTTTATATATATCCTTAATTAACTAAAGGATAATCTATCATTAGTGAATTCTGATGTCAGTAGATGACGGACAAAATGATCTTTTCCTTTTCTTTCGGCCATTAATACAATAAAAATTAACCTAAACAGAAATGGATTAATTTTTTGATAAGTAGATACGGATGATATTCTTATTTTCTTCCAAGCAAAGGTATTTGGTACCAGTGGTTCAGTTTTGGATTTCACTTGTTCCTCACTCAAAGTTATTCCTTTCTACCTAACCTTCCCGCCCATCATATATAAATTTCCCCTAATTATTTACCATCCTCTAGCAATTTTACCCTTTTTATGGGATCAGGATACCACTTTTCTCGCTATTGGTATCATATTATTGATTTTAAATCTAGGTTTGTACGGTTTTACTTTTAAATTTTATTCAAAAAACCTCGATATTGGTATTATGCTATCGATCTTGAATCTAAATCTATATAACTTTACTTCTAAACTCTATTCTATTCGAAAGATTTTATATCAATAATGGTAATGATTTTGCTCATCGGACAATAGACTAAAAGAAACGGCCATGACAAAATTGCCAATAGAGAAGAGGCTTAGTTGGATTCAACAAACAGGTTGCGACAGAAATGTTAGGGCTGCACGCTGACCTTATAATGGCAGTTGCAAAAGCAAAAGCTAGCAAAGAGAATTGAAGTCTAATGTCTTTAACACGAAGATCCTATAAAATAACAATCCGTGACCAGCAGAATAATGCTAATTCTTTGTCACATAGTAGATCCCTATTAGGACTAATCAAACTAGGTATCTACCAATAATTGTATCATGGGTCGGTTTAATCTCCAATTTCTTGTTTTTGTCATCTTCTTTGGGTGCCTTTTGTTGTGATGTCCATGCTTCTTCATTTTCCAACAAAGATATATACAATGAATTCTTCACGAGAAGGCCATTCATTCTCCAAGCTTACTTGTGAATGAGTTGGATTCCGTTTTTGGTTTGGTCTGGTTTTCTCAATTGAAATGCACCCCGAATGAATAGAGCTTGTCATGAAATATGTATAATTAGATGCTCATGCTTTAAACAAGTGTTCTCGACATAATAACGAACGTAATTAGATATGAATATCATAAACATACTTTCATTTCTTCTTTAAGTAAAGACAAAGGAAAAAAGTACATTTGGCTTTTAGAAAAAGAGTTAAAGCCGACCTAATGTATGTTTGAGAAAGAGCCCTTTATGCGTTTTGCTCAGTCGAAGGCCATAGAAAAGGTAATGGAGTAAATTTGTAATGGTGAAGAAGAAGGTCGATATCCATTTCTAAGTGATAGAAAAGGTGACCAGAGCTTGAGGCATCGGACAAAATGCTTCACGTGGTGGGGTGAAGCCCGTGTCATCCACCTCTATACCCATATGTCCCGGCAGAGGGTATTGAAAGCCACCCACTTCTCTTTTTGCCCTTTTCACCTAATCGATGAAAAAGGGGTCCATTCCTCTGAGGTTTTTCTTTCTTCATCGTTAATTACATTTCCATAGTTTTGCTCTCTCCCTTTTTTAACTTGATCAATCACACTTTGTTGTCTTTTGGGTTTTTAAATGTATTTACAAATTAATAATATATTAAAATTATGTAATGGAAAACATATTTAAAGATTCATAAAGGAAAAAAAAAAATTCAGAACATAGCTATATATATGGCTACTTTTCGAAATTGTTCATGGGACACTATCAATGCAGTTTCTCTTTTCCATTATTGCAAGCCACACTTGTCATAAAACCTAGATAACTACCAAAAATATATTAAGGTTGRTAAAATGAAAGRAAGAGGAAACAATATTAAATGCACCCAACTTTCTTATCTTACCCCAAATCTAGTATGAGTACTAGAGCTACTATTATACMACACAAGCTAGTGATATGCCTTTTACATCACTCAGCTTTGGGGCCCTAATTATATGGTACAAGGAAAATTGTTCTTTTGTCAAAATACTTTAGCATGAGATAAAATATTTGACCAACTTCCTAAGTTTGATTAAACCAACATGCAGTCTTGCAGCTTTGCACGCCCATTAAAAAGGCAGAAACTTCTGATCCAACTTCTCCCATGGTCCTTTGAGCAATGTCAAAGCTTTTGTCCTGTCCTTCTTTTCTACCTTTCAGGCAAACTCAGCCTCGACGCATAGAGTACCACAATTACCCCTGTATTTTTGAGAGTCAGTTTGAGCTGTCAASCCCAAAACCAAGGCGACAGTGGTAATTCAATTGYATCTWTCAGTTGTGCCACATAGCATTCAGCATTCAAATAGYTAGGGACGGGTGGAGAGACCTGGTCTATCTCTAGAATTCTTGATAAGATCTTTAATAACCTCAACTATCACCGGAATCTTGAAAGTCCTCGCCGGAAAATGATTTTTCCTCCTCGCCGATGAGAAAAGCCCAGTATGGGTGAAGAAAACAGTAGTAGTTCCTCAGAATCGGATCGAGTGCAAGACTTGCCGGAATCATGTCAGGGAAGGTTGAGTCTCCAGCATGCTATCGAGCTCATATCATCGCTCGTTACTCTCTCTCATTCAGTCAAGGTTTTTGCTACCAAATGGCAATCTATACGAGACAGGCTTCAAGAACTTCTCTCCGGCCTCACTGCAATGGAGAACTGCGATTCCAGCGACAACCCTTCACTCATTAGCGCTCTCGAATCCATCACAGCCACACTCACAGACTGCGGTACACTTGCACGGCGATGTGTGGAGCTGTCGTACAGTGGGAAGCTGCTCATGCAGAGCGATCTTGATATTGTATGTGCAAGATTGAATTCTCACATAAAGAATCTGTCCGAGATATATACCCTTGGTTTGCTCAATCATAGCTATGCCATTGTGTTATCAAGGCCTAGTCTTGGAGCTTCTCGTGATGACATGAAGATTTATGTCAAGGACTTGTTCTCAAGGCTCAAGATTGGTTCGCRGGACATGAAGAGACAAGCTCTGATTGCTTTCAATGAAATCATTCAAGAAGGTGATAAATATGTCAAGATTGCTGTGGAGGTCGACGGTTTAATCACTTTCTTGGTAAATTTTCTTGATTTACGCGAGAATGAGATTCAAGAAGAGGCTACCAAAGCGGTATCTCTGATTGCAGGCTTTGAGGCCTATAGGGGTGTATTGATTGGGGCAGGGATAATTGCTGCATTAGTAAGAGTTTTGGAGCGTGGGACTGAATTAAGTAAAGAATTTGCAGCAAGGTGTTTGCAGAAGCTAACTGAGAATTCTGACAATGCGTGGTCTATTTCGGCTCATGGTGGAGTCACAGCCCTGTTGAAGATATGTACTGGTGTTGATTCTGGTGGTGAGTTAGTATGTTTGGCTTGTGGGGTGTTGAAAAATCTCGTGGGGGTTGAAGAAATAAAGAGATTTCTGGTTGAAGAAGGAGCGATCGCAACCTTTATCAAGCTCGCGAGGTCCTTAGATGGTGTTACGCAAATATGCTCAATAGATTTTCTTCGAAGTATGGCCTCAGGAGATGACTCAATTAGGCAGATAATAGTTAGAGAAGGTGGGGTTCGCGCGCTAGTTCGCGTCTTGGATCCCAAATCGTTGTTTCCTTCAAAAGCAAGAGAGATAGCGTTAAAGGGAATAATGAGTCTATGCTRCTCCTCTACTAATTCTTTTGAAATATTGTTAAATTATGGATTTCTTGATCATGTCTTGTATTTTCTCCGGTATGGGGAAGTTTCAGCGCAAGAATTAGCATTAAAGGCTGCATTTTGGCTATGTGGTACATCAGAGGAAGCCAAGAAGGCAATGGGCGATGCCGGATTTATGCCGGAACTGGTCAAATTTCTTGATTCTTGCTCATTTGATGTTCGAGAAATGGCGGCAGAGACACTCTACAGTATGATACTGGTAACCAGAAATCGAAAGAGATTCGTGCAGAATGATCATAATGTGGGATTAGTTCTGCAGATGCTRGACAAAGAGGAGGTAAATTCAGGTAACAAAAAGCTCTTGCTTTCCCTGTTGATGTCACTCACGAGTTGCAACAGCGCAAGGAAGAAGATTGTGAATTCTGGCTACCTGAAAAAGATTGAAAAGCTCGCAGAGGCTGAAAATTCAGATGCCAAAAAGATTGTAAGGAAGTTATCCTCGAATAGGTTGCGCAGCTTTCTGAACGGAATCTGGCATTCGTGAAACGAATTTCAATTCTTTTTACCTTAAATTTTGTACTGTAAATCCACACTAGTTCCTCTGTTTTCTTTCTTTATTACCAAGTTATATTTGTGAATTCTATCTAGGTATCTTGTAGTTCTCAACTTCCTGCATTCTCTTCTTTCCTTTCTTTTCAGAAATGACTTTACAGTAGTACTCCATCTTTTAATTGTGCGATGAGGATTTGGTCCTATTTGTGGGTCTTGTCCAATAATGTCCATGATGTTATCTTTACGTGAGTCATAAAAATGGATGAAAATTGAGGTCTTTTATGTGGTTTTTCTAATGAGCACATGGGGAATGTCATGAAATGGAAATAGGCATGTGAACCGTTGTAATCAGTCTATTCCCTCTCTGCTGGAAGAGGAGAGCCATGCCTGCAATGGCTGCTTTCTCTGCTAAGCTCTCCTCTCTGAGTCTGTTTCTGTCAACTTCCTCGAGAACCAATCCAGGGTCTTCTTGTTTATACAGCTCCCGCTCATTCCTTATTCTTTTCTTTGGTGGATTTGGAGCTAGAGGCATGAGAGATGAGTATCTAGAAGGTGGCTTAGAAAGTTATAATGGCTACAAGATCCAKACAGATCTTACCTGCACTTTGCCGCACATTCAACCTAACTCAATATATACATAAACCACGTTTTCTTTTCTCATCTTAAATCATGACCATCATTTCAAAAGCACTTCATCGTATCTTGGTGGCTATTTTGAGTGCCCTTTTTCCTTTAAAAGGACCACCTTGTCATCTTGTTATTGTAGTAATAATAGTCCAATATTTAAATTTTTCTTTTAAAAGGGAAAAAGATTCAATCTTTCTAGTATTAGAAAATGAAAAGTGATTATATTGAATCTAGAAGTTATCAAAGGGATTCCGAGCACCCACACGTCCTCCGATTAGTACACTAATCAGGAGCCCGACGATGCCAACCTAACGAGGCCTACTAAATTGTCCATCTTATAATATCGGCCCATTCTTATTTTGTATGCAAATATTGGACATTTCTCCCACATTCTAGGCCCACTAATTCTCTGTGAAGYCCATCTTTGGACCAGTATGCTTAAAGTACCTCCGATATGGACTTCCGAGACTCAGAAAGAAAGAAAGAAAATGATCTATTTTAATTTCGGTAAATTTGACAATTTGTTTCAGAATATCAGTCGAAGGATTACGAATCCACAATAAGGCCCACTGCACACAGTTTTTCAAGATCCACTTTTTCTGTTATGGGCTTATGACAATTAAAGTATATGTGGTGGCCCAATAAGCTACCTAGCTTTGTCCAAGAGCACAATTCACTGCATGCTGTTGTCCAAGTTATAGTAAATGATTCCTGTCTGGATATCAAGTTAGCAACTTGGTCACTTAGTAAATGAGAGGTTATCATGTTGTAAGAATCTTGAGTCAGATTTTTCTTTGAGTAAAATTATAATAGTTAGGTTCTGTGAGCGTATTGAGGGAAAAGAAAAATTAAAAAGAAAACAAAAAAACTCAAGAAGGCGATAGATCAATCACCTAAGCAAAGAGGAGTCTAAAAAGACTTGATGATATTGATTATCTGTCTAATAAGGAAGGTGGAGCATGGATGAATCGGGTTTGACTCACTCCGAAATGGTTTGTTCACCGACTTATCCAAAGTTGAATCCAGAAAATTGACCTTAAAATGGAAAGTTGATAATCTTTAGTATTTGCTAAGTTTCCGCGCTGTATATTTCATGATCATGCCATTTAGCAGTTGAAAATATACGTTACTTAATTTGCCTTAATCCTTGTATATATTTTGGAAGCTTGACTTTGAATTCAGGCTCAGAACCGATTAGCCATTGTTTACTTTGATATTAAGTCAGTCATAGTATTGCTTAACCGTTCCAAATAATGGAGACACGATGACTTTTATATGTATATTTTAAAATAAAAAATATGAATATGGATACAATAGAATCTTCTGAGAAAGGGATTGCGACATTCAATGAAAAGGAKGAATAGGAATKTATCCTTACATATTAATCGTCATATCATCCTTATATGATCTGTCCTTTTCACTTAATCTGGTCATCATTGATGTTTATTCAAACTTCTTAGTTGTCACCCTCATTGTAATAACTTAATTATGTGTCTGCTAAACCTTATATTTTTGTCCCACCCATGTGAGATCTGTTTGGACATACATTGCAACTCAGTTTTAAGTGAAATAATCCCCATATTAGTGGACAAATATCTCAATTAAAAAATGAATTAGAGACAAAAACTTGGAATTCTATGAATAATTAAAGAAGCTAACCTCTTAGATCATATGAAGACATCAATTTTCTTGTTTGTTTTACTTATCACTAAATATTTGAGAACTTATATTCCAATTATTTCAAGTTTGAATTGAAAACCCCATAAAAAAGATAAATAATCCGACTCAAAAAACACTTGAGAGATACTCATACTTATCATAAATTCAAATCTTGATCACTCGATTAGAAAATTCTAACGCTTACCACTTAAACAAAATCTCATTCACAAAATGTTTGCTCTTAAGGGTCYCCAACCTCTTTACTGCTGATATTAACAATCATTCATAACATTGATAGAATCATGGCAACTTGTTGGGTTGATATAAAGAAAAATATTTAAATAACTTATCGCGATCGATAATAAGAAATTAACTACCACTTTCAGTAAACAAAGTCTTTCGCACAGGTCCSGTTTGGAATAAGTTTTTATTGAACAGCAAGGCCAAGTGGTCCTTACCGAATTATTAGTCCCTCACTRGGAGTTCAATATATCACTCTCCGATATGATTTTGAACGGTCCTGGAAGTCTGAAGCTTCCTTATTCTACAATGGCTATGGCGTCGTTGCAATGCCTACTTGATCGATAATTCCTGTCTTCTAGAAATTTTGGTGCTACGTGAGAAATGAACATAGACAACCACTTTCCTTTTTTTTTTTTTTTGGTTAACTGGTAAGCAAGCAACGAAGAAGAGGATAATGATTAATAAATGGCAAAGCACAATAACTGGGATATTCTCATGCGTTTTTTAATTTTTTTTTTCTCTCAAATCGGTGTACGTTAAATTAAACTTTGAGAGTCCATCGCAGCATGGTATGAAGGCGGCCCATATTTTCAGGAAGGAACATCATGGGATGGTCAAACCTGAACTGGAGAATTCGTTTATACGTATATACACATTAGTTGACTTTCCTGCATGACGTTTTAGCGGCTTTCGCATTGACTTTTCGTTTTTGCTTAGCTAAGCATTCCAGTCGCAGGTTTTATTATTATCCAGGGCAGCACGACTCTTTTTTTTTTTTTTTTTTTTGTCAGGGAAGTATGGGAACACCTAATTTAATGTGCTTTTGTCCCGACAAGAAACAATAGAAAATATTGTATGCATTTGTTTTTTAATTTAGATAGTTGATTCTTTGATTTTTTTCTATTTAATTAGTGATAAGTGTGTTGTGTAAGAAGTRAAAAATATACATAACATATTAATAAAAAGTTTGAAAAAAATTACTTCATCGTAATAAGATTGTTATGTAATTATTAATTATTGATTAAAGCGATATTAAGGTCATATGAAAGGAAATACCTTATCACATGGATCCTCAGAGAGCCAAGCTATGGGTTCTACACCTCACCGCTGTCCATTTCTAGGGTTTCCTGTTTCGTAAGAGTGCGACAGAGCATCACCGTCGGTTCATTTAAAGCAGCTTAACCCGTAGGTCCCTATAACCGAACGATGGCTGAAGGAGGAGACATGCATGATGATGACGTCTTCTGTGCTTGACTAGCTAGGCTGTGTGAACCCAGATTAAGATTACAAAAGTTTACGTGAATATATGGACTGAGATATTTTTTTATTTCTCCCTTCCTTCTCCATGATCAAGTCGTCTGTAATAAKGGAAGGCAAGTGAAGTRAGAGGCCATGACGCCASCAATGGAATGAGACAAGTTAAATTTCAAGTATGCACATCTGAAATTGGGAAATCTAGAACATCGAACTTCCAATACTGCAGCTCATGAGCCCGCAGGTCCGCAGCTCGGTTCGAATGCGGGGGAGCCATGAGCCATCAGTCCAAGTTCCAAAGATTCTTCACATTCATTTGAGTCAAGCCGGCCATAATTGAAGTTCGTGGCAATTGCCATTGCCATTWTCTTCCAAAATCATCATTTCTTCTRTTRTTCTTTTTCACTCTGACCRAAATGTAATAATGCAATACACCACCACCACTATATGAAAGGAGCTGTAGTGGAAGTTCGTGAAATAGTATCGAGTCAATGGCCCAATGATTTTAGACATCATTGTAAATGCATATACTTTATTTATACCAAAACTGCCGGCCATTGCACACAATTTGATCGGTGACCGGTGACTGCTGAGTTGCGATCAAATCGAAGTACTATACAGGAGAAGAAGGGCTAGCGGAGCGTACATCACGGGTTTTTGGCAACTCGCTGTGTAAAAGAGCATCAAGTAGTTCCTGAAAATCATTCTTTATTTTCCTTTTCTTTTTTCCTCTCGTGGATTTGTGGTACAATGTAAAAGAAGACTTGGAAGTCACGTTTATCATATATAGGCCATTACTACATGGACATTATCCAAAAGGCGATAAAGGTCAATTACTTTTATTAGGTGGACATATATTTTCATGACTCATCCTAATTCATTGCATTTAATTAACTTACGTGAAATTTTCCCATTCATAAGCGGTGGTGGTGGAGGAATGAGGTCACCGTATGTAAATATAGAAATTTTTAATAAGGCTAATTAACACGTACTTTTAGAATTATCTTAGTTAAATTTAACGTATTCTTTTATTTTCTAAGCGTACAAGAATATTTATCTTATCATAATTAATAGAAGTTCTAAATAATAATAATAATTATGAAAGGATTTAAATTTGGTTCATTTTCAGTTATATTATATTTATTTAAAAGATTCGTAAATGTAGGTAATTTATAGTAAGCTACTAACTAGTCATTCGCGTGTCATGCCATATCCATTAGAGAAGGCCCCACATGAAAATCAAAGATTTATCCACCTCGTAAACCCCCTTCGTTCTTAATAAGCCTTGTTACTTGTTCAGTACTCCTACCTCCAAGTCCCAACTGGACAAGCTTAGCCTTTTAAGATAAAGATAAAATACATGACCATATTATGACGTGTCATGCCTTTWTGCCAAGTGGGAACTCTTCGACTTCTCCTCACAGTGCTACGCTCAAAATCTACTACAACTGGCTTAAAATCTTATCCAAAACTTGAGCAAATTACATATAATTTGGCCAATTAGAGAAAGAAAAGATACTCGTTGATGTTGGTTTACTTTGAGGGTCCGCACCGGTAAACACTAAGCGATTTAAAAATTAAATAAAAAAAGATACTCCACATCTTTTTTGACAGCGATATTTTGCGCCTCACTCTACTATAGACTCTCTATATATACTCTTCCCATACTCCTACAATTCTCTTATCTTTTCTTCTTGATCTCTTTGCTCTATTTAGAGTGGCGCATCTGCCTATAATATCTTCGCACAGAGTTTTTCTTGAGGGTCCACGCCACTAAACAGTAAGCTGAGGTTTTCTTGATTTCTTCTAGTGAAGGTCTGTAGTTGTGATATCCTGATAGGAGAGCCAAAAAATGGCTGGGGGTGGTTTTGTTGAGTCTGGAAATGGGAAAGAATATCCAGGAAAACTTACTCTCTATGTTACCCTCACATGCATTGTTGCAGCCATGGGTGGTCTCATTTTCGGCTATGATATTGGAATTTCAGGTTTGTATTTGATTTAACCATGCGTCTGTGACTTTAATTTTTTTTTTTTTAAATGTCTTTTTCTGGGAATTTTCTGATCATGGGCTTGAACGTTGTCTCTGTGCAGGTGGTGTTACATCAATGGATCCGTTCTTGAGCAGGTTCTTTCCGAAGGTGTACAGGAACCAAAAGGCTGATTCCAACACAAATCAGTACTGTAAATTTGACAGCGAGACTCTGACTATGTTCACGTCTTCCCTGTACTTGGCTGCTCTCTTGTCCTCACTTGTGGCTTCGTGGGTCACCAGAACACTGGGAAGAAAGTTGTCAATGCTTTTCGGAGGTATTCTGTTCTTGGCAGGGGCTTTGATCAATGGATTTGCTCAGGGAGTCTGGATGTTGATTGTTGGCCGTATTCTTCTTGGTTTTGGTATTGGATTTGCAAATCAGGTAATTCCCATAGCCTTTCTTGACCGTGGATGATTGAACATCTCTCGTTGTTTCCTTTGAGAAGAATGTTGTTTGCCTTGTTTTGTATCGACAGATTCCATCAAAAATGTTTCTGGTTTTGTTCTTTGTTTGGACACGCGGTGCACGAACTTTACACGAAACGAAGAAGSGCATATAATTATTGGGTTTTGTTTGGTTCCTTGAATATTCCTGCCACCATATATATTCTCGTCACATTCGATCCAATTCGAACCGCAAAAGTTGCTGTTCAATGTCCTGTGCTCCAGATCTGATTCAATGAAAATACGTCATAACAAAGAAAAAAGATTTGTCTTTTTGCCATTACTTGTTGGACATCTCCAAGATCATGATTATTTTCTTCTCTGAATTTTTTATATTTGAAGGGCTAAAGCAGTTGAATTTGATCAAAATTGTATCCCATGGACTGCATTCATTGTAAATTTCTGATTCATATTTTTTCTGGGTTTCAAGATTTCATCTCCCCTTACAAATGATCTTCGTGTTAAATGCCTTAATTTTTTATTATTATAATAACATTTTTCCTGTAGACTTGACTCGTCATTATACGTTATTTTCGACCGACGTGATTGAAACGGCGTTTAATACAAACAAAAAGGCAACAAATTGACTTGTTAATTAATTTATTTTCAAAAAATATATGATACAAATAGCATGTTCTGTTTTTCTTGGCTTGAACAGTGAAATTGATGTTGTCTTTCCGCCAACCGCGACAASCGCATATGGGTCCCTTAAACAGCGACCTCTTGATTTTATGTTTTTTATTCTTCTTCTGGTGATTTGACAATTTTACTGCTTCGTAATTTAAATTTTTTTTTTWAAATTTTWACAGTCCGTGCCTCTATACCTCTCTGAGATGGCTCCATACAAGTACAGAGGTGCATTGAACATTGGTTTTCAATTGTCCATCACAATTGGTATTCTTGTAGCCAATGTGTTGAATTACTTCTTTGCCAAGATRAAGGGTGGATGGGGATGGCGACTGAGTTTGGGAGGTGCTATGGTACCAGCCCTTATTATCACAGTTGGATCTCTAGTTCTTCCTGAGACGCCGAATTCCATGATAGAACGCCAAAACTACGAAAAAGCCAAAACAAAGCTCCTAAGGATTAGGGGTGTTGCTGATGTTGATGAGGAGTTCAATGATTTGGTTGCAGCTAGTGAGGCATCTAGGAAAGTGGAGCACCCATGGAGAAATCTTTTGCAGAGGAAGTATAGGCCACATCTCACTATGGCTATTCTCATTCCCTTCTTTCAACAACTTACTGGGATTAATGTGATCATGTTTTATGCTCCTGTCTTGTTCAAAACCATCGGTTTTGGAAGCACTGCCTCGCTAATGTCTGCTGTGATTACTGGTGTAGTCAATGTTTGTGCAACTATGGTTTCAATCTATGGGGTGGATAAGTGGGGAAGAAGGTTTCTCTTCCTTGAAGGTGGCTCCCAGATGCTCATCTGCCAGGTGCTTATTTTAGATCATTTTGTTTCGTTTATTCAATTGAGTAATGTTATTTACTGGGGACTAATTCTTGCTTCTCTGCGCAGATTATAGTTGCAATTTGTGTAGGTGTGAAATTTGGAGTAGATGGCAATCCAGGTGAATTGCCCAAGTGGTATGCTATTGTTGTGGTGCTGTTTATCTGCATATACGTTGCTGGTTTTGCTTGGTCATGGGGTCCTCTTGGCTGGCTGGTGCCTAGTGAGATTTTCCCACTTGAAATCCGATCAGCTGCTCAAAGTATTAACGTTTCCGTGAACATGCTTTTCACTTTTTTGGTGGCCCAAATCTTCTTGACCATGCTTTGCCACATGAAGTTTGGGTTATTCCTCTTCTTCGCGTTCTTTGTAGTGGTGATGACAATCTTCATATACTTCTTCTTGCCTGAGACCAAGAACATTCCAATCGAAGAGATGAGCACGGTATGGAAACAACACTGGTTCTGGTCCCGTTATGTGACCGAAGAAGACTATCCAAATGGCGGTGGGGCTGTTGAAATGGGCAAGGGAGATGGTGCTTACAAGGAAGTATGATAATCAGTTGAATCGACAGAAGATTAAGAAAGCTGTATTTACGCAGTAATATATTCTCTGGTTTAAGATGATTGAAATTGATTATAGATTATTTACTTTTGGTAGCTGTTAGTCATACATTTTAACTCAAGATCATGAGATAATATATAAACTTGCCTTTCTTTGCACCAGCCTTTTTGTTACTGATGAAGACAACAATTAGACAAATGATGGTAAAAGAATCCAAATTAGCTCGTCATTAGCCCTTCATTAGTGCTTGCAAACAAATTACCAAAAGCTAATTACACAGAAAGAACAACAAATACAGAGAACTGAGACGACAGAAGAGAGGGCTTCTGAGATAAGAATCAATTATCCATTTTTACCTTGGCCCGAC
Organism: Rhazya stricta; assembly: GCA_001752375.1. Classification (NCBI taxonomy): domain Eukaryota; kingdom Viridiplantae; phylum Streptophyta; class Magnoliopsida; order Gentianales; family Apocynaceae; genus Rhazya; species Rhazya stricta. The sequence continues at coordinate 1,396,396 of MEJB01000021.1, read as the reverse complement.
AGTCCCAACTTCAGCTTCAGACATGAGAAGTATGAAGGGGAGGTATCAAATTCAAAAGCAAGTAAATGCGAGTAACGGAAGAGCGTTATGGCACCGACGTTCACGAACCTAAGAGATTTACCGACATAAAAAGGATGGAAATAATTAAATGAGATGACTGAGGACTGGTATGGTACTAAAACTTTACAAATTTGGGATACTCTCTGAACCAGGAAACATGGAAATTTCTCTTTTTCTTTGGTACCAAGATTCTTGGTCGCTTCTTACCAAACAAAAGATAAAAGTGCAACATTATCCTRGTCACCTATGATTAAGATTAAAAATGATTTCTTGGATGACCCAATGTGCTGTCCAAACAATGACGGACGGGCAACTCACCAGTGACCAAAACAGAAAAAGAAAAAGGACTAAGAACGAACCGACCAAACAACCAGACGAGTAATCATCAACGTTCCGTGCCGGCCGTCTCTGTTCTCTTCTTCTGATTTTTCTTTTCCTTTTTCCGTTGAGTGTTAGAATCGATAATCTTCAAGTTTCTATCTCAGAATTTACATCATTTCTATGTACTTCTGACTTAATAATCATCTTTATAAGACTTAAATCATAGATAACAGAAGGGTTTTGTGATCTCATACTTGATAGTGTTGTTCCTTTCAAATAGTAAGGGAGAGAGAGATGGTTAATGAATTCTTTCACGGTTTTGTTAATGAAGCAGAAAACAGGATCATGAAAGCTAGGGTTAAATGCATCTGTACTAGTAGTGCAAAGATAGGAAATTGGACGGTCATTTGAGTCACGGTTTTGCAATTACCAATTGAAGAATGAATCACATGACTCTTTCATCTTTCCAATTCGAATACACTTTGCATCTTTCCAACAAACTATTGGATATGTTTTTGGATAAAGATGAATAGGGAGTGGTTGCTACGTTGTTTTCTTGTTCTTTCCTCTGGTTTCTCTTTCACACTACATTTGCCATTAATGAGTGATTTGTCTAGCAGATTCTCAGAGGTGCAGGGCTACTTAGGACTCTTGCACATCTCGGTTCACCAAGAAGAGTTTTGGGGAAGCCTTCATAAAGGGATGTTCGATGTGTTTCCTTAATGCTTGGCTTTTGAACTACTCTTCACAAGTTTCTCCCCGGATTCAATTCTCGTAGGTTCTGAGCCACAACATTGACCTAAACCAATTATTAAAACCCTTGCGATGCATAATCGGATGAGCATTTCATGGATATATTCGACTATAATTTCCAGAATCCTTGGTAACATTTCCAAATAAGAAAAGAAAGAGGCTTTTCTGTGCCTGGTGTTAGTGTGACGTGAAAGAATATGTTAAGCAAAAAGGTAGATTTGATGGACCGGGTATCTGATGCTTCAAATAAAAAGGCAGGTAAGCTTGAATCTGGTAATAATAATTCCTCTTCATGGCCTAAACCTTGTAGAACAAATCAGTCAGAAAAGGAAAAAGGTTTGAATTGAGAATAGGCTAGAAGATAATAAGGACGTTATTCTTTTTCTTAAAAAAAAGTAATGATTTAAGAGAATATTATTTGTAGAACAATATTGATCGATTAATTTCAAAKYATTTARTTTTTTATCCTTTGATATTTTTTACAGTTCAAAATATTTCTCTCACTTTTCTCTACAAGTATGAAGAACATTAACTAAATATTCAATATTAATTCTCCACTWAATCCAAATTGTATATCATTTGAAGTAAATTTTATCATTCAAATTTGTTTTAATTTTTTCAAAATATATTCTATGATTGATTTTGTGCTTCAAATAACTTTTCGTAATTTAAATGAATAAAATGATCCATTATGTGATATATCTAGAAAAGAACCCAATTGACAGTCCATCTTCTTCTAGCCCAATAAGCGTAAGGTCCAAGATGATTGTTTTTGTTTCAATGTCTTTCCATCTTTTTAATGGCCTAGCTAACACCGACTGAAATGGACCTAGCCCAACCATTGAAGGTTCAAAATGTTTATCGTTTTTATGGGCTAACTAATGCCAACTGAACTGAGCCTTAGTTGGTTGCAACTAATTAGAACTTTACCACGGTATCCATTTAGCTACTCAGCCCAGCTTGGAACACCCAGAATTGATAGAGATATTCGCAACAAACGGATTTTGGATTGACAAGAGTAGAAATGACTGCTGGTGATGCCAAAGATTTGCATGTATCACCTTTAGGCTTCAACCATCCCTACTATTGTTTAGCATGTTGGAGTCCGCTGCGATTACAATTAAAGAATGGAKCGCAAAAATATCAAGATTTTGTTGGCTTTTAGCTAGGATGGTAATCTTCATAAAGAGGTAAAAGAACTGGAAGCTTTCAAAYATTTGCATGCTCCATTTTGCCTTGGGCAGTCATTGTAACAAGAAACATCAAAAGCACTGGAGAGTAGATAGAGCAAAAGTCTGAAACTTGAGTTTGCTTTGCTTATATTGAAATCGACTAAGATCGACGGTGGTATATTCTCCAAGTTTTTCTTTCAAGAATTTCTCAAGTAATGAAACTATGCTAGAAGATCAATGAGAAAATAGGTTGCAATACAAACTAAATATTAAATCTTCACATTTTATTTATAGTATACAATTCAGTGGAATTGCAAGCTTCTGAAATCTGATGTTTCCAATTCTGGTCAAGTATTTCAAATGATCAGTACATGGGCTAGCCGGTCATTAGGATAATCCGGCCTCGGTGCAATTTTCTGCATATCATAATTATACAGAAATTTACAGTTGCCGGCACAAGAAATCTTTCTTGGAAATATCCAGAGCCAAGATTTGTTGTCTTCGCAATTCTTCAGATAATTCTCTGATCCTTGTATCAATATCCATCTCTGCTAGCTCTGGGACCAGCAATTGAAAAACATGACTTTCCGGAAAGAATCATCGACCTGATCTTGCCGAGATTCTCCTCCCCCACGACCACTCCCGTCTTGTAGCACAGCACTGCCAGTGGAGGAACTTCTCCTGCTCGGCCGGAGAGCCCGAAAACCAGAGCTAAACTTGGAGCATTGGTCAGTTTGGCCTTCAGTAATAGTGAGTACATTAGCCGCCATACAAACTCTACTTAGATAACTCATTTGTACTTTCAAGGAACAATGATAACTTTCGATCGTGTTGTGAGTTCACTAGGAAAGAGCAAGTGATATATAGGAGTTGAGGGAACATTATCAGTTGGCGAGAGACAGTGGTTTCAAAACTTTCCAGTGGCTAAAGAAAGGGGACTACTTAGTTTGCATTAAAGATTTGGCCATACATATCCCTTTTTGCCGCACAGCGTCAGCAATATTGTCGAGTCACCCATGGCGATGGATAAACTGGGAGCCGGAAAGAAAAAAAATAAATCCAGAGGAAGATCCGAATAGGGGACAGAAGGCCCAAAGGTCTAAAAGCCTCTATGAGTCTATAAGAACTTCGTGGAGATCTTCTACCCTATTCATCATGATGTGGCCCTTTTGGTCCCCCATCAGGCCTCTAGGAACGAAGCTGTGGGAAAATGGTTCTAAAAAATGTTTTAAAATCTCAATTCCTTATATATCAATCTTCTCAATTAAGGATTTAATTTTGAAAAGAAGTGCCAATTTGCTCCTTCCATTAATTTTATTCCATACAATCGGAATGTGTTTTTTAATTAAAGTTAAAGAAGGGCAATATGAWAAATTCACTTAACATCAAGATCCTTCAAAATTTGCTCCTTCCGTGAATTTTCCAGTAACAAAAAAACACATTCTGTTAGTTGTATGGAAGGAAATTAACGAAAGGAGCAATTGACATTTTTTCTAAAACCAAGCCCTTGATTAAAACTATTGAAATATTAAGCATTGAATTAAAATTTTGTGACATTTTTGAGGGCCATTTTGAAATTCACCCTTACTATTATGATTTGTCCCTTACATTCCCAAAACTAGCTGCGACCCTTGAATGGGTTGATACTTTTGGCTTCGGGTTCCTATTTTTCTGTCTGTCCACGTAATTTTTGTTACCTTCTTTTCAAGTCCAACATCCGAAGAAATACTAGTATCTCAGATTATCATTCTTGTCTCGGTATCTAGTAATATGAAACCCAATCACTTTCCAAATTTAAGGACCACAGTCCACGAAACAAGAAAGAATTTAGCAGCAAACTACCTAGTCAAGAGAGCTCGGCACCGTCCTTTCTACCACGGGTTGCAAGCAGCCCATAGATTACATATAGTTAAAATCGCCGTCACGTTGATATCACCATCACATATTCAAATCAGTCGAGTTTTGTTTTCATTCATTTCTTACACATCATTAGATGGTTGAGAATTGGAAGAAATAACGCTGAAACTATCTATTTCTCTTGCATTTTCAATTTTCAGATAATAAAAAAAATATATAAGGATATAAACATCTTCATATATAAAAACTATTGAAATCCCAAAGACATTATTCCTTGAACAACTAAGAGATGGTAAATATCTTCTTCTGTAAAGATTCGGTTGATCTGGATGGCCTCTTGTAGTTAAAAGCTATACCCTCTACTATGCGGATGTGGCTCATGTTTTTCAGTATGGTATTTGTTCAGACATCTCCTTATTAAGTAAATAACTAGCCGTTGGAACAATAGGGAATCTCTTCCAAATACTACATTAAAATGAGGGGGAAAAGAAAACCATTGCTTTGCGCTTACAAGGTGTGCACAAATAAGAAGATCAGGATGAAATCTCCAATCAAATTTAAATGCTCAGATGTAATTTATCTGCTGATGCTAAAGATGTCATTAATCCAGAGAAAACTGAATTTGGAGGTTTGTATTACAAACTAACTGGATGGCTTTTCCCATCATCAAAGGAACAAACTACATTATCTACAAGCTGGTGCAATAAGCTCAATTCCTCATATTACAACGTTCAACTCGCAAATTTTTACATTTACCATCATGGATCTCATGCAACTAATATGCTTTTAGATGGCAACTCAACAAACAATAGAGCACAATATTCATCTCAAAGGAAAAACTGCAAACAAGAAATGCCTTTTTAACTCTTATACCGAGTCTAACCCTTCAACTTGCTGCCGGGCCAGGTACCTTTCTCTTCTTTCTTTCTATAAAACAAAGTTAAGCAAGGGAAATTAAGAACATCCAATTAAGCAATAAATTCACAAAAGATAAACAAATGGGAAATTGAGAAGTCAAACTAACCCATTCATCAATTACAAGTCCTTCGCCAATGATCTTGGGCCCTGTGTCTTCTGGAGGCTTCTTGCGAGCCTCAAGAGCAGCCTCAGCCTCGGCCAATTGGCGGTTCAATTTTTCGAGAGCCTTCAATCAAGTTTTCAACATCTTTCAGTTACTTATTATCATGTATGTCAATAACAATTGAGAATGTTTTCTCTATAAGAGCAGTTACTGCATGCTACCAAACAAAATTATTTGGCAAGTAATCTWGACTTACAGGGCTTGGGCGTTCGACATCAAGAAAAACAACACGCAGTATCTGCTCCACAGCTACTTGATCCTTCTGCTCATCAAACTGAGACAAAAGATGGAAGTATATCAGTACCAGGGTGCTAAAAGAGGATTTCCTCAGAAGTAATATGTTCTCCTCAACCAGGAAACTGCCAACAGAAAGTTCTAAGGCAAATTGCATATAAGTATGCCAGTTAAACATGATACTGAAATTTTAAGCCCCTCTCTGCTGATCAAACTATAGGACAGACAGGCCATTGTTCATTGCTTTCTTCAGATCCCAATCTAACTTATAAAGCTGTGAATATCCAACATTAACAATCATGCTTATAGATGTGATGCTCCAAGATGTGATGCTCCACATAATATTATGGCAGTAATTAGATAGCAACTCTTTCTTTCTAAAATTTCATACTCACCATTGCCATTGATACAAATTCAAAACCAGCACGATTTCACTTGTTAGATCMTTTCCCTCTGTCTTAATAGTTATTATGGGTCCAATCATAATAAGAAATTTACATGCTCTTCCTTTTTAASCGAGGGTAATGGMYGAAATACAGATTCAAAAGTGGACTTATTATGACTGTACATTATTTTGGAATATCCTTAAAAGAAAACAAGAGCCTACCTTTTCTTATATGAAGAGATTAATAAAACTAAATCGTGATAACTAGAAACTATGAAGTTGAATTCAAGCCAAGTATTTAGTAATGACCACCAGGGTAATATAAGACTTGAGKTATGCACATTTGAATGTGGCAACAGTAAAATAAAGGAAAACCACAGAGGTAGTTAAAGCCAGGTTTGCACCCACCAGCTCCGGAACATAGTCCATGGCTCCATTCACCTTTAGACTCATGATCTTAAATTTCACCCTGCTCTTCTGATCCATAGGCTTTTCATTGTTCTCTGGGTGCTCCACAAACTTGAATACTATTATTCCACTCAAAAAGAACAGGAAGAGGAATTTGTCAGACTCATTATAGAAAATAAAAGAGAGAGCATAATGAAAAGATAAAGAGCATATCTGCATGCAACTAATGTACAATTAATTTCAACTAGCAATAAAAGCTGCGGAATAAAGTAACTGAGCTATTACCAGTTGCGATGATACTCTCACCAGGGGCAAGAACAGCCCCAGGAGGACGCATGAAACAACTCTTTGGTGCAGTRGTTTGGAACTATTTCAGCATTAAAAAATTAATCAYCTAAACAGAATGTGTAAATTGATAATTAGGATATGATGTCAGCGGTATAGACCAAATCAGGGAGCATAAAGAGGATATTAGTATTCAATCTCAATTATCAGTATGAAGAACAGAGACGTTTAAGCTGAAAAGTAGAGACAAACTACAACTTGACTATAAAAGTGGATCACAAGTATTCAGAGTACCTTGAAAGCAACATGAGACTTGCTTGAGTTTTTAATCCTAATAGCACTTCGTACTTGTTTACCAGGCTCATCTAGAAGAAGCAGCAAATCAAAAAAGCAAGTAAACTTTAACCAACATACCAAAAAAAGAAAAAAAGAAAAAGAGCAATAGCAGTATCTCCTATAACTGAATATTCTCTAAGTAAAAGGATTAGAAGTTAAAAGAGCAAAAGAAGGCGAGCAACTGAGATAGAATCTTCAGACATATCAAGGAAGTATAGCGGCGTTTGAATAGTTGACCAATGGATACATAGATTAGAATGGAAGTGGATCTTAAAAAAGGGCCTGCAAACTGGCAAAAAAGGTAAATATGAGGAATGGAAGGATTTTGGCTCCTATTATTAGTGTTAGCACATGACCATCGTTTAATGTAACTTCTCACTAAGACGAGAAGAATACTACCAAAGCACAGCTCATTTGTCTAGAATGTGGAAATGAATTAGGATTTTCATTATTTTCCTTTTTCTTCTGTGAGCAAAGTCAATTAGAGAACTATAGCAAATTGGCAAAACATGAAAGATATATTACTTGAGGCAATAGCTTGTTTGATTTCAAGTAAAGCTGGCAATGAAAAGTTTCATAATAACTTGGACAACTCCAACCGTTATCCTACTAAAGCCATACTCATGATCCTTTAAAAGAAAAGCCAGGATTTCGGCAGGACAATTTGCCTGCAGTTAGTGCATGTAGACATTCTTTCCAAAATTGTACCTTAGAGACAGATATGCRCTTACATCCAACTTAGTCTCGTCATCTAATTCTACAGTTCTGTTGGATCTTGTCATCAGAATTGCAGCAATCAGCCACAYTTTCCAAGATTTCGCTCCATTCTAATTTACCTGTCARTTACTYAATACTAAGTTTGTCATCTCATCCAATATACCCAACAAGTTTAATCATGGACACTTAAGAAAATACAATAAAATGAATAATAGCTAAAACACCCACAACTAATAAAATTCCATGATACAGCCTCTCCAAAATCCATATCGAGGACTAGCGTGTTACTTTTGGGACTTGTTAATTCTTCAAATACAAGAGGTACATTCATCCAGTTTTATCCATTCAATAACAACTCTATAAACTCAATTTGATTTTAGCTATATCGGAGTCAAAATTTACAAATGCTCGTGCTTCAAGTTTTCTTGCTCTATACCTTAGATTACTTCTCCCTAGAAACTGAAAAATTAAGTGACCACTGAAGAGACAAATCACCTGAATCGCACTCATTACCAACAAAATACCACCAACCACGATAAATCAAAGGATAGTTACTAACTCTCAGCAGTTTTATTGCAAGTTAATGGAAGTTCATATAGAAAGCGAAGTCCAACTCCAGCAGAGAGAAAGAAGCGAAAGCAACATCAGTCTCTTCACTCGGATCGAGCATAAAACGAACACAAACAACTAATAATATCCACAGACAGGCAAATAATATCCACACACAGCCCTATATCTAGTTATGTAAACAATAACTCATAAAATCAAAGGGAGCGGTCTAATTACATGGAAAATAGAGCTTATTTGATGGATCAAGTTTCAAACGACGCCTTGTAGGAAGAAGAGATCTAGCTACCGAGGAAACAGAGCTGGAACTATTGTTATTCTGAGAATTCGATCCATCAAGGTTCTGTTGCGCACTGTGATAATGAGCAGTAGTACTTGAATGCGAGTTTCGGAAAGGCAGCTTAAACAAGCCCCACACTTTTCCGTCCGACGCTGCTTTGTCGTCAGCGATCGCCATTGGTCAGAAGAAATGAAGCAAGRTGTTGGTTAACTTTACCGGTGAGTTTGCAGATTCTGCGACGTCGTTGGGGTTTTGAACTTTGAACAGGTCTTTTCAAAACCGAAGAGATTGGGGGGGATTGGGTTGGTTGGTTTCCCGGTCGGAATGAAAGGAATGGATAGAGCTCTGTCCCTCTACTCTATTTATTAGGTGGAGTTCCTTTTCTTTCAAAATCTTTTTGAATTTGTGGAGGAACAATTTAATGTCTTTTTTATTTTCATAATGGCTTCTATATGACTAATTATGATTTTTTTAACTACCTACATATAGTAATATTAGATTTTATGAAATAATTTAATATGGAGCATCGCTGGTATATTCCTTGAATCCATTTACTTTGAGAAAGAAAAATAATATTACAATTATATTTCTTTTCGAGATGGATTTTTGTAAATGTCATAGTTTAAATAATATAATGGGTAATAAATTTTGAAAATTAAAAATTAAAAAGAGCAGGCCATGACTGAGAATGGCAACAAATTGAGCGTGTTGAATAGAGAATGTTGACCTTGAAAGTCGAAGAAAGGGAAGCTTTTTTTGTTTATATCTGTTGGGCTTTGTGGACATCACTGTTAAGCATAATAGATAATAATGGGGCCAGTTCGTCAATTGGTTAGTCCTATTTTCGTGGGAATAATGTAATTAAAATAAGATGCCTTGAGAATCCAATGAAGAATGACTTTTTTAATGTTAAAGTGCACTTCTGTAAAACTAAACCGCGTGTGACTAAAATGCCCAAAGAGGGGCAAATTTTTTTCTGTGGGTATTGTTTATTTTTAATATAAATTGAGTATTTCGAATTTTGTCGTATATTTTTTTTATGCTCTTTCTTATCTAAATTGAGAAAACATGACATTTATTATATTTAATTTCTAGAATAAAATGACGATAACTTGTATTATTTCAATTAAAAAACACGATGTTTAAATAACGTATTAAATAAGTTTTTCATATATAATTTTTTTAAAACTCTTTCTTATTCAAATTAAAAAACACGTCTATTATAGTTAAATTCTAAAATAAAAAAAATAATGTATTGGATGAATTAAGTATATATAAACATTGTGTCATATACAATTAATAAGACATTGCTAGTTAAATTAAGTTAAATACACATCGAATGTGGATGAAGATTAGCTAATCTTCAAGCGTTGAAAATATTCTTTATTATTAATAATAAATGAAAGATAAAAATTTATTTAATTGACCCCCTATATATTTTTTTAATAAAAAATTCGAACTAATCAAGAAATTATCATATTGATTAATAACTAGGAGCTTTATTCGTGCATGGTTGGGCCCTGGGAAAGGATAGACAAACAAGAATTTTGACTGGCTCAATCTTAAGTACTAAATAAAGTTATTCTTAGGTCCTTGAAGGATATAATAGGCGTTGATATCCATTATGGTATGATCTAATTGAGACTCAATTGGTAAAAGAACAGGATGCTTCTCTAGAACTGCAATTGAGAATCATCGTCCCACTGAAGGACTGCAGATTCCAAGTCCTGCTCTCGCTTTAGCTTATCCTTTATAAACCAATCACAAACTCTACCAGCGTTCAGCTCTTCAATTGCACATCCTTCTTGCTCTGCTATCACTCTTAGTAGATTCAACGACGATATCTGCAGACAAACAAATTCCATAAGAAACATTAAAAGGATCTTGATTATAAAGCAAGAAAGATGACTGAAGGAGCATAATTACTGTTAATCGACATAGGAAACGTTCATGAGAGCTTAGACCGGATACTTCAACTAGACCAGCTTCTTCCAAACTCAAGAAACTACGCCTCTCGCTCGCTTTCTCTCCACCACTGCATGCTATCACCCATGCTTTTCTTCTTGCAGGAGCAGCGTTAACACCGGCGGGTCCTTTTGTAGTTTTTCGGAGGTTAAATTCAGTGGGAATGAACGACTGAAAATTTCCCTTACAAAATCTCAATGTATTCATATTCTAGAACTATGGGCGCTTAGAGGTCGCAAGAAGCACAACACCGAAAGGTTTATRCACCTTTTAGTTTTGTGGTGGAAATGCAGCTATAGGTGACTCCGAAGCCTGGACGAATAGATTACGCGTGCTGTCACTGCTGTTCTTAAATCTCAATAGGCCCAAACGATATTTTCAAGATTTGGGCCCTGATATACCATATATATGGCCCACAGCAAGCCTTTTTTTTTTTTTTTTTTTTTTGTTTTGAAGTCTTCCTCATGTTCTTTCCCGCAGGTTTCATTTTTCTCTTCATATCTTAGATAATTGATGAGACTCTTTTTCATATAAACAGTAATTTATTTGAAAAAGTATATAATTGTTGATCATCAATCGCACATTTGTTGGGGAAATCTGTTTCCTCGAAAAGGAAAACACACATATTTGCAGGAAAAGTGGAAGAAATTGAGTTATATATGTTAAGATAGATTGCATAAAGGTCGTCTCGTGTATTCATCAACCTTCATATATACAGAAAGGGAAATTACAAGATTCTGKKGATATTGATATTTACTGCAGATGAAAGCACGAAAAAGGAAGAAGAAAAACATATACTACTCTATATGACTGTGTTGCTTTAATGAAGGTTTATCATCAATTAGGACCCCAGCAGCTCAAGAACATGACAGTCCGGAGAGATTTTTCAGCATGCTTCAGCTTCTCAGCCTTAGCTGTTTTGACGGTGGTGGAATCAAGAGCACCAGAAAACACCCTCGCTTGCCTTGATGAACAACCACCGGCCGAATCCTTGAGATATTCGATAGTGGTTTCGTACTTGGATGCCAGGTCTTTCATCTCCTGCCTCACCCTCATCAGATCTTGGTAACTCACTCAACTCAGGCAAAAGCTACAAACTTGCAAAAACTTCTTCTCTTTCAAGTTCAAGCAACAGTTCTAACGAGGCTGTAGTTGTTTCTGGAGACTGGAAATGGGAACTTCTTTCGAGTTCGATAATGAATTATGTTTAAAGAGCTTAATTTATATTAATATATAATGGTCTAGTCGATGGAGTATTGGAAACAGGTGTCTGCTGAGAAACAACAGCGGCTATTAGAGACGTGACTGAGCCGAAATTGCTGAGGAAACTGGGGGCTACCGGCTGGGCTAACTCTGCGGATGGCTCCTGACAATTGCCGGTTGAGCTTTCATTAAACTTCTATGCACTTGCATATCCGGTTTAACCTGGAGCATACAGAAACTAAAAAAGAAAAAATAAAAAGAAAAATACAAAATACGTTGTTTGAAGAAGAGGAAATACAAAGATTTGGTTCACGCCGAAATGTCCATTATGCTTCTGGAGGTGACAAAGCCCGGAGTCTCCTTTATCCTCCAGGCATGATGCAGAATGAAAATAGAATCCACAAATAAATATTTTAATCAGATTTTCTCTATTTTCTTCCTTGGATAATTTTTGGAAAAATCCAAAGATTAATATGTTAAAAATTAAAGATCAAACAGCCAGACTAGCACGTGCTGGTCTTTTTTTTTTTTTTTTGGGTGTAAATTGAATCTTATTCGAATATATAACTGAAATTATAATATAGGACTGGACAAAGGCAACAGGTGCTGGTTTTACTGGTTCGTTTCCTTCCGTGCTCTGGACACCTGACTAACCAATCCGCCGAGGAATTCCTATCTTGGCGGCGCTGTTTTCTTGGCGCCTTATCCATGGATCTTCTCCGCTACTCAGTGTCTCGATTCCCTACTGCTCGCCCTCAGCCTAACTTCCGTGCACCTCTTCGCCGTTGCTTCTTCAATGTTAGGTCTATATACAGTATCTCCGGATACATTTCTCGAAATCTTCCAATTTATAGTGTCTCATTGTTGCGATGCTACTTTTGCAGGTCGAGTGTGACTCTGCCGATTTCGGAGGAGAAAGCGAAGTACTACAAAGAGCTCACAGCGGCGATCGATGTTGTCGAGAGAGCTTGTCGCCTCTGTGTTGATGTAAATTTTGAATGCCGTTTTCTATTTTTTCCTTTGACTTGTGGTCTTCTTGGCTGTTGGGAATAGTAGAAAAAGCTGTAAACTGCGTCTTCGCCCGAGTTATTAGAAGTATGCTCTTTCATCTTTTGTATTATCTAAACTATATCTTTCTTAAAGATTTCAAAGTCCCACCATGACAAGGAATTGTCCATTTTGGCTGAAAATTTTGCATTACTTGAAATTCTTTTGAAATTCGAACTTTCTTTTTTATTTGTAAATCAGAAGGTTTTTAAATTATTATTCTTTATGGTTCAAAAACTTTTAGAATGATAAGAAATCTTCAATTGGTGAAAAAGTTTGCAGCTTTTTTGAAAATTTTGGAAATGAAACCCAGTGAATTTATCATGTACTACCTTTTCTTTAACTGTCCAATGTGTTGATCAATTTTTTGATTTTTAGGTGAAGAAGTCTTTGTTCTCGAGTGATGGGAGGATTCTTGAGAAAAATGACCAAACCCCAGTAACAATTGCTGATTTCGGAGTGCAGGCTCTTGTTAGCTTAGGTAATGTGTCTTCCCCAATACCACATTACGGACGCCTGTTTTCACAACTATGTTTAGTTACTAAAGATTTGCAGGAGTAAGCTATTCTGTAACAATATGTATTAAAGAGTTAAATTGTCACATAAATTTTATCATTGAGTGTCCAATAGCTAACTCATCTATAAATGCTTTTCAATGTGATTATTAATCTTTCGTGAATCAGAAATTCTATATGTACTCTAAAGATATGGAAATTGTTTACCTATTGCCAAGAAGGCAATTTAATAAAGATTTACATCACTTTGTGATCAAATATGGAGTATTTTGTTTATACATTGTCGGACAGGGCAAAATGATCTTGGATAGGTGAAGATAAGAAGAATATATTTATCTGGGGTAGGAGATTTTGGAATATATGAGTTACTATGGCTTCTTTAATTGAGTCCTGAACAGTACAATGCATAATATATGTACAGCTCTTCAAGTCATTGACAAAAATTGTGTCAAATTAGATCTAGGAAGTAGGGGAGGTTTATTTAAGTAACTAGCAGAAGACTTTTTGCCTGTTGGCCCTTCAATCAAACAATTGATCTACATCTGAATCCAAACGATAGACTTAATTGACTTGTTAATATGCAGTTTCTTCTGCAAACTCGATCTCTGGCCAGAATGAATTTGTAAAACTGGGACCAATGAGCAGACAATCAATTCTAAAGAACTTATTAACTTAGATGAGAGTAAATAGAAGAAGATTGGATACCTTGTACCAACTAATTTAAAAGTTATTTGCTCTTCATATCATGCTTTATTTTAATAATTTATCAAGGGAGCTAACTTATGAATCCCATTTTTAAATCGAAATTTGACTCATATGATGTGATGGTCTGTTTACGGAAATTGTTTTAATGAATCATAGAAGTGCTATGCTTTCCCCTTGATTCTGTTATTTCTGATTATTTGTCTCCTATCTTGGTAGTAGAGATGAGCAAATTATTCCCTTCTACTCCTCTGGTAGCAGAAGAGGACTCCGCATTCTTGCGTTCAAATAATCTTGTTGATGCTGTTGTTGACGTTGTTACTGATAAAGCAACTAGTGGAGATCAATTAACTCAAGATGATGTTCTAAAAGCAATTGACAGAGGTGGGAAGGATGCCTACATTTTCGGACCTAATTCAGCTACTTACTGGGTGAGCTCTTTTGAGCTTATGGCCTCTCATTCAATGATTTTGATGCAGCAGATGTCATGCATGAAATGTTAGTCGTAATGTAGATGAATAAATTGCTTACTCTTTGTATCTCCTGCACTGTCATTTTAATGATGCATGTGAATTTGTGTTGATGTTCATTTTAAAGGTTACTGTTTCTGGTTTTCCATCAAGTCATACATCATAAGCATAGTCAAGTTAACTTCTCTGACCAGAAGATATAATGAGGGGGGCAAAAAAAAAAAAAGGGAATTTGCGACTTCTTAATTTTCAGCATTGCTTTTCAAACCATTTTAGTAACCATAGCTTCCATARGCTTGGTTCAGGTATTGGATCCTATTGATGGAACTCGAGGGTTTGTAAGAGGATGTGAGGCTCTTTATGTGGTATGTTGTGCCCCCTTTAGATATTTATTGTTTGGAATAACAATTTAAAACATGATTGTTCTACCATTTTAGACTTCAAACAACTTAAAAGAGCCTCTACAAGGCGATTGTTCTGCCATTATTTTTCATGCTATCTATATAATGCAGCCTTCTCATTATCCAATATCCAGATAATGTTTTAACTAATGCATTTTGTATTCTCTAATAGGAGTAAAACTTCTTCTGCGCCTGGTGTTAAAAAACTTGTAACTTATCCAGTTCAAATTAATCTACTTGAGCGATGGCATGATTTTGTTATAGTCAGATGGCAGAAAAACTTGTTGAGTTTATTCATGTAGTGCAATAATAGGGTTATAGTGAATGTTAAGAAGAAATTAGACATATCAGTTACTTAGAGAGAGAGAGAGAAAAAAAAAAAAAAAGGTGTTTTAACTTTATAGAAAGCTTGCAAGTAGATGTTTAGTGGTTACTGTGATTACGTGTAAATAGCTAATTGGTTGCTTGTTCTGTTGCTAGCTCTCAGTAGCTACATATGCATATGTGTTATACTGAGTTTAAGCAGTAAATTACCAAGAGTAGCATCTTTGAATTTATTTTAGCTTCTCTGTTGCTAAATACTTGTAGCATAATGCATGCCCTGAATGTTCAGGTTGGCTTGGCTCTTGTAGTTGATGGAGAGATTGTTTTAGGAGTCATGGGCTGCCCTAATTGGCAGGAAAGCTACCCTTACAAGTCTACTGCAGAAGCCCAGGCATATGAAAACAGTACCTCAAGATCTGGAATTCTTATGGTTTCACACATTGGATCCGGAACATGGAGAAAGAAATTATGGGACACAAGCAATGTATCTGATAACTGGATCAGATGCCGTCTTGATGATTGTCAAATTGTTCATGAGGCACGCTATTGTATTCAGGATAGTCAAACGTGGGATTCATTGCCATTATCAGCTAAATTTAGTGCAACAACTAATGCCGAGGATGTTGGGGATAATCAGATTCTTCTTGTACCTACTTGCTGCGGAAGGTTGTACCTTTATTTCGCAGGACTGAAGTGCATTTCTGAATCATTTGCATTCGTTGAAACTTTCATAGATTAGCTGCTTGTAGGAGGTGAATTAATGACTGGCTGGTCCTATCATAAAAAGCACGATTTCTTTGTCTGCTAATCTTGGATGATTTGCTTAATTGAGCAAGGATCCAGATTAGCAAAAGTGAATGAGAAGTCAGGGTTAGATTTGTGATTCCAAGGCAAATTACTACATGGGAAGAGGACTATAACAAGGATCCTTTAAAGAGTGCAATCCCCATAGACGCACTTGAATTACCTAGGACATCAAAGAAAACTGTGGAGACAAGGGAAAAAGTAAAAGAAAAATTACACTTGAGAAACAATTTTGTTATTTTTTTGGGTCCATATTCTAGGTTATATATTGTCATTTAAGCTTCAGATTTTGTAGTACCAGTCTCATGTCTCATGTATATTAGTTTGTATATGTTAATTCTAGTTGCAAGCCAGTATTAAAATCTTTTTCATACCCTTCTAAGCTTTTTTGTCACTTAGTGCAGTAATTGGACTCCTTATTCTCACAATATGTTCCTTGAGCCACACCAAAATGTGCTCATGCAGCGCTGCTAGTTTGATGCATCCATATAGATCTTTGGTTTCATTGCTCTCCTTGTTTGTGGATTTCATCTAATTTACTTTTCACACACTGCTATTTCTCTGTTTCAATGTATGACTTTGGATATTATTTGGTTCAAGTTCGTCCACATTGATCCTGGATTAGGAGATATCCACAAAAAGAATTGTTGCTTCATGATCTGGTGCATTACATAGGCATCTGAACCGCATGTGTTAGTTCTTATTGAGTTCTAATGTCCTTGTTGTCTTGACATCCTCGCAGCTTTGTGGTTGCAGCAGAATTATGTTCCATGATTCCCTGATTTTTTTTTTGAAAATCAAATAACAGTGGCGCTTGTTTCATGTGTACAGCTTGTCAAAGTACCTAATGTTGGCTTCAGGTAGAGGATCTGTTTACATTCTTCGTGCTAAGACTCGATCAATTAAGGTACTACACTAATTTGGAATGCATCATTGAGTGATTTTAGTAGCATCAGCTGATGCTTCATCTTATCTGAAATGCAGTCATGGGATCATGCTGTTGGAATCATTTGCGTCCAGGAAGCAGGGGGGAAGGTTTGATTGCTCCTACCATGTCTTATTTTGTATGTCTAATGGTTGAAACTTGCATGCCAAATAGTATGAAAATGAATCAAATTGGGGTATAATTTGTGAACGAATTTTCTCTTCATGTTTAATGCTGTGATAATTCTAATGCCTGCCCTGTCTAATTTTCGAGGAGTTATAATGCCAGAGCTAGATTATGATGAATGGTGTATAAGTTTATAAAAGCATCTTTCGCGACTGACCTCGTTTAGAATGTATTTGCATAACTCTTTTTTTTTTTTCTCGTGATTATGGTGAATAACTGCACTGTTAACAGGTCACTGACTGGAGAGGAAACCAAATTGATTTTGCAGCAGATCAAGTTGAGAGGAGAATTATATTTCCTTCAGGTGGTGTTCTTGCAGCAAATGATAACTTGCACAGTGAAATACTACCTATGATCTCTTAAAAGAGTTTCGAGGTGATCGAATGGCACAGGATGTATTATTTTGTTTTCCTTTTCTGTTCTTTGTTGGGACCGTCGTCTTGAGATCTTTTTTCATCATCATTCTTTAGCATTCATTAGTTGTACAGAAGATATCCATGTATAGACACACAGTTTGAGAATTGCATCATTATTAAGGTTTTTTAATTGCTTGTGACTACTGAAAAATCTACAACTAGAAGTTTCTGCTTTGGACATTCGACCTTGCTTAGCCTTGCTGATTCTCGACTTGTTTTCTGTACAAATGGTAATTACAATCACCTTCCACATGTTGAGCATTATGTTAATCAACGATCTGCAGCCAGTCTCTTACTTGACTGTTCAAAGTATCCTTTTCTTTCATCCTTGTCCAATTAGCTTCTACCCTCATGGGAAACCTTWACCACCTGTCCCCATTTAGTTACTAAACCATTTCTCTGTATCCCGTGATGATATTGCTTCAATCGAAYTCAAATTCCCTATCTGCTCTAATTTGTTTTTCCTTTATTTTACACGTCAGGCTCATTAAATATACTCCATCTTGCTCAAACACGTGTCTCCAATTGCTTTCATCAAATTATGCAAAAAACATATTCAAGAACCCTCTATTTAATCTTTCACCTCCAGAATGATCTCGAATTTGAAGAAAAGCCAGGTGTTCTTCTTCTTTGGTCATCCCCATGCATTAGAGTATTTGCCACTGCGTACTTACTTCATTTATATATGACTTTTATGCATGGCAATGTTATCCATTATTATCCAGAAGAGCTTAAATAATTTGCATGGGATCTCTTAGAATAGTAAGAACCGCGCATCATGCACACACTTAAGATCTCGCATATCTAAAGATAGCTGCAAAAACTGTGTGAACCCAGAAAATGAAGAATATGACCAATTGAAAATGAACAGAGGACATTAAGAATTCAAGGTTTGTTGGGAGTAATTGAACAGCTCAAATCAATAATTTAATATAATATTCCACCTAATATTCATATATGGGTCTAGCTAGTCAATTTTAGAAAGTAGGCGATGTATTTTTAGAAACCCTGCACAAACAAAATCTTAAGTTGGAATTCGGACAAGTAATTACCTGATCAAGTATTAGGTATAAGCAGTACGCTAGTCAAATCAATGGACAAAGCTACTTAATTATCTGCATAATATCCTACTTATAATGCATAATTATAGACTACCGACGCCTCGTGACACCCCCAACGGAGACACTAGCCTAAGGTTATGCTAATATTAATCCTTAATTATATCATAATGGATGCGTACGTAACGAGATCCTTGTTGTGCTTTCATTCTTCTGAGTGCCTGGTGAAATTTAATTAATTGCTTAAGACTAAGAAGAACAGATAAGCAAATAGCCTAGAGAATATCCATGCACGTAAATAAAATATTATTTGACCTATATCGTATAAAGTACCACAGGGAGACACTTTAGAACATGATTTTCAACGTCCCTCTATTTGCCTTCACATGAAAATAAAAATAAAAATTACATCACTATTATGTAAGCTCCAATTTCTTCTACGTGGCTGGTTCCTATAAGTTCCACATTTCAACTGAAGTGCGCCAAAATTGATGATGTTGTTCTTATCTTAGAAGTCCTTAATTTCATTTTTAATCATCCATTTGCTTGAAAAATACTCCTAGGTCATAAAAGGCTTTTATAGAATTCATATGCWGATACTTCTTCGATAATTGAGATTCAATATCCTCATACTTGATAATAATAATCGTCTTTCGATATTTTCTTTTTTTTTTTTTCAAGTTTACATGAAATTAATATCTTTTAAATTTATACAGAATTTTTATTATCCGAGAAAGGTCTAGCRAAAAAGTTGTGTCGACCCCAGCTTCTATGTTTAGTGTGAATCTGACTCCAACAAGAATCGTCTTACAACGGTGACCGCGAATTAGGTTCCACAAGCAAACCAAGAACTCACTTTGCAGGACCAAGAACTCACGAGAGGCCAAAGAAAGCGTCTAAACAGAGAGGGGACACTGGACAATGCAAAAAGCAAATCATCAAAGCTCCCTCTGAAGAATGGAAAGTAAAACGGTGAGTAGATGACGTTCTGTCAACGGCTCTCCAAATCTTACCGTACTCAAAAAAAAAAAAAGAATCTAGAAGATGTAAATAATACCAAAAATCCCTCTTAGTCTACTTTGGTTTTAAAAAAAATTTCCTCATCATATAAAAAGATAATAAAAATGGTACGACATTTTCATGTTACGTCAAACTTTGGTGGACGTGTCTTGCCATTTATAGGCTAAAATAGCCGTAATTTTTCCTTACGTGGTCCTCAGAGCGAGGTGGATTAGGGCATGGCAGGAAGCCACGTATCAGGTGTCCTGGGATAGTTAGATTTTTTCTTAATTTATAATACTACTCCATTGCTTCAATTCGGATTGAGATTATTCAATAATTAGGATAATTTTTTATTCTAGATTAGCTTCGCTAAATTGTTCTATTCCAGCTCATTCTTAAGCCGATACGATTGTCAGCTTAATTAGAGCTGATTAAGCTTTGAGCATATGTTGAAAGTAACATCTTTTGGACGTGTACTCCGACTTTCACCTCGGATATCCTCCCAATTTTAGTCAACCGCAAACTCTTAATTACCATTTCCCTAATCATCTTATGAGTTCTAGAGGTTAACATAGGCAAAAAGAAAGGGGCAAAAAAAATCATTGAGATTACAAATATTTCCTCGATTGAGAAATCAAAATAAGATCTCTATCCGATGCCATATTAAAAGAATTTTAAATAAAAGTTAGATTATGWGAAAATAAAAATTTCAGAATATCAGGTAATATAAAAAATTGCTTAGTTTATTGTTGGTGTGGAAATAAAGGTCTTGTAGGAAATTCGAATTGGGAGATGGGATTGGGGACAAAGACAAAATTGGATACCCAAGAAAATGAAGGTGGGATGAGATATCTCTATCATTGGCCTTTTTTTCCCTTTCTTTTTTGGGTTTTGAAGGGGGAATAAGATGGTTAATTTCCCAATGAGTTCTTACGAAATCTTGATCCAACGATATCTGTAACTACAATAAATGCTGTTTATATTTCGGCAAAACCCAAACTCCATTGTTGTCGACTCAAATAAATGCTGCCTTCAGCTCCCAATTACATCAAAATTAACATCTTTTTTTCCCTTTCTAATGTTGAACACGGGATGGAAAGCGACACCATTTGAATGATTAAAGAAATTAGCTTTCAGAGTATTGTGAAGTAAATAACGTRAAGAATYCTTTATTTTCTTAATCGATTCCTTCGGACTCGAATGGAGAGTAGTCGGAGCGAAAGATTTCAAATATTTGATTATTAAATAATAAAATCAAATTATTATTTTTTYGGACAATAATCTTAATTTTGAATACAGCTGCTGCAATAAAATGAKAAGAGAAAAAGGYAAAGTSATTTTTTGGAAGGATGTTGCTGYGATCTTAAGAGTTGAGAGACAYGCAATGACCAAWGAGCAATCTACATGGCTTTACAGAGTCGGCTGGAATRGAAGCCATGCAAGAWGAATAGGCGCCGTGAAGAAGCTGTAACGCAAAGGTCTAGGGAAAGGGTCACTCAATCCTCGAAGGGCGGGGGCGAAGGGGTTTACGTGGCTTCCTTCCAATGTWGATGACAGCTAATGCGAGTCCAGAAAGTATTACAGCACAMCGCAAGAAAATGATGTATTTGACGTGAGTTTTATTATATAGATATATTTCCAACAATTAAAGCCGTAATTCTGAAGAGGAACYAGCAATTATTTCATCAAGATAATAATGATAATAATAAAAACTAAATAAATGACTCGCAAGGTAAAAAAAAAAAAAAAGATCATGATCGATTCGTGATTTATAAATAAAGGTCCAACTTAAAGAATTAGATAATAATGATAATAATAAAAACTAAATAAATGACTCGCAAGGTAAAAAAAAAAAAAAAAAAGATCATGATCGATTCGTGATTTATAAATAAAGGTCCAACTTAAAGAATTAATGTTTTAATATTCTAGTTTAATCTTTCTTCTGAAGTCCAGAAGGATATTTAAGTATTTAGTAGATATTACTTGAGACATAGACTTTTACTTTTTGAGTAAAAGAACGCAACAACAAAAAGGGTGTCCGGTTAATTTCTCTCTTTTTTTCTTAATATGATAGAAAAGATACATACTATTGATGTAAGAGAAAAATGCATGCACAGTTACAGGGGCCTGAGGGAGGGAAGAAGAGAGGCAGAGTTGCATTCACATTTTCTCCAAAAAGAGGGGACACGTCGCGTTTGTGATAAACTGAGGACGGCCACCGAATCTCATTGACTTCTCAATGTTCTCTTAACCCTTCTTCCTGCTATATATACAGAGTATTTTCCGTAAGGACCTACATCTTCTGTCTCTCTTCTCTGTTGCAGCAAAAATAACTCCCTCATCTCTTTCTCTCTCGTCTGACAATTCAATCCGTAATATTCGGAGGAAGCTTAAAAGGACAGTAGATATCATGGGACGAGCACCTTGTTGTGATAAAAACGGACTCAAGAAGGGACCATGGACTCCCGAAGAGGATCAGAAGCTCATTGATTATATTCAAAAGAATGGCTATGGAAACTGGAGGACACTTCCAAAGAATGCTGGTATGTATTCATTGTCTATCTTCATGATTCTCAAGTTAAATCTCCATGCTTGAATTCGAATCATATCTCAGTTGTTACCCTTCTTTCATGTTAGCTAATCTGCTGCAAATTTTCTTGACGGTCGTATAGGGCTTCAAAGGTGTGGGAAGAGTTGCAGGCTTCGTTGGACAAACTACTTGAGGCCTGATATCAAAAGAGGAAGATTCTCATTTGAAGAAGAAGAGACAATAATTCAACTTCACAGTATATTGGGGAACAAGTGAGTTGTTGTGTTCTCTACGGCTTGGACTTTTCATGTGTCAAATGATACAATAGTACAAGAGTTTTCTCGCTCACGTTTCTAATTATTTCTCGTCACTTTTGTTGTTTGTTGAATAGGTGGTCTGCAATTGCTGCGCGTTTGCCAGGAAGAACTGATAACGAAATCAAGAACTATTGGAACACTCACATTAGGAAAAGGCTTCTTCGTATGGGAATTGATCCTGTCACTCACAGTCCTCGCCTCGATCTTCTTGATCTTTCCTCTATTCTAAACTCATCAGTTTATGGTTCTRCTCAAATGAATCTTCCAAGGTTGCTGGGAGTTCAATCTTTTGTTAATCCTGAACTACTGAGATTAGCCAGTTCTCTCTTGTCCTCCCAAAGAAAAAACCAAGATTTCCCACCATTGCAAAACCAAAGTCAAGAAAGTCATTTTTATAATCCCCAAGTCCAAAATCAATTGCCTCCATTAGTCCAACATAGCCATCTTCAGAACCCAGTTCAAGATATTCCAACCTGTACCACCACTATGAGTGCACCTTGCCCTCCTACATATACAACCTTGAATACCCCATGCGTTCCTTTTTCTGGTGAAGCACAACTCATGCAACCAAATGTGGAGCAACTCTCATCAAATTTACCTAACTTCAGTTCACAAAATTGTGAATTAAACCAGTGGCAAAATGGTGGAATGGCTCCCAGTTTCCCGGAAGATTATGTAGCTCTACAAACCTATGGCTGCTATGGTTCCGACGGCCAATCCATCTTGGATCCTACTGCTTCAGATACTACAACTTTTCAATCCAACAACAGTAACAATTTCAGCTTCCAATCTGTTCTGTCAACTTTATCAACACCTTCCTCAAGTCCAACACCCCTGAATTCAAACTCTACTACTTACATCAACAGCAACAGTACTACTGAAGATGAGAGGGAAAGTTACTGCAGCAACATGTTGAAGTTTGAAATTCCAGATATTTTGGATGTTAATGAATTCATGTAACTTCTTCATAGAACAAAGATCATGAGAGAGGTTGTGTTTTTTAACCTCTGAGCTCTGGACATCATGTCGTTTCTTGTAAAATTTTCTCTAAGAATTTGTTGAATCATCTTAAACTCATCTCTAATGTTCAGAAAAGAAAAAAATCATCACGTTTATTATTATTATTCTTTTTGTTTTTTCCCTTTATTGCAGATCTTTTCTTGTTCATGAAAAGATCTATTCTTTCATTACCCTATTTCAAATAACTGAACCTTCTCTGTCTCTGTGCTGGCTTTTTCGCAATAAATTATAGATTATAAATAAGAAAAATCAGTCTGTACTCCTTGGAAACAAGATATGTATATATGGATAATCATAAAATAATGAGGTGATAAATAATATTTGTAGGAGAACAATATGTATATTCGCATGAACAGACAAAACCTAAGTCATCGATCATCGATATCATACGGTCAAGGACTTTCCAATAACGTATATGAAACAAATAAACAACAGTTCTTGTTTAATGATTTTAGGTATAATCGCATCTGTCCCCTTCCAAATATGACCCGTTAATTTTCTTTTAAGTTAACCAAAACGGGAATTAATAATCTGAAAGTGCAGAGAAGTTGAACGCAAAGTGCTAATGCAAGAAACAAAAATTTGCTTCATAGATCCCAGCAGTAAGTAAGAGACACCGGCTATGTCCGGAGTTTCGAAAAGGGATACGTTTGCTTGCCACCTGTACCTTCACTGTCAAATCACGTACTAATAAAGAAATATTTTATGCATGGTTTGTGTTCTAGCGGAGGCTTTACTAAATGATGTACGTGGCAAAGCATCAGCGGTGATCATGTGGTGGGACCACTCAAAAGGGTTTTATAACTTTATTGAAAATTATGGCATGCCGCTTGTGTTATTTTTTTGTCTTTTTGGCCCTTCKATGCAAAATTTAATGAGGCTGTGTAGAACAGCGGGTAACGTCAGCATCCGGGACACGTGGTTTCAATTATATGACTGGTTGGACCCACTCAAGGGTTTTCTCCAGGAACTGGTTGACCCGGTTAGGCATRGGAGTCTTATCCAGTTTCCCAAGCAATGTTTGTACYTGCAGTCAGCCATTAATTGCATTATTATGAACTCCCCTCCAGTTTTTTCTTCTTCATACTTGAGCAACCCTAAATCTTACTTGGAGCCTCTGTATCTACTACTATGCAACCATGTTTTTAACATAAAAGAATTAGATTTCTTGAAAAGTACTATGAACTCATGTTGTTYCAAAGTTATATAAGGTTTTTTTAAAAATTTATATCTCCTTTTGATAAAATAATTCGAATTTGACTTTATATATGATTCATTTGTGGATCCGAGCCTTTTGATTTTGTTTTGTACATTTTGGGGAGGGGCGAGAGATGAACTTTGAGAGCTGAGAGAGTTGGGAATTACTACAAGAAATTACACTACTTTTGGCCCTTGGACGGTTAATAAAGACTAACGCATCYGCAATAGTCTTCTAGACTATCACGAAAGCTGGCTGGCAGGCTGAGGCTTAATTTGTTTCTGTTCCAATGGAAGAAAACGTCTTTCTTGTGAGACTCAGCGACTCTCCGACAAGAGACGTTGGATAAAATCAACAAAAAAAGCAGTGAGATACACTGGACGATGATTATGCAAATGATTGGAGAGAAAACAATTATTGCATATGCTTGAATGGACAGCAATGGCTGCATTAGTTTTAATTATAACCCACAAAAATTCAAGAAAAGCTTATCCTGAGAATCAGCAAACTGAAAGAATATGATTTAGCCATGCCTTGATTCATCAAATATTGGTCCATAATTTTTTGCATGAGATGTATGCACACTGTAGTCAACTCTGCACAGGAAAGATCGACAGAAGAAGAAGAAGAACCACAAATCCTCCACGCCAATTAATCGTCAGTCGCAGCAGCTTCGCTATCTTCTACTCGTACGATTCGAAGCTGCTATCGCCTCCTCAAGTCAAACCCTGTTTGTATCCAAGCCTCGCATGCATGTAAGCTCTACGTCATGTACGCGTCAAATATATATTCATACAAAAGTAATAGGCATGMCTGTGTGCCCGGGGTTGTTTTAAGAGTTTAGACATACGTAATTCTCATTTGATGTAAAGCTTCTATCTTGGAGAGATTAACGTGTCGACGCTCAAGAGATGGAAATAATGTCTGCAAAGTATAAAGGGTTACGGTCTGTATTTGACCAAGAACCGACCACGGACCAAAGAAGGYGCTCTCTCTTTCAGAAACTCTCTCTCCCCTCGACCGCCCAAAGAAAAAGCACATTGAAAGTTTTGAATAAATAGACTCCAAAAGTTGGTCAGTGTCTTTTGCCTGCATTTTTCATCATTCCCAACTTTATCACCGTAACTAGCCATATTTTGCTTCTTGTTTTTTTCTACTTCTGTTTCTTCGTGGCTTTTAGATGACAGTACACCACTAAAGGAAAACTGAGATCAAAACAAGGATTTTGTGTCAAAAAAACCATGGGAAATSAGACTTCTGTACCATTCTTTTTGTATTGATCATATGTTTTCCTTTGTTTCGGTGATTGGACTTGTTGACTTGGATTTCTCTCGAAAGCTTTTCCATTTTAACACAAACTGTTTTCCCAGGTGGGAAATAATTGGTTTTCGCCTTTTCGGTCCTCAATGCTAACACTGTAGGATTAAAGTTAGGCAAGACTCTAAGGGGTCTTAATTTGTGGAAATTAAAGACTGCTAAATTGTAAAACACTGTTCCAGTGCGTGATGTTTGTTTCTGGATATGCAATGCATCAAAAAAGTCATAAGAATATATATTTTAAAAATAACTCGACCTTGTCGTTCTCGGACAAGTCATTGAAACTTTGAAGGTGGGTTCCCTCCCCAGTACTTTTCTCGACATTTAGTATAACTTATTAAGTCATGTTATCAATAATTGTGCTTATTAYGTCAATGCAATCTATGAAAGATTATCAACTCTTTCTCAAATGAAGAGTAAACTCTTCGCTACCATGAGATTCATAATCACTACTTACTTACTGGCAGTATTTTGCTTGATCTAGCTCATATATCACAAAACTCATGGGATCTCTAGCTATGTAGCATATGCAAGGGTCAGATTTGTGTATCTGTGTATATATACATATACCTACGATACTTTTAATATGATCACCAGTTCATGTTACGGCCGAAGGAGTCATATTTGACCTAATAAGTGTGATAGATTGGGATAAAGTTGGCAGAAAATGGACTATATATACTCTTCTACAATTACTGAAGTCGTCGAGGTTGCCTGTCAATTCAATGCATTATCGAGATTTCCCATCAATGGAATGGAATATCTAATTAATTAAGACCAACCCCTAAGTCTATGTAAAATTTTAATGCTGAAAATGACTGGTAAAACAAGTTCTCGCTCGGCACATGCCTGAAACAACAGCTCTATCCATTGAAGAAAGAGACTCAAAGGAAAAAGTGATTAGCTTAATTAATCAGTGTTTCCTCATAGGATTACATAGTAATTCACTAAATTAATTAATATTTTGTTTCAAAGAAATTATTAATTCCGCCATCTTACGTGAGCTAGCTAAAATATGTAGTGTTCCCGTAAAGAACGACAATTTCTTGGTCTTCTTCTGTATACGTTTCGATTAATCCTGTAAAAGACGGTTCTTGATTAGATCTTTGCTCGGATTCTTTCTAGAAGATGCTGCATAGAAATATCAGATAAATTACAGTAAGCATAGGGTTAATATCACCGCGTCTTCTTGAAATCATCCAGGGGTGGTGGTGTCTTTTCACCACATGCTTCATTTTATTGATATAAATAGGATTAAGTAACAAAGAATCGTCAAAATTATCAAATTCAATTGACAGATACCATCTATAAAAAGTCTAARATACCCCTTTTTGAGTTATTGTGATTCCATAAATAACTMTTAATTATTTAAGTCTCCTTGAAAGGTTAAAAAGGAAGAAAAGAAAAAGAAATTGAGTCTTACCTCGCTATCAGCATCTAGACGTCTAAATCTTGTAATTGATAAGTCCCACTGCAATTCTTTAACTTTTTCCAATTTTTTTAATTTGTAGACATTTGAAGGAGACCTAAATAATTAAAAGTTATTTTCATAATCACAATAATTCAAAAGGCATATTAGACTTTTTACAAAATTCATCTAATAGGAATATATCAATTAGGGTGTAATGTGTGAAATTAAGATATTGGGTCACTTGACAATTTTACCAAACATCAAGAAGATGTTTGTATTTAAACCTTATAAATATTTTGTTTTTGTTCTTTTAGCTTACCTTACATTTCTTCTCCTGATACAATAGGGGGAAAAAAGAGCGAAAAGTACGCAGTTCATAAAAGATTATAAATCCTATCCTCCAATAGTGCAGAATCTGATAATGGACCCACCTAGGCATCTCATTATTTTAACTCCCATTAAAACGACTGTTTTGAGATATAAATCTTTCTCTTTTACATCACGCTGATCCAACGCTTTCGTTCAAGATTAAGCCCAACATGGTCTTTAAAGATAATGGATGATGATCCAATTGATGTAAAAGATATTGTACTTGCTAATAAGATATTAATATGAATAAATGAGACTTTATTCACTGAAATATTTTAAAGAAAAAAATAATTCCTCACGGACTCGTGAGTGATGGGTAACTTTGGGTCTTGAATACTAGCCCAAACTGTTTAAAACAAGTATATAGCCGAATACTATTAAAAACAGGAATGTAGCCCAACTCTATTCGAATGAGGATGGATTCATTGCCCATTTGAKACACTTTTATCAAGCCCATCTTGATTGTATTCAATTGCGAGTTGCTTGGCCCAAAACTGGCTACAATTGAACGGGATCAAATTTATTGCTGAACCTGAATTTTTTATCTTTCAATAAAGTTCAGTAAATGATTTTTTTTTCTTTTCACCTTTATTTTTTTTTTATTGCATGGATCGGTATCTAGCTAAACATTTTATCTATACTGTCCTGAGCTTTAGGATCATGATCCAACCAACTACTCATCTTCATAAATTWTTTATTTATTCTAGCCCCATTGATGAGAATGATGGTATTATCAAACATTGCGTTGGTTGTGATTTCATATAAAAGCCTGAGTGCAATAGTGGGGTTAGGTGGGAAGTAACATTATGCATTTACTTTATTACTGTAATTTTCTCTTGCTTTTACCTTTTTCTTTTGGTCGTAACTTAAATTAGATATATATGCCTACCTATTAATCATCTTTAAAATAGCCTTTTTGTTTTAAGAAAAATAAAATTATAATCGGAGCTTAACGAATTTGATCCTGTGCTCATAGTCGAGGGAGTGAATTTGGGCATGTCGATTCACAAGGCGCGGTTAACACCCTAATAAACCGGCTAAGACTTACGCAGCAAACACGTGTCCAACATATTGGCGCTATTACAGACGGCAAGGACACGTGCCGATCATCCATACATTTTAACTACGCGTCCAACCCACTGTATGTTTCTCTCTCCTACTACCATGTTTACTTCACCAACTTCACATACTATCAGATGTCACTTGTAAACATTAACCCCCATAAGAGCAGTGTAACGTTTGTTGGTCTTCTTCAACTTCTTCGGTCAATCGGTCTAAAATGGCTAGGCTTGTTGATCCACTGGTGGTCGGGAGGGTGATTGGGGACGTCCTTGATATGTTTGTACCGGCTGCTGAGGTAACAGTACACTATGGCTCCAAACAGATTTCCAATGGCTGTGAGATCAAGCCCTCCTCTGCTGCTGCAAAACCTACGGTTCGCATAAACGGTTCCCGTCATCGTTCCAGTCTCTATACTATTGTAAGTTTGCATTTTGATATTAGAAATGAAAAAAGGTTCTCTGAATGAGAGAAACCATACTCACGATTGATCATCTTCGTTGACTTGTTTCATTTCTGGTCCTTTTTTTTTTTTTTTTTTCCTTCTGCAGGTTATGGCTGATCCTGACGCGCCTAGCCCCAGTGAACCAACTTTCAGAGAGTGGCTTCACTGGTTTGTTTTATATACTATTTTCTACGGTTTCATATATGTGTGCACATGCTGAAACGTGAAGGCGTTAGTTCTGTCAAAGTATTGTAATTTCGTTTTGGTTACTGAAAATTTTCATGCAATTTAGCATGAGGTAATGTTGGGAGTTCATAATGATGATCTTCCAGTTGTTTAGGCTGTTATCACTCTCATTTAGCCAATCCTTTGACAAGGCCCGGCCAACCAGTCAAGGGTTAAGGATACCCAAGAACCCGCTGTTCCTGAAATAATACAAACTTATAATAATCGACAATAGAATTTTTTACCCTATTTCTTTTGGGAAGACTCGAATGGGTTTTTCCAGAGGTACTGAAACCGTAATAAACATGCCCCCCCCCAAAAAAAAAAAAAAAAAAAAAGATTGGGAACAATACAAATTCATGTATGATACTTCCTGTTGCAGGATTGTTGTGAATATCCCAGAAGGAGGAGCAGCGAGCGAAGGTTTCTTTTCTACATTCCATTTCTAGTTTTCTTTAACTAATTTTCATCGTTTTGATTATTGGTAGAAAATAATTGAACAACTATTAATCTTTCTGTAGGCAAAGACTTGGTCGCATACGTGGGGCCGCAGCCACCAACTGGTATCCATCGATATGTCTTCGCAGTCTTTAAGCAGAAAGATGAGATAGAGAAAGTAAAAATGGTATCAGAACCCCGAAACAACTTCAGTACTCGTCAATTCGCCAGCGAGAATGAGCTTGGACTTCCCGTGGCAGCTGTATATTTCAACTCCCAGAAGGAACCGGCGAACAGGAAACGTTAATCAGTGTTCCTTAATCCTCATATTTCATCGTACCAAGTATCAGTAATGTTTTCTGCTTCTTGTAAACCCTGTACATTTTATAAGCTATATATATATATATGTGTGTGTGTGTGATGGTGAATATAGGTGGTTTCGGTCCCACTGGACAGCCGTCTTTCTCTGGGAGGATTTTGGTGTCTTATGTTTTTTCCTTTGTTTGGGTAATCTTTTACTTGTATCATAATAAGAATGGGCTGGGCTTTAATTAAATCATGTCTAACAAGAAATAACGAACTTATGGCTAATCCGCGTCTCCCTCAGCCTGTGGGCTTATCCTTGCTCTTAAGCCCGCAATAGCCCAGGTATTCGGATTTGCAGTTGATTGGTAGTTGTTGAAATTTCCTTGGTACTTTGAAGAAATGCCAAGCCGAAATGGATTACTTGTAGAAAGGTAATATAATTTTTTTATTTTTTATTTTTCAAGAGAAATCTTCTAATTATTCTATAGTCAGCAATGAAAAAAAGGAAGGGTAATAAATTATTTATTTTTAAACTTAAATAAAAACAAAAAAGTGAGGTGGAACAAGAAATTACAAATTTTGATGTAAAAGGAAGAACGGAAGTATAATTATTACAAAAGAAAGATGAAAATAAATTGCCGGTCGTTAATACAATTGGCTTTCCAGACAACTTTTCCGGTACTTTTGGCCAATTTCCTTCCTCTTTTTAAAACCATTATTAATATTATACATCTTTTAAGAATTAGAATAATTTAAGCTTTTAAATTAATTAAGTGTATATTATTTGAGAAAATAAAAAAAACCTAAATACAGAAAAAAGCATTTAACTGAAAACCCCTTGGCCATGGTTCAGCCACATGGGCTTTTCTTTACCCTGGAGCAAACAATACAAAACACATGGGCTTTAGCCCTTTAGCAACTGGCAGAATTACTTACATGGCCCCACAAAGCCCTTTCTCTTCGCTCGTCTCCCTCCTTCTAGAACCCGCAATTAACTACATCAACCCTCAAGCACATCAACACCGACCATGGGCTTAGTCAGTGGTCCGAGGCCCTCATGAACCACGCTGACCCCGATCTCCATAGTTTTCCTTTTCCTTTTCTGTTTCTGTTTTTGTTTTTGATTTTGTTTACCGTAATTTGATTTTCATTAGGCCGCCTGTTCTTCGCTTAGTTTAGGTTTTTAATATCAAATCTTCTGTTTGTCCGAAACAAGAAGAAACCCCGAAACCAAAACGTAAAGAACGACTAGTACATCTATATATATGCAGCTGCGTTCGCTGGGAGCACTGGTCAAAGAGGGGACGCATTCGCTGCTGCTGTTTCAATCTTATTTTTCTGGTATATAAAAAATTTGGGTTATGTGAACCGTATGGTTCGAATCCTATTTACCGGAAATCCGTAGAAGATGCTCGTCGCCAATCTTGTGCACCTGAAGTGTTCTATAGTCCTTACCCATACTTGTACAACTTCTTCGCCATGTCAAGGTCTGTTCTTCCCCTGTTTCTCTTTTGTTCTTTGCTTGCAATAAATGTTTTTGTTTATGGTTACATTTTTGTAATTGCTGTTTCTATGTGATGATTTAGCTTTCTTTCGTGAAGAGTAACTAGAGATGTTCTTTAGTGGGCCTGAACTATGTAGTATAATGTAAATTGCTCTGGTTGGTTTGCTTTTAGATTGTACTTGCTGTTGTTGAATGAGGTGGTTGGATTTTGGGTCTTATTGTTAAAATATGAAAATTCTGCTGTAATAGGCCCCTTTCTTCCTTTATAATTCTAGATAAAGAATGCTATTCAAGGTTGCGATCTTTACTGTGTTGCTGCAGTTGCAACTTATTTGGAAGGCGAAGTAAATCAAATTAATTCTTTTTAAAAAATATTATTTACCAAAAGAAGAAAATGTAACTTGTCAATCATTTTCTACAGCTCCCTTTTATCATAAACTCGTCAACGAGCAATACCTTTTGAGGATTAACATTCTTCCTACCAAAAAAATGAAATTGAGAGGATAAGCTAGGCGATTTATAGAGGTTTGTTTCCTGATTATCAACTAGATTCTCTCGAAGGTTTTTTACCAATTTGGGTTCTATAGTAATTGTTGCAAGCATTTTTTACGCTGACAGTGATATTCTTCTATGTGGAAAACTGAGCTTGTTATTACCAATGCAGATTCTTGACAATCGGAAATTTTAAGAAAGTTGCAAAATCAGTTATTGGATATCAAACTAGGGCCATCTACTCGGCGCGAATTAGTTATGGAACACTTGTTAGATCCGGATTGTCTATCCCTCAACACAGATTATACATACAGTTCATATTTCCTACTCGGAAACCTACTTCCTCTACAGTGTCTGCACTTAGAAATGGTTTCTGCAGTGACTTCCCCAAGAACTATTCAACCTTTGCAGCAAATAATACCATGGCACATCATGCTCAACTTGCTTGGAAGAATTTTTACTGGAAAACCTGCAACAGGCGGACATTTCGACCAATTAATAGGATTGCTCAGGCAGTTAGCTTAGCATTGAGCCGTTCTTATGTGGTTGTGCCTGGTATATTTGCCTTGACATGTGGAACAAATGTAGCATTGGCACAAGCATCTGCGGATACAGATTTCTTCCAGCCAAGGAATACGCTGTACATGCGTGCCCAAGATGGTCACTTTTTCTTTGTCTCATTGATATTTTCCATATGTCAAGGGATTGTCTTGTTGCTTCGAGCATGCTATTTGGCTATCCTCTTCTCTCCGAGTATTGCAATGGCTCCATTTGCAGATTCTTTTGGACCGAAGTTCAGAAAGTTATGGCTTCAGGTCGTCCATCAGACCCTTGAACGAGCAGGTCCAGCATTCATAAAGTGGGGCCAGTGGGCTGCTTCTCGACCAGATCTTTTCCCTAGAGATTTATGTGCTGAGCTCTCCAAGCTTCACAGTAAAGCACCTGAGCATAATTTTGCCTACACGAAAAAGACTATTGAAAGGGCTTTTGGGCGTAAGATCAATGAAATTTTTGAGGACTTTGAGGAGTTACCTGTAGCATCTGGAAGTATTGCTCAGGTGCATCGAGCCACACTCAAGCATAGATATCGTGGCCGACACATGAAGCCTATGCTAGTGGCTGTCAAAGTTAGACATCCTGGCGTTGGTGAATCAATCAAAAGAGATTTTGATATAATCAACATTGTGGCAAAGACATCTAAGTTCATGCCTACCTTAAAATGGTTGAGATTGGACGAAAGTGTTCAGCAGTTTGCAGTTTTTATGATGTCTCAAGTTGACCTTGCAAGAGAAGCTGCCCATCTTAGCCGCTTCATTTATAATTTTCGTAGATGGAAGGATGTTTCTTTCCCGAAGCCTGTATATCCGCTAGTACATCCTGCTGTGTTGGTAGAAACATTTGAACATGGGGAAAGTGTTTCACACTATGTTGATGGGATAGAGGGGCAAGAACGACTCAAAAGCGCACTTGCTCATATAGGGACGCATGCACTCCTGAAGATGCTTTTGGTAATGTATTTTCCGTGTATCCATTTTATTTACTTTCGTGTTTTTGCACCTTTGCTCATGACTWTTCTGCCTTTGCTAATGATGGTTGTAGGATTAATTAGTACTTGTAGGGATTCCCTTTATGCATGTGCTTTCCATATCTTTTGTTATTCAGTCCAAAAGTATGATATATTCCTTGAATGGTATCATTTTTGCTCTTGAACTTTCTTGGTTCTTTAGGAAGATCAAACTAGTTTAACTTTTGCTTGTGAATGGTATGTAGTGCTTAGTAATGAGCTGATCCACCAAAGCAAAAACAGTATAATAGTGCCTTAATTCCTTTATGTAGGAATGAATCGATGTATGATATTATTGAAGCTTCTGAAATACTTCAGTAGTTCTCTCTGCTTTTTTTTTTATATATTTATTACTACCATTTAAAAAAAAAAAAATTGAGGACTCTTTTTATAACTAATAGTGTGTGTTTTCAGCTGAGGTGGTACCCGGATCTTTGATGTATTGATGGTGGCTGTTGGTGTTGCTTGTTTGCTATGTATGTTTGTGGTAGGATAAAGGAGATTTGCTTCATTTTTTTGCTTTCCTAGGTTTAAGAATTAAATATCGCCTATACAATTTTATATATATGGAGATTTCAGTTTCCCTCACTTTGTCCCTGGGTGGCTCTTGGTAGTCAGCTGGCACTTGTGATGTTGGGGTTGTGGGTTTTAAGAAGCAGAGCAATAAAATATGCTTTGCATTTAGTGATAGGCAGATGCCGCAGATCCTGTTTCTAAATATTTTATCTTTCTATTCAAGGTCGACAACTTCATTCATGCTGACATGCATCCTGGAAATATTCTTGTTCGGGTAGCTCAGAGCAAGCCCTCGCGGAAGCGTCTGTTCAAGTCCAAGCCTCATGTTATTTTCCTCGATGTAGGAATGACCGCTGAACTTTCTAAGAATGATCGAGTTAATTTGTTGGAGTTTTTTAAGGCCGTTGCTCGTCGAGATGGCCGCACTGCAGCAGAATGCACCCTCAGATTGTCAAAGAAACAGAACTGTCCCAATCCAGATGCCTTTATTCAGGTAATTTGACTGCTTGGTTCAATATGTTATTGGAAGCTACGTGCATTTTTCAAGTGCTCCCTTTCCTATGCATGTGTTATTCCTCATGGATGTGGAGGATAATTCCACACCATTTTGCTGACTTATCATTACTCATTCCACATCCAAGATGTACACCTAATTGGGGAAAGTTGATCTTTCGATAGGTATTAATTAAAGAGTTATCTGTAGAATAATGATACTAGTAGCTTATTCAAAAGATTGTTTATGAAGTTTATTACTTGAAATCCACAGGACAAGTCCTCTTCACTGCTTCTCTTCGCTGTGGGGATTACGGAGAATTATGAGGTGTATGAATACGTTAGACAGATTAAGCCCAGAATTAATGCAACTATTTTGAACTTTAGTCGATTTGTTTCTAAACCGATGACCGAAAAGTTGCTTAAGGACTTGGGTTCATTGATGCTTAGAAGGTGCACTTTTGAAGAAAAATGTAGGAGTACGTTAGAAATAAGAAATTAAGAAGAACGGTTAATAGGAGTTCCCTCGATACAGCTCCTTTGCCTTGCACAATTTCTTTTTGTAGGCTTCAGAAAGTTTCATGGAATTAAAGATTCAGAACAAGTATCCACCGGTCAATTTTACTGAGTACTTGGGTACTCCTGAAAATGAAGAATCTAGGATTAGGACTTCAATTTAGCAATCAAGTAAATTGATTGTCAAACTAACTTTTGCTTCAGTGAAGGAAATATAGCCAATGAATTTCATTGTCTCTTAAGTATGGCTTGTGGTATAATCTACAATGATCAATCAGTAAATTCGTGGAAATCAACCTTGTCAGTATTCGTATGGGTAGGTATTGGATTGTTGGTGGCTTAATAGTATATTTGACCTTAATAGTATCTCACAGTAATTCTCAATAGCATGTAAAAACTGATGTTTGAGATTTCAGTCTCTTGATCTGCTAAGAAAGAACATTTTGTATGCAATGCATGTTCAATGCTGTTAGTTGTGTCTTGAATGTTTGGGGCGTTGGTACTAGCTCCTGTGACAGAGTGCTCTCATAGTGAATAGCTTATGAATTTCTTTCTGTTCTTTTGGGGCCTAGTCTTGGTAGTGAATAGTATCAAAGAAAGTTCGAGTTGAGATGTTTGTACTAGGTTCAAGTAGACTTCCTCACTAGGATTTCATCTTACACAAAAATGATTTAGCTTCTTTCATTTTGAAATTATTACAGAAGGGTGACTAATGGTTAAGTCTTTTAGAGTTCATATATGTTTTATCTATGCATGCCTGCTGTAAGTTTTAGGCTTGCTATTAGGGAATACATCATTTATTTTCCACTTTCTATCATGTAAAAGTGGGTTTGTTATGCACATTGATCACATCTATTGACAGGAAATCAAAGAGGCATTTGATTTTTGGGGTACTCCAGAAGGTGATTTGGTCCATCCAGCAGATTGCATGCAGCAGTTACTTGAGCAAGTTAGGCGTCATAAAGTGAATATCGATGGCAATGTGTGCACAGTAATGGTGACGACTTTGGTTCTTGAGGTAAACTTTTCCTTAACCCATTAAATTTACATATTTAAAGATGCGAGATGCATTCATAAGAAAATTGTATTAACATTGGGTCCTCGTAGTATAAGTGCAGATGTTTTGGAAGTGTGTAACTCTGGTATTGGGTTTTTGTACTTGTTTTTGAAGTGTTCACCACCGTCACCCTAC
Organism: Rhazya stricta; assembly: GCA_001752375.1. NCBI lineage: Eukaryota > Viridiplantae > Streptophyta > Magnoliopsida > Gentianales > Apocynaceae > Rhazya > Rhazya stricta. The sequence goes on along the minus strand of MEJB01000021.1, from coordinate 1,360,011 downwards.
CTTCCTGGCACAGAACCCCTTTATTATTTTTGCCAAATTATATTTTACATTCTGATTTGACATAGACCTTCATCTTGGATCTCATACTTTTGTTAGGTATTGGGGTCAATGTACTTGTTGCCAACATTATTTGTTTTTCCTTGAACTTTCTGAGAATTAAATTCATAGAAAAAGATAAAAGGGGGAAAAGAGGCGGGCGGGGAGGGAGACTGAAGAAGATCTTCTCCATACCTCAGATGGGGCAGAAAGGATATCGTGCAGCAAAAACTGCTCCTCTTTGCTCTGCCCATTGACACTCTCTCTGGCATCCATAGTTGTAGCAATTGCCATCATTAATCTTATTGCTTCTTTCTTTTGACCGAAAATGGATTATATCTTTGTCCAGCCCTTCTCTGAACAACGCAAAGATCAAAACTTTGAAAAAGAAAGAAAGAAAGAAATAAATAAATAAATAGAAAAAAGAAAAAGAGGGATTCTTGTTGATGGCTGTGTTAAATGCAAACAATATGTTTGTTTAGCATTTGGATTGCGGTTCTTTTAAATGAATGGAGAGCTTGGCGCAGTTTGAGTTTGCTTAGAGTTAATTTTCCTTTCATGGACTTCTTTTCTCTTTTTCTTGTTAGATATTAACCATGATAACCACTTTGCTATCCTTTCTGGTGGTGACTTGCCTCTTTCCTTTCTCTTTTGGGTGGGGGAGAGCAGCGCTGAATTGGGAGTCATGTGAATTGGAAGAGCAAGTTAGGGATGCTAGACATAAATGTTACTATCATCGGCGAATGTTCTCAAGGTTTCATCGTTCTGTTCTTTTTGTTCTGTAATAGGGTTGGCAGCGGAAGCTTGATCCTGATTATGACGTTATGCACACATTACAGACACTTCTACTCAAAGCTGACTGGGCAGAATCTCTCTCTTACACAATTGAAGGACTCATGGCTCCTTAAGGGATTGCCCGAACCGCTGCTATTACAAGAAATCAAAATTTTGAACATTTAAAATGTAAATCATTCTCAATGGTGTAGTATTTCCTCGTGTGTATTTAATTGAGATTTTTTCTTCTTAGCCTTCTTCAAATGCACCGTGCCATCAATTTTTTGCTGCGGGAGAAATTTTGTTCTGTATTAATGATTTGGTTCCGAAGGACAGACTCTGGGCATCGACGAGCAAGCCTCCTAACTTGTCATAGTAATGAAGAAATAAAAAGCATTGGCATTCTTTAATACCATTTCCTAGTCTGTGGGTTGTGCCCAACAAAGGTCCCTTTGTTATATTTCGGTCGTCATCTGAAACCCGTACGATTAACATGTTATATTCCTTCTCAATAACATGATATATTAGTTTGACTAATGATTTCTTCTTCTTCTCACGTCTTGATTCAAGAGAAAAACAAGTTTCTTCCTGCATCACTATTGTTTTCACCGCTCTCGCAACGAAATTTCCCATGATCCTCTGGTGCCAACAGAAAGGCGACTGCTTTAAATTCAATCACGTTACCTATTTCTCATTCTTTTCCGTTGCATATTTACAATTGATATCGGCTGTGGGGAAAATGTAAATTCTAGAAAGGCCAAGATTCTTTACCCAAAAACAAGGTATGATTAGAAATTTTGTAAACAATGAGCAAAACGAAATTCAATAACACATTCTTTTGTTTCTCTTTGGATGACTGGCGGAGCACCAAATTCTACCAGCTGCACGAGGAATATGTCTTCCTGAAAGGGCAAAATATCAAATCCATCTCACTGAATGAGATTGAGATACTTTAACTGATATTACSAGGTCGCAGAGAGCCATTACTATGCAGAACATGAAACTGCAAGATGCAAACAAAGATATGGTTTCCACTGTCACCTTTCTTTAGGGGGGGTGGGGGTGGGGGTGGGGGTTGGGTGGTTACAGATGCTCAGATTCCTGGACCTCAATTACAAGCAGGCCAACCAGTCTATAGTAAACCATATCCTATCCTGCTTGAAGATGAAGCTAGTTGAATGAAGCTGCTAAAGTATGAATTTTATAGAGACCTTTGAGTTTAGTTAATTTACCTCACTGTTGACATGAAGTGTGTGTTTGCCTTCCCAGCCTTACAGGTTACAACGCCATCCTATGAGTTACCTGCTCAGATTTTAACATCAGAGTAATATTCTTCCAGAAGGCGATTYAAGTAAAGAAGCAAATATCACACTCTTCTGATGTCACCTTGAAACACACAAGGGGAAACAAMTTTGGATGATGAGCAACTTTTTCAAATGTGCGCGACTTAAAAAGAATGAATACAGCAGTACCTCCTTCATTCTTCATATTTTGATAGCAGAAATCCATCTCCTTGCAGGACCACGCATGAATGGCGTGTGGTGGACTTCTGCTCTAATATGTTTCAAGTCCATTGGCAGAGGGTACACTACAAGCTACCAAGTGAGCTYGAAGCTTATGAGTCCTCATTCTGCCCCTAGAACAAAGCAAAGTTTCAAACAACTAAAAGGGAAAAAAATCCCTGTTTCATGTCATAACAACACCTCATTCTATAACTTCATACGTCAATACGTGAAAATGAGACCTAAAAATGAAATGGGATTTATTGCAAATTGCCCTCATTTAAGTTTGGGACTACAAGCCGTTTCCAAGTGCACTTAACGTCAATGACCGACTGAACATCAGCTAACTATCTCAGCAGTWATCATATGCATGACARGACATTTCTATCATCAAATTATGAGTTCTAGAGTTTTGCACTCTACTTCCATTAAGTTTGGAATGGCTCAAGAGCGCACATGTTATATCACCACATATCGCAAGCAAAGTTAGTTGACTAGCTGCACTGGGTTAAGTGCAAAAGACTAGAGCGCCCCTGAACTTAAAGGGGGTGATTTGCAAGACAAGACAGAAAAAAAGGAAAGATTAAGTGAGAATGACAATCTTTATACATGAACTAAATTTCTGCTTCAATAAGCATACAATTACAGTTGACATAGACTCCATCTCTGACAACAAAGAATGACTTTACACTTGACTTAAACACTTATTTGTAAAAAGATGAAACAAGAAATATAGACTCTCTCTAAAGAGTAATTTTCTTTCCATTGTAAGACAATTGCCTAGCTTCTGAAAATCAGGAGGGTTCTGAGGACCATAGAGCTGAACAAGTAAACTATCATCATCATGTGATCCATTAACTTTCTCCTCGTTCACAGATTGTAGTTCTCCTCTAGAGATATTTCTTCCGATTTAGATCAGYAAATGCAGGCCCTAAGAATTAAAGATAATCAGGATATGGGAATCAGAGCATTCAATCTACTTGAAACTAGAATAGTGCAGGGTACTCTTCCTGCCAAGAATTATCYCAACGAGTAGTTGAATCAATTCTTAAGTACCCAGGACAGCAGTCCACGATTGAGCAAGGTGGCTCAGATCAACTTGATGATGATGTTAGAAAGTAATATTTTCTTTTCAGTGCCAAAAACCAARTTACTCCTTGCACATCAAGTTTTGGATTTCCTCAATTGCTGCACTGACTCCATAAAGTGTCATCTTTCTCACCTGTTAAATGTCAATTTCCATTACTTTTGTGCATTGTCTGAATAGTGATAAGGAATTTTGTTTTTAGCAAGTTTCATGCATATCAACCTCCACGACTTTTTCCCTAGCCTTGTGGCCTATTGGAAGGAGACGAATTTCATCAGTCAAACGAATGCACTCTGCAGCATTTTCAGGTGAGATGAAGTCCACGATTATGTTGACACAAGCCTGCAGATGAAGAACCAAATACACAAATCACAAGTCAGTAACAGAAAGGGAGACCTTGTTGAGTTTCAGGTAAACAAAGACACACCAGATATCAATCAGCAGATTTCACAGGCAGACTTCCAGAAATAAGATAAGAGATTATACTGCCACTAGGCCTTCATGTGGCAGGGACGGGGCAGGAGGCAAGGTCGGGGGGGAGTTTTGCCAATAAAATAAATCGGTCAGAAGAGGGCCACCTCACCCTCGTCCCATGCCCCTCCTAGCATTTGACGTAAAACACCATTGTCACAAAATAGAAATGGAATTATGTGAACTATTGATAACAAGAAAATAACATGAGAGAAGGTTGAATAGCCAGTCCTGCAAGCTACTAAATTAATCCCGGCAAAAAAAAAAAAAAAAAAAAACACCACACACACACACACACACACACATCCAACTGAAAAGAACCTGAAAGCAGTAGTAATTCTAAAATTACGTCCGAAATGAAAAATATTACATGATGAGAGGGCTACATTCAAAATCTGATCAACCACCAATTGGCACGATATGCAAAATTTAAGTCATACATACCAGAGTTACACATATACTGATAACTTCAGAGTATACATACAACKTTGTTGCGATTGCAACGTTTACCATGTAACGGGAATCTTCTTGATGAAGAAAGATCATAATAGCCGAGGACATAAACTACTATTTCTTATAATAATTCAAGCTAACCTTCCTGCAACACTTCGGAAATTCCAGGGGAAAAATAGATTTCTGTAATTGATTCAAGACCTCATAGGCATCAACATACAAACAAGCACAAAAGATGTGAAGATGTTATACACTGCAAGCCAAGCTTGAATTGGAGCCAGGGATTATAATGTTACCTTAAGTTTTCTAATTTGATATGGACATCCTGCAGGAATAATGATAGCTTCTCCAGGATGTTGGTCAAAGGTCCATGGCTGAACATCTGAAGAACAGCAAAAGCTCCACATTAATAGCTTACGATTAGCGATGAAAATGATCAAGAGCTATACTTACCAAACTCCTCCTTAAGCCTCAACTTGTGAAATGCATCAAGGAAGAAATTCTGATCGTGAATTGGATGAACCACCTGTCACAGACACACCAATATATTAGCATGTATCCTCATACTCCTTAATTTCATTACATGTAGAAAACTTACATGTTTTGCATAGCAGTATGCAGAATTGAACTCATGAGAATGCCTATGAAGGTATTCAATAAGTTTTGGGACGTCTTCTCTCCGAAAAATATCCCATTGAGCAGCACAAGAATCAGCAATTTTCTTCTCACCTGAAGAAGAGGAGCTCTCCAGATCATCCCGAAAGAACCACTCGTCATCTGTATCTTCACATCTTTGCATGTTTCCAGAGCAAAGTAGTGAATCCTCAGAATCCAATTCCGAATCATTGTCAGAACCACAGGATATAGTTCCATTATCAGAGCATGAATTTCTCCCTTTTAAGTTACTCGAGTCAAACGGCACCTTTGAAATTCCATTAAGTAAGGATAGATCCTTCAAGGCTGATTCTGCACTTTCTTCAGTATGCAAAGTCGATTTTCCTTTTTGATCAATACGATTGCAGCTGGATTGCAAATGACGCCGATCCTTGTACTTCTTCATTAGTCCTTTAATCTTATCAAGTTGTTCTCTTGATATAGGAGCATCTGTAGCATATGCTAGAACATTAACCTGAGATCAGAAAGCAGATACAATAAGTTATATGTCCTTGGGATTTAGGAAGAATCCAACCCCAAAATGTA
>MEJB01000021.1:1288784-1354397 GCA_001752375.1 Rhazya stricta | reverse complement strand
CRKRATATTTACCTCTGTAACACCATTTGACCTCATAGAATTTGCGAAATAAAAATAAATATCCTTTTCTCTTCTCTTTTACCTCTCCAACAATATTTAGTAATTCAATACAAAAACTTCTAGTATCAGCAAAGGTGTTATTTTCATAGCTTATTCTGAGCAATATTTTTCTATATTTGACAAGATCCATAACAAAGAAAGAGAGATAAGAGAAGCATTATCTATCCATCTTATCTTTAAACTAGTGGCAGACAAGGACAGAACTACTATCTGAGAAACCAAATGCATTGTCATTCTTTCTACACTCTCAAAGAGAAAGTACAAAGATCTGCATCTGTTAGACAAATTTGTTGCATGCATCTCTTTTGTTCGAACTTGCTGGACTATTCTTTTTACATTCTGCGATACCATCTGTCTCCTCTTAATGGTAATGTGCAACTACTTGAGTCAAAACTCGTCCTTTTATAGTAAAAAGGAAGATATTCAAGACAATAGCACCCCTATCAGTTCATGAGATAACAGTTAAAGACATTTTTATAGCCTAAATACAAGGTCGACATAACAGCTAAAGACAAAACTGCCATGTATATGCAGCGTGACATATCAATATAGCACTCCAGTTCCTCTATTGCTTTTGCACTTACCTACGTATGTAAGTATTTGGACATACATACATCCAAATAGCACGTTGAACCTTATAGCCCGAAAAACCATGATCAGGTGTTTTAGGAGCTCAAATCAGATACATAGTTATCCCTTGAATGTCGCTTAAAAAGTTGTGGTGCTGTACCCTCTTAACAGTTAGCAAAACTAGAAAATCACTTGCACAAAGAGGCCAGGTATGTGATACGCAATTATGATACTATAATGGTAAATATTTGGAGGAAAAAAAGAAAAGGATCATCACAAGAGTCATTGTATGCACTGGTGAATATTTGCAAACTTCAACTTAAAAATTGGTCCTATAAACTTCTAATACACTGGAGAAATATAAGTTTACCACATCATATGAGTCATAACATAGTTTTGTCAAGAACTCTGCCTGCATCAATTCCTCAGAGCCACCATACGAAATATGGATACAAGGACCAATTTCAGGCTTGGGTGTTTCTTGTGGCAACTTGAGAGCAAGATTGAGAAGACCATGAATTGGATTGACATACTCTTGAAGTGGTAAAACCTGCAAGACCTCAGCATAATGAAACGGAAACTGCTCTCTGAATAAATGGGAAGAAAGCCAGGCTTTAATCTTCATGATCTTATTCCGCATGTTTAGATGTGTTTCCTCTCCCAGTGAACCCATGAATATTTGCTTTGTAGCAGTTTCTACCTGCAACATGAAATAACTGAATTAGTAAATAATAAACTAGTGATACAATCTAAAAATTAGAAAACTAAAACCTCCAGGAGAGGGAAAGAGGAAGAAGAAGAAGAAGAAAGCAGCACAATAGATCGGTCCGCATAATATCAGCAAACCCTCCCGTTAAAGTAGCATGGCAGAGAACTAGCATTATTTAACAGTCCTGCAAATAAGTATTATAATATTGAACAAGCAGTCTTGTCCACTGGCTTCTTTTAAAGTAACAAAGGCAACCTTACAACTTCCAATGCCTGAGAGATTATCAGACTTTCTTTTCCCGACCTCACATCCACCAGAAAATAAAACATAAAAATGAAGATAGTAAAAGCAACACAAAGCAGAAGAAAGAGGAATATGAAACAGAACAAAAAACATTAAACCAATAAGATAAATGAATATTCCGTACACTATTCCTGTAGTCATAACCAGCCTTCTTTGCCTACCAAATGAAGAATAGACAAAAGTACAGCATTTCCTCAATTCTGTTGAAAATGTCTTTTAGCAGCGACTTAAGCACATCATCCATCACGTTCAGACAAAAGTAAAACCCAGGTACAGGGAATGAAGAATCCTTCCTAACTTGTAGGTATACTAAACATTTGGCATGCAGTTGAGAGAGAAGAACGGTACCTCACACCAGTCCAGGCAACTAGTTCGTCCAACCACTTTCTTCTCATTTTCAGACTTCGAAGTTGTTTTCTCAAGGTAATTACAGAACATATCAATAGGGTCCCAATTCAAGGCTGATGGGTTTRGAAGAACATTTCGAACTATAACAGGATGACCTTTGCCCCAATGCTGCTGAAAATGTTRAAGCTTCTCTTGCCGAAGATCACTTACAGTGGGAGAATAAAGGAAATTATCATTGGAATCTAATCTCTTAGCCATTTTCTGCACAAGCTTGACTTCACCAGCTTCATTAATCCCCTTGCACAGCAAGCAGCAAGAAGAAGAAACATAAGATGTTTCTGCATAGTCACAGCTGTGAAGTAACTCTTCTGCTCCAATTTCCAGCTCTTTTGTCCAATTTAGGGGAAACATACATCTTAAATCAAGGATTTTCTCACCACACCCACCAAAATCTGCTGGAGGGCAACATATACTACCGTCTGAATATGCTTCACACTTTTGCAGTGACTTCGGGGACTGAAAAAGCATCTTGCCAACAGTATTACAAGAATTGAAAGTTTGCTTTATCTTCAATAGCAGGTTGTCACTAGACAAGTAATTTTTAGTTCGGTCACAACCTCTGAATTTATGATCTCCACATAACCCGCCTCGACAAAATTCCCAGCAACAAGTTAAGCAAAGACTATATGAACAGTTTGTACAGCTTCTATGGTAATCAACAATTGAAGTTTTGCAGTTACTGCTGTTCCAGGATTGAAATCAGCATGTAAAMAAAAACTCATAAACGACTTCAACTGCATCAAAACATTATAGTAATACATAACTTACCAGCAATGTAAGTTATTGTGGCCTATCTCAGCCTGCTTAATCTGGATAGAGGATGACTGTTTCCCTGTGATACCCATAAAAAAAGAGAGAAGAAAACCTTAAAGTTTGCTGCTCACTATGTGCCTATTCGTTTGCTGAACTTATCAGCCATACCTGTTATCTTAGCCTCTATCTCAAGCTCACTTCTCTGGACTTCGTTAAGTTGCTTAAGCACCGGAAGAAGCATATGAATCAGATAATGAAGCAATTGGATCTTGTCAACCTTCCTTTTGTACCTGTAGAAGTCCTGAAATGTGATTGGAACAAATAAATAGATGGGAAACAGAGACGGCTGCAAGTATACCGCAATTAGTATCATAGAATTTCTCATGTCAAACCTTATGATTGATAGCCCTAGATCGATGCTGATGCTTCTCACAGATGCTACAGCTGCAGGTTCCACGACAAACAGGACATGCCACCTTAACTTCTTGCTTCTCTAAGTATCTACTTTCATTCAAATATTGGAATTTTTTTTCAGTTGCAGTTTTCATGACACCTGGACTATCGTTGAAAATGAAAAGGAGATTGACTTTGTATAGAACAAATTTAACATGAAATATCCTGCCATGTTATGTTTTAATTTCTGCCCCCCAATTCCCCCACCCAAAAAAAAAAAAAAAAAAAAATGGAGGAAAGAAAGAAAGAGAGAGACAAAAAGAAAGAAAAATCCAAATGTAAAAGGATGCAACTAGGGTTGTGAATGCAAATATAGAAGGAAAAAATGTAGAACTCATATCATGAAAATTGTTGCAACAACCATCAGTATCGCACTCTGCCCTCTCTCACGCAGAAAGAGATGGTCTGAGTTTAGCTTCCAAGTTTCAATTCCCATAAATTTTCATTAACGACTCACTTTTCCTTTCTCTCTAAGTCCTACTAGAGTTGCCATGGACTTCAAACGTCAACTCATGTTGCAAGAACTAAAGTGGCCCGAGTTTTACCAAGTTACAGCCTATGMTACATAATCAGACATACTCACAGTACAAGATGCGATATTGCTGCCTTGCTGAAAAATGAGAAAATTCATTGCCATCATGCTACATATTCAATATCATCAACCATTAAACTTTCTTCTCTTTGTTTCAAGCACAAAAGCAACCACTAAGGTAACACAATTCACCAATTAGGTTCATAATTATGTCTACTCTGACATTTAGTCACATAAGGAACTATTAAATGTGTAGACATTCATGGAAATGAAAAAAGCATACACCGAAATGCAAAGTAATATACAAGAAAGTGGAAAAGGAACAAAACCTTTGTTTTATACAGTTCCTACAGAAGAATTGTTTACTGCATTTCAAACACTTGATCAACTTGCGATCATTATTCCCTTGACACCAATGACATTTCTTCCCTCTCCTCAGTTTAGCCACAAATGGCAGAACCTTTTTCACAAAGCCAAAACGTTGCAAAAGTGATCAATACAAGAAGCATAAGTTCTACCACTTCAAAAAAGCTACTAAATGCAATATTAAACAAATGAAAATCCCTGAATTTCAAAGAAAACCACCTGCATTGTACTAATTGGCAGAGGTTCAATATTCTTGGAGCGGAATCTCCTCTGGTGGTACAAATGCGAACCCGAGTCTGAGCTTGGTCCAATTTTAACATRAATGGCTTCATCACCACTGGCATTGTCTAAGTTTTTCTGCGAAATTGCCATAATCCCATTTGGTAATACGCGTGTCAACTCGGCATCAGCACTCAACTCTGTTTCKTCTTCCTTTTTCTTCTTTTTCTCCACTTGCCTTCTCAAAAATTCTCTAATCAAATCCAACTGCAAATCGCCTTTCTTCAACTTCATTTTCCTCAAGGCCTCATCCAGYACCTCTGAAACGCAGCGTTTCCGCTTTTTCACCAATGGCATTTTAGGTATTCTGGATGATCTTGAAGAACCAATTTTGTCGCCATTGCCTGTGATTTTCTTGTTCCTCCTCTCGAGTTTCAGTGACTCCGGAACTTTTTGCTTCAACTGGCGACGACGGCCTTGGAGATAGTGAATTTGACAGAGCTTTTTGCCCTCCAATACTCGCCTATAGCACCGCCATTGCCGGCCATCCGTTCTTTTGCACCGCAAATCGTCCGGCAAAATCTCTTCTTTAACCATTGGGGTCTTCTCTTTTCTGATGGTTTTCCAGGATAAAAGTCGTTATTGAGAAAATCGCAAATAAAAACGAAATTTTTCTAGGGTTTAATGGCCGTGCCCGAGTTTCTTTGTGAATGAAAGTAGGCGTGAGTGTGTACAGTGACGATAGCGTCCTACAATGGGCCGAGTATCGCCGCTGCAACTATTAAGTAGATAGTGTCACAGGTGGAATCTAATGAGGCTGCCACCAATTTATTGATTTTTCATGATCGTATCTCGACAGATTTATACAGTATTTATACATGCACCAGTGGGGACCGTATCTGTTTTTCATTTTTACATTTTTTCTTTTCACTTCGGGTGGGATATGGGGGTAGGGAGAGGGACTGGAGGAGTGGATTTGGTTTCTAGGTCCGTGCACAGTACACTGCTATGTTTACCAGTGCCTGAGATGAAAGTCTGACGGTGAATTTATGAATTATGAAGGGTGTTCTMCTTATGCTTTTCTTGATAATTGATCATTTGATCATGAAAATCATGCATGATGGATCCAAAAGGGAAAGATGAAGATTGTGAGCTTCTTCAATTTAATTAGCATTTTTGAACAGCTAATTTTAGGAAAGTTGGAATGAAGGCAAAAGTTACATTATATAATTTGGCTGCTCCCTCAAGTTGCTGATATTGGCTTTACAAATTCAAGATATTGAGGAGTTGAGCATCCTACAGTGTCATGTTTCCAATATCTAAGTGGTAGAATAGAAGAAATCAGCTGTCTTTTGCCACGATGATATACTTGATGTGGTGCAGCACTAGTGTTGAAGAGCGAATTGTAGTTGGGAAAAGGGCAGATTTCTGATTCAGGAATGTTGGATGAAACATCAGAAGAATGCACAATGTTGATCGGTGGCAGTTGTCAAATTTTGTAGCAGATATGCACTGGACTGCAATTTTATACATATTTACCGACTAATTTTTATAGAATTTTATTATATGTTCACGCGGTACAGTAAAGATATTAAAATTTTCATCATTATCGATCCGCATCTTTATTTTTTCCATCGGATGTGATATTCTAGCTGAGATCAGCATGCTTCTCTTGGGAACATCSAAACGTGATTGTCATTSTCCTCGCTTTCCATTTCAATTCCAGTGGGATTTGAGGATTAAAGTTGCAGATATTGAGGATTTCATGCATACAGGAAAGGAAACCAAGAACTGCTGATACAAGGAGGCTTAACAGATTAATGCATTTGCGGCTTAATGTGTATCAAAAGTAAGGCCCATTTCGTATCAGCATGGGGCTTGTCATTGGACAGGCCACAACAGCTGCCTGGATCTCTCTTGGCAATTCAAAACAACCTGTATTCGAACATAGATAGAGAATTTGGTTGATTTATAGAAATACTCGAACAACATGGAAGACAGTACAGAAGCTTTGCATGAAAATGAATAGGAACAGGAGATTATGCTTTGAACTGAAAACCAAAGGACATGCCTTATTTAGCACAATAATATGACGCTTATTGATATCTTGAAATTGATCAAGATGGCTATGTAAGAAAATAAGGAAAACAAAAGCTACCAGTTACTGCCCCTTCCCAGGACTCGGTAGATAAGACCTTTATTATTAAATTTTGCATTGGAGGTCACCTTGTTCATTGACCATTGTCCATTGTCCATTGCATTTCATTGCCAGCCAAGATCTCTCGAGATTGAGAGTTTTGGAATTATCGTGGAGGGCTCAAGGGTTTGGAGAAGAAAAGTACATACGTCATGCCGGGATATGCAGATAGGATCCTACCATATTTCATTTTATTGTGTTGAAACTGCAAAGCTGTCTCAGAACTCAGAAGGTCACCCGATGCAGGTAAGCTCCCAACAGTCTAACGTTCCTGCAAACCCTAGACTGCGATAATGCATGAATATTATGGTCTAATAAACAGGCTAACCTTGGTAATTCTTGGAAGCCGCCGGAAGAAAACACAGACAATTACCATTGTTTAGTTAGTCCCGAGGAGCCAGGAGGGCGTAGACATATATATACGATCATTTTCCTCCACCCCTTGTGTTGATCAGCAATACAGTCCGCAGTATATATTAGTGCAGAAATGATGAACAAGAAACGTACGGATGAGTTCTGCTATCAGTAATCAGTTCAGGGAGTTGTCTTATATCGTCACTAGCTATATCTAAATGAGGCATTCTTCAGTGAAATTAAGGTAATGAATAATTCGGATTGGATCAGGAGGAGGTTTTCATACGCTTATGTTTGCATGCATTTACGTTAGTTTTGGAGTAGGAGGTCAACTTGATCTCAAATATGTCTGATCCCACAATGGGAAATTGGTGTTTTTGGGAGGCAAAGAAATTATTTTCTTTCTTTTTTTAATGTCAGAATTGTTTAAAAAAATATATTAACAATAAAATTAGTAAGGAACTACAATTTTGAACTTAGTTTAAAGAACTACGATTTGGACAAATGATATATCCTTTGTCCCTTTTGAATTTTTTGTTGCTTTTTTGTTTATTCGGATGATGGACAACTCATTGGAGTTTACACTCTAAATACGTGTATGGACAAAAGTATATTTAAAGAAAAACTCATTTAATAATGGATTAAAATTATTATRGCCACCGTTTAATTTAATTTGTTGTATTGTGCAAGTAACATACTCCKTTCATTTCAAAATAATTATCCTCTTTGACATCTTCTTCTTTTTTTGTTTCAAATCACTTGTAATTTTAAAAAATTAAGGACGTATTAAATATATTTTTTTACTTTATTTCTAATTGATTAGTTTTATTTAATTTTATAATATTATTTTTAAGTATTAAATGTACACAAAAACTTAAAAGAAAATTAGGAACGTCATTTATTTAAAAGTACAATACTTTTTTAATATATGTAATTTTATTTAGAATGCTTGTTAATTTGAAATAGATGTAGTAATTAACATACTTTTTGTAAAATTATTTACTTTGATAATACTTGAAAATTAATCCCCTAAGACGAGGATATTCAAATTGAAAATATATAGTGATCCGAAGTTGTTTTTTTTAATAAAGGAAAAGAGATAGAAAAATAAAAACAAAAAATATTTGCATAAAAAAAGAACTGAATGAACTGAATATTATTATAATTATATATATAAATGATCTCATTACTCTTGAAATATAAGTTTTAATCTACAAATAAAGGATTATGATTATAGTATAATAAAAAATAATTTATTTACAAATTTTCCTCTAATTCCCTTTTTCTAATTATAACACGAGCGGTTTTTTTTTTTTTTTTTTTTTTTGGAAGATAACACGAGCAGGTTCCTTAAGTAGGAGCTTATGATTATGAAAGAAGGTATCATAGTTTGAGGGGCACAATTGTCCACTCACAAAAAGAAAAAAGAGGGGAAAATGGACATTGGCGAGGTCTGGGCTCTTCTTTGTCCCCTCAGTTCTACCGTTTCACTGCCTGTGAGGCTGTGCAAATTGCAAAACCCCTCCAAACTCAAACATAGTCCTAATCAAATTCAGGCATCTCAGCAAATTAGGGTTTCTCCAAATCCGGAAAAGCTTTGTTCTACAACCATGTCCGCTTACCCCTTTCCATTCTCTCCCCAAATTTGAAACCCTACACTAATTTATATCAAAACCTCTCCAATCTAAGCCATCTCCACCGACCTTAATGGCTGCGGCATCTCCACCCACCTTAACGGCTGCGGCATCTCCGGTTGCGGCAGTGGCGTCTACAATTATTCCCAGAGAACTCTATCCCGGGGAAGAGGATTTAGCATATGAAGAAGAGCTCCTCCGCAACCCATTTAGCTTAAAGCTCTGGTGGCGTTATTTAATCGCCAAATCGGGAGCTCCATTCAAGAAGCGAGCCATAATTTACGAGCGTGCTCTCAAAGCCTTACCTGGAAGCTACAAGCTATGGCACGCTTATCTTCGTGAACGCCTCGAGCTGGTTAGGAATCTCCCCGTTACTCATTCTCAATATGAATCACTTAACAATACTTTTGAACGAGCCCTTGTTACTATGCATAAAATGCCTCGTATTTGGATCATGTACTTAGAATCTTTAACTAGTCAGAAGCTGCTAACGAAGACACGTAGAACTTTTGACCGCGCCCTTTGTGCATTGCCGGTTACTCAGCATGATCGAATATGGGGTCCTTATTTGGTTTTTGTTAGCCAAAAGGGAGTCCCAATCGAGACTTCACTTAGGGTTTATCGTAGGTATTTGAAGTATGATCCAAGTCATATTGAGGATTTTATTGAGTTTTTGGTAAATTCAGAGCTTTGGCAGGAGGCTGCAGAAAGGTTGGCAGGGGTATTGAATGATGATCAATTTTATTCAATAAAGGGGAAGACGAAACATAGGTTGTGGTTGGAGTTATGTGACCTGTTGACTCAGCATGCTAAGGAGATAACTGGGTTGAATGTGGATGCAATTATTAGAGGCGGGATCAGAAAATTTACAGATGAGGTTGGGAGGTTATGGACATCATTGGCTGACTACTATATTAGGAGGGGGTTGGTGGAGAAGGCAAGGGATATTTTCGAGGAAGGTATGTCAACGGTGGTGACAGTTAGGGACTTCAGTGTGATATTTGATGCGTATTCACAGTTTGAAGAGAGTATGCTTGCAATAAGAATGGAAGAGATGAGTGAGAGCGAGCTGGAGGATGAAGAGGATAATGGTGAGGCAAAGGAAGAAGAAGAGGTGGATGATCGATTGAACATTGCTGAGTTGGAGAAGAAGCTTGAACGGTTTTGGTTGAAAGATGATAAGGACGTGGATTTGAGGTTAGCTAGGCTGGAGCATTTGTTGGAAAGGAGGCCAGAACTGGCAAATAGTGTGCTTCTTAGACAAAACCCTCATAATGTGGAGCAGTGGCATAGGAGGGTTAAGCTGTTTGAGGGGAATCCCACAAAACAAATCTTGACTTACACAGAAGCAGTCAGGACAGTTGATCCAATGAAGGCAGTAGGGAAGCCGCATACTTTATGGGTTGCTTTCGCAAAGCTTTATGAGAGTCACAAGGATATTGCAAATGCCAGGGTAATATTTGATAAGGCTGTGCAGGTCAACTATAAAGCTGTGGATCATTTGGCTAGTGTGTGGTGTGAGTGGGCAGAGATGGAACTTAGGCACAAAAACTTTAAGGGTGCACTGGAGCTGATGAGACGTGCTACAGCAGAGCCTTCAGTTGAGGTTAAACGAAGAGGTACATTGTCCTTTTCTTCCTTCATAAATGTATATCTGCTTGTCAGAGCTTACTATTCTTGTAGTTTACACATTTTAACTCTAATGGAAAAATTTTCTTTTGTGAAAATCGAAATTGAAAATTATAGGAATTAGAGCTAGGGTAAGAGCCAGATATCAAGCCAGAAATTCGAGGATGTGCTTGTGTTATTTCTTGGTTTGGATGAGATCATTTATAAGCGACCTGATGCTAATTTATGTGCAGCAGGCAACTACATTGATAAGCTTATTGTGGACTAGGTTATAGATTACAGGATGTTATCCCTTCAGTGCATAAGATGAATCCATGTTTTCACAATCTTCTGTAGCTCCTAGCTTTTATGGTTCCATTTTGTCTAACTAATTGCAGTGTTCATGTAATAGAGTTCAGAACATAATTTAAACAATTTAATTTTGTCAATTTGAATCTATTTATTGCTTCGACTTCTCCAGTTGAAAATGGGGCGCAAACCATAATCTGTTATGTTCTTGTMGGCCCTCTTTTCCACTGTTATTTCATTTTTCTTTGATATACATGAATTCATCTTTCACAGAACACAAGATCTCTCCTTGCTACTCCTGTATGGTTTTTCCTTCTTGTTGGGGTGAATTGTTTCTCAGGTATGAGGGCAGTGGGGGCAAACATTGCTGTTTAGGTTTTTGCTCATCATGCATCTTTTTTGAACATTTTCAACAAATCTATTAATTATAGAAAACCAAAACACAAGGAGATTCAGCTAACTTAAATAGAGAAAATCATGATTAATAATGAGTACCAGGGAATAAAGTACCTATTTTCTTTTGGCGTTTGCTTTCTTGTTTAGGGACCTCCCAACCGAACCCCTATGGACTCAGGCAAGCTGTGTGGGAGGTTTGCTTGCAATTATTTTTGCAGTTTGAGTATGTACGAAACTAGTTTCTTTGTGTTATGCTCAATGGATTTGGAAGTATACTAACTGTTGGACACACACTCTTTGTGATGCAGTGGCCACTGATGGCAATGAACCAGTGCAGATGAAGATTCACAAATCCCTTCGATTATGGACATTTTATGTGGATTTGGAGGAAAGTCTTGGAAAGTTGGAGTCTACACGAGCAGTCTATGAGAGGATACTTGATCTTAGGATAGCCACCCCACAAATTATAATAAACTATGCCATGCTTTTAGAAGTATGCACCTGGTGTTCCTATAATTTTGTTTGTTTTCTTTTTCTTTGCTTGAGTAATCTCCTCTCTTTCTCTGTTTCGGCTGGAAGACAACTAACTTTGTCATTTTTAATTTCTCCAGGATCACAAATACTTCGAGGATGCATTTAAAGTTTATGAGAGAGGTGTAAAGATTTTCAGATATCCACATGCAAAAGATATATGGGTCACTTACCTATCCAAATTTGTTAAAAGATATGGGAAGTCAAAATTGGAACGAGCTCGAGAATTATTTGAGCATGCAGTTGAAGTGGTACAGATATTTTCATCTTATTCTTTAAGGTTATGAATTATGATCAGTGCTTACTTTCTGCATCTTCTGTTATTTAATTTGCTGTAATTTCTTCTGTAACTTACATTCAGAGAAACCGTGGATGAAAATCGAAGGGAATGTGTGGTGTGGAACAAAACTCATGGTACAGATAGAAATAGAATCAAATAACTCTACATCATCCTGTCTAAATTTTATTCCAGTTATAGTAATTTTTTTTGTCTGTGGATCAGTACAGACATCTACTATGAATGCTTTACCAAGAGCACAATGAAAATTGTGTAAATTGTCGATAGCCTTCTCATGTCCCATCCAAGTGTCATATATCTTATATCTTATTAGGAAAATACTAATTTGTTTGGTAAGAAATTGATGTCTATTGCAGTGCATAGTCCATCTAGAACTCTGTATTAGTGGAGTACCTATTCAGCTGTCCTATTGTAAACCAAATTGAATGAATTAATGATTTACAGCAATGTACTTTTTGTCTTGGTTTCTTTTTTTTGTTTTGGGGTTGGGTTAAGTGAATGCCTTTTTTTTTAATTGAAATAAAAATATATGTCTTTCCACGTGTTCTGCTGTTGATTTTAATTATTTTCTACTTTTAGGATATTTTCTTGAGATGCTAACAACCTTATCTTTAGGCTCCTGCAGAGGCTGTGAAGCCGTTGTATCTGCAGTATGCGAAATTGGAAGAGGACTTCGGGCTTGCCAAGCGAGCCATGAGGGTCTATGATCAAGCCACAAAGGCTGTTCCAGCCAGTGAAAAATTGAGCATGTATGAGATTTACATTGCTCGAGCAGCTGAGATATTTGGTGTTCCAAAAACAAGGGAAATATATGAGCAGGCAATTGAATCTGGTCTTCCAGACAAGGATGTTAAAATCATGTGCCTAAAATATGCTGAGCTTGAGAAGAGCCTTGGAGAAATTGATCGTGCTCGTGCACTGTACAAGCATGCATCACAGTTTGCAGACCCAAGATCAGACCCTGACTTCTGGGTGAAATGGCATGAGTTTGAAGTGCAGCACGGAAATGAGGACACCTTCCGTGAAATGCTTCGAGTGAAGAGAAGTGTTTCTGCAAGCTATAGCCAGGTAAGGAAACACGTCCTAATCTTTTTCTATTCTTTTGAACTATGAGTCTGGGATAGCATTCCTAGTATGAGAACTATTGTTCTTGATTGAAATTTTGGAGTTCATGGTTCTGGTTTTATTATTATTTGTTTTGGCTTTGATAATATGACATGTATCCTACTTGTCAACAGTTCATATCTCTGGATATTTATACAAACCATATTCTAGTTTCCGATATTAGCTTCAGAATGGCTCTATTTTATCATCATTCCCCTTCTGATGTGCAATCCAAATTGCCATTTTGCAGACACACTTTATTCTTCCGGAGTACCTGATGCAAAAGGATCAGATGCAGACTCTTGAAGAAGCAAAGGATGTATTGAAGAAAGCTGGGGTTGATGATGATGAAATGGCCGCTTTAGAGAGGCAGTTAGTACCTGCCCCAAAAGAGTCTGTTAGCAAAGATGGTAGTCGTCTGCTTGGCTTTGTCAGTGCAGGTGTTCAGTCCATCGGTGACGAAACGCAAAAGGTTAGCGCAAACAAGGAGGACATTGAACTACCTGAAGATAGCGACTCTGAAGGTGATGACAAGGTTGAGATAGCACAAAAAGATGTTCCTAGTGCTGTATTTGGAGGTTTGGCACAGAAAAGAAAAGAGAAAGATAATGCTGAAGATGGAAATGATGTAGGAGCAGCTAAAGATGAGGCTAATTTAGGGGCCCTTGAAAGATTTAAACGAATTAAACGAGGTGCCTAGAGGTGGTTTGTGGTATTCCAGGAAATTTTGTAATTTTAGCACAACTGTGTATGTACTAGATTAAACCGTATCAGCTACAGAGGGTTTTTAAACGTAAGAAAAGCTGAAAAAATTCATTGTTCAAATTGAGGGTACAATAACTGATATCTATTTCACATTCACAGCCACTTCTCTATTTCCACATTATTTTTACCTGTARATTGTATTTACATTTTTGTCGATTATGGTTTAATTACAGGTGTATTAAACTGTATTTCTTTATGTGAAAATCTCACAGTAAAAGGAAATACGAAAGAATAAATGAATTCCATCTAATCTATCTCCTACGAAGGAAAGACTTCCCTTGAGCATCTTCCTGTACAATGCGTAACACTTGAAGAGGAGGGCTATGCCGCCAAATCTGAGGCTTATTCAAATGGTGGCCCAGTTGTGCAAATTTATCAGCAGCCCTATTGCCTTCCCTATAAATGTGAGTCAGAACGCAGTTATTGAGTTCCGGAAGCATTAGATTTATGCGACTGATATGCTTTTCTACTCTTGCACATCTAACTTGTTTCTTTTTGGCAATTATCTCAACCAGCGACTTTGAATCTCCTTCTACCCAGACGTCGCTCCAACCATTCTCCAATATGAGCTCAAGGCCTCTTTGTAGAGCTACCAGCTCTGCTATTGTGCTGTTGCTTTTGCCTATGGATTCTGCATACCCAAGCAGAAATTCAGCCTCGTGGTTCCTTATAACACCCCCGATGCTTGATTTACCTGTCTTGCATCTGCATGATCCATCAAAGTTAAGCTTTGTCCACCCCATTTCTGGTTTTTTCCAAGTACCCTTAATTGGTTCTTGGTGCCAATTTCTTGCCGAGAGAGAACTTGGCTTTTGCATGAATCTTCCATATCCTCCAGCAAAAGCTTTGGAAATCACAAGCATCATATTTTACAAATTTGCATGCACTCTGAAATTCAAGACACGATTTTGTAGAAACCTAAACGTCAAAAAACATTATCTGGAAAGAAATGATTTCCTATTGAAATGATGGCATTATGCAAGAAGATACAGTTAGTAGACGTTTGTCGGAAGGAGATAAAGAAAAAAGACATGCATGGCGAAGAACGTGGGGAATTAGGGAGGTAAGCTCTCAGGTAATAACATTTTCAGATGGAACAACAATCATTTCCGTGGTAAATGAGAACACCAGCGCTCTTACGGTAGCTGCAGGCACTTGCCTTCACGCATTCTTGGCTGAAAATTTGGAGTACGGATGAAGCAAGGAAGATTCAGTATTTGCAGTATCATAGCTGCAAGGAATTGAAGCCCACATATCTCAAGTTAATATGAAGTTTATAAAAGACATAGCTTTTTGCTAGCATTCTGAAGAGAGGAAAGGTTTCCCAGAAATGCTTGCAGGAAAATTATGTAGAGAGAAGCATGTATGAGAAAGTGAGTGGATTAGTTTCAAGAGATGGAGACCATTAGGCTCTAACTGTTATAGTTAACCATTTTCATTCTTTCCATACAGCATGCAGCCATTTAAATAACTGATGTCCCCTAAAGTCAGGAATCAAGGTTTGTCCAATAATTTCGTTGGTCGGGTTATGGTCAGTAAGAACTAAATTCTTTGCTTCCAAATAGCCCTTGCTTAAGATTGTGTTGCGGTTCTCAAATCATAAATTTAATTCATATTAACATTATTTATTTAGATTAAGCGAGTGTCATTTCAACTCAATATCAGCATCATTAATAAAGACGAACTTGTTTTCTATTCAAGCTCAACTTTATTAATGATGCTGATATTGAATTGAAATGACACTCGTTTAATTTTAAATATTGATATTATATCTTTTAACTTAAATATAAACCTCTTAACTTTCTAAGAGGGAAAAGTTCAATCTAAAGGAGGAAAAAAAAAAAAAAAATTGGACAGATGTGTTAGAATCCGGGCGATGTAGCTGAATACAAGTTTAACAGTGCCCCTCGTATCCATTTGATGTATATTTGATGTTGCCTCTTTAAAACTTGCCATTGCCAATAAGCCATAACCAGTCAAGAGCGACACCAGAAAATATGCCACCAAGCAGAAACATTACTAGCAAGTTCCCTAGTGCATTTTGCTCTGGTCCCTGCAATCACCAGAGCTCAAGAGATTATTTTCCGGCAAAGAAATACATGCACTAATGGTGAATAATATATTTATTTTCGCTAACCTTGTATCCTTTAGGAGCTGCTGTCATAACACATACAGTGAGATAGCCATTGGTTAGTCCCAAGAAGGATGTTAGAAATATCATCCATCCCTGATCAGCATATTTTGCTGTGAAGTAGAAAGCTGGGATGAGCAAGAAACGAGCTAGTGTTGCTAACATGAGGCCCTTCCTGGATTGCAGCTTGATACATTCAATAAGCGGAATATATCTTGATATAAGATCCCATACATTGTACGTTGCAATCAAAACAACTGCATACCTGCAATGATCATTTCTAAAGCATTTCTGAATAAATCGGTACTTTGAATATAATACACAGAGCATGGCAGCTTACTGTGAAATGCTGCGTGCAATGGAAAATATAATTGGATGCATTTTGTGATTTTGCAGCAATACTGATTGGTGAAATGGAAATACCACCATATTTGGGCCAGCATAAAAGAAGCAACTAATGGGAGACAGAAAACCAGAGAGCAAGAAGATGGCTTTTCTCCATGAAAAATGAGATACCTTTCAATCAATGTACCTTTAATCCGGAGCTACGAAATCATAGACTAACCCACTTGACATGAGGAATTGAACATATAATATGACGTAAAATATAATTTGGTAGCACTACCAAGATTAGTATTTACCAGGGGCCTAATTGGTGAGATCCAGTATTCTCGTATAAAAATCCAGGAAAAATAGATAAAGTTAGGACGTATATTAAGTAAAGGTCCAGTGTGTAATCAATGTTCTGAACAAACAGTTCTTTGATGCTCAAACGTTCAGCAACTTCTTCCTGCAAAGAAGGCAAAAGCTGTTCTTAAAGTTTTTAATAACCGACACAAAAAAGAASGTAATATGAACCCGAAAGAAACTTCCATACTTTTTCCTTTACATCTGTTTGTATGCCAGCAGCGGCCAGATCAGCTGAGACGGTTTTGGATCCTTCTGAAGCAGCCTTGGCACGGTAATGCTTCACTATTGGCAGTTTAGGGAAGATGAATGCATACAGCAAAATACAGAGAAATTCAAAGAATGTGGAGATGGCAAGAAACAACACTGCGCATCAAGAATAACATTGTTACCAATGTACTTAATAGTTYTTGCTGACACAGAACTCTTTTGTAAAAGACAAACATAAGATCATCTAGACAACATTGTGTACCAWCAGAAAATGAAGTGCTTAATAATAATAACTGACTAGTTATGACAGTTGAGGATTTCGAAGGAAATAAAAAAAAACTATGTTCATGAAATTCCACTTGTCAAATGTTTTAGCATTTGCACTTGATATACCAGAAGCATTTGCAAGACTATAGTGGGAGGTCGCAGATGAAATCCAAAAAACAAATTATAACTGAAAATTTCCAATTTTAAAAGTCAACAAAATAGTTAAAGACATTTACATACAAACTCCCTTGCGAAGACCATTTGAAGATTTGTCAAAGGCAGCTTTTYTCACTAGCCTCAAACCAGAGGTGAGAGCCCCTGATGCAGCAAGACCAGCCAGGAAGGACTATATGGCCAAAAAAACAAATTGACAATTCCTGAATTATATTCACATAACGTGAAAAATTAAAGAAGTTCATTGAGTATATGAAGTGGAAGGTTGATCTCTAGACTGACTTGGATGAACTCAGGACACATTAAGGACAGGTCCCCCACCATTCCACCTTGAACATGGGCATCTGCAACTCCAAAAGCAGCAACGAGGATACAGATACCAATATAGTTCCCAAGTCCTCCTTTTCCTGATGTACCTAAATCCAGCTGTAATGGTGAAACAGAAGTAGAAGTGAATCGAACTGGGTATTCTCAGATGAAGAATGACTGAATAAGTGGCAAGAAATAACTGGAAGCAGAACTCACAAGGAGGAGGGCTAATGTGCTTATGAAGAAAAGAGTATATCCTGCCAAGTTGCGTTTCCTTGTATCCATCTTTGCCTCATTGTATGCAAGAKATGCAATTGTTCCAAATGCAAATGGCTGATAAACGAGAGTAAGTACCCTGGCAGGATGATAGCTCTCCTAGTGAAAAGTAGATCAGTGTCGGTACATATTTCAATATACAACGCATTTACAATGACGAAACATATTTAGTTATTCATCTAACAAGAATTTTTACCATCTGCAACCGACAGAAAGCCATCCATCAGCATAAGAACTTCTAATCATTTGTAATTCTCYAAAAAGACATATTCACAGAGATTTCCCACATAAATCCAGTTCAGTAAAATTTGCTATAATTTTTAACTTACCACCACCCCCAACCCAAAGAAAATATGATAATAATAAAAGAAAAAATTTGGTGTGCCTCCTCTTCACTGGAAGTAGGCCAAACAGCTTTCTGGGAATAAATTCAAATACAACTCGTGTTTCATCAAGCATATGGAAGTTCTAACTTATATTTTAAAAATAAAAAATAAAAAATTAACTACAGAAGTTGTACAGTATTGAACAAACTGGTCATTTGTATCGAATGGATGAGAATTAATATATCGGTACTCACCGGGAACAAGGCATAGTAATAGTCTCCTATTGTAAGCATACTATTCCACGAGACAAGGGATCCCAGTCCSAGAAACCAGCATACCATCATTGCAGTATACTTTCCCTGGAAACAGAAAATGACCTCAGATTCAGACYACAATGGATTTCTCGATGGCCTATAAATTCTTCCTCATTCTTACAGAAGGAGATTCATACAAACCTCCAGCCTTGCTGGAGTAGAAGGGGACGCAGTTGAATCAGCAACAGTCATGGAGGTTCTTCAATTCTGCAAATAACAAGCCAAAGTATAGAATCAACGGTTTTTGTATAAGGAAAAGGCTAGTTATTATTCCATTTGTACGACCCATTCAGGACAGTGACATAGCAACAGATTCAAAGAATCTTACTGTAAAACAAAAGGTGTGCATTTAAGGAAATACAGAGAATCATTTAAACAAATTAGGATTCTTGATACAGCAAAAGGAATGTAAAATATGCAAAGAACCTGCTTTGCTATAAATATGAATCTTGCAGAATTAACCTTAAAATGAAGTTCTTCTCGCACGCTACTCCAAAAGACATAAAAGGAACAGTTGAAGCACAAAAAATAAGTATCCTAATACTAAAATTCCAAAAGGAATCAAAAGACGAACTGCTCAAAAAGAGTAATGAACATACGTGATGAATCTCATCGTAGAGAAGCATTACAAAAGAAACCTTATCAAGAATTGAGAAGAGGTGGTGGGCAGTGAAGTCTCTGTTTTGGTTACAAAGTCACAATGAAACAAGAAGGGACTGAGAGTTTACCTTTATGGAATCAGCCTAACAAACAAGAATGATTGATGACCCAAAACTTGTAAAAAACAAGGTGGGCATGCCAAATTCTCAAAGGAGCGTTCTTGGAAAGAATCTTTTGGAATCGATATTTTACAACTCTAGCGTCTACGGAAAGGGACATATTGGATGGGTTGACTTGGAAAGCTAAAGATTTGGACCCGTGCAATTAATTGTTTGTATTATATTTTAGGAAAATTTAAGTCTCTAATTAATTAATCACTTCTTTAAGTGATTTTCGAAATTAATGCTCAACTTTATCATTCTTAAATTATCCTTTTATCATATATATTCATTTTCTCTATTTTCTTCACCAATTACTATACAAATATGTGGTTTGAAGATTTTTTGTTTCCAAATAGAACTTCTTTGATTCAATGAAGATGATTTAGGAGATGAAGTTGAAGGTTTTCCCTTTATTTATTTAGATTAATTAAAATGACAGTTTATGAGTGATAAGATTAATGGTTTGAAATATTGAAATGTCTAACTATACTAATAATCGCACAAATAAATGATCGTGATTTGGAAATTATATATTTTATTATATATTCTTTTTAAACTTTTACAAGAAAATATTATTATTTGGATCAAATAAATCCATAATAGATAAATATAAATTCTTGACGACACATCTTCTTAATGAATTGAATTTTTAATTTTATACAAATATAAATTATCCTTATTATCCACAAGGATAAGAGGTTTAGGTAATAACATTTTAATRTTRCTTCATCTCGAAATAATTATTATTTTTTATGAATAACGTAGAAGGAAATGGTATGAGGTCTTAATCACTAAGATCCATTTCTCTGTCATGTTATTACTTTCTTAAATGAAATGGTAAAAGGTCGTAATCACTGAGATCTGGATTTCTTATTCATTTAAAAATAAATAAACAAAGACAAAATATAGTACCCAAATCTTCTTCTCGAGGTAGATAATCCATATGGCTTGACATTGCCACATAAAAAACAAAAGAAAATTCAACTACTACTATGTTACAAAGAAAAATGAGCAAATCTATTTGTGTTTTATAGTTTTAGATTCAAGTCTCAAGTATTTGAGCTTGATAATATTAATAAAAAGTTGTTCCCTTTTAAAAGTTACCGTTTCCAATAAGCCACAACCAATCAAGGGCAACACCTGAAAATATGCCTCCAAGAAGAAAGAGAACTAGCATGTTCCCTATTGCATTTTGCTCTGGACCCTGCAAACCCAAGATTTGGTATCATTTTTATGGGGAGAGACGGAGAGAGTGTGTGTGTAACTTCAATTTAATCGACTGTAGTTTCAACTAACCTTGTAACCTTTGGGAGCAGCAGTGAAGACACATACAGTGACATATCCATTAGTTATTCCCAAGAATGATATAAGCATTAACATCCACCCCTGATCACCATACTTTGCAGTAAAGTAGAACATGGGAATGAATAAGAACCGAGAGAGTATGGCGATCATGAGGCCTTTTCTTGATTCTAGCCTGAGGTATTCGACAAGGGGAATGTACCGAGCTATGAGATCACAAATATTGTACAGTGCTATTAGAACCAAAGGGTACCTGCCAGAAAATTTTGTGGATAATTTCTAATTAGCATATCACTAATCTGTAATGATGGATGAGATRGTTACAAAGATATAATTCTCATGCATGTTATAGTTATTGTTCCTCTTCAATAGACACCTTCATTTCTTTTTTAGCTGCCTTATGTTTACTGTTGCAGGATAAAAAGATGGAGCACTCCGCTATTTTTCAGGCCTTTAAAGTTTAAAGTTCCAAGTTTGAATTCCAAGAATCTTTTTCAATCTTTATATCCGCAGAACGTATCAAAGATGGTCATAAAAGAGTGTGCCATCTAAAACTTCTATATAATTTTCTTCTCCTTCCTCCTTGACATCCTCATACCACTCTCTACAGCTACAATAGAAAAGAATTAAATGAGCAAGGAGACGGGCAGGCACAGTATTGGTAGGTGCATAAGTATCAGCCTGGTACAGAAATGCAGAAACAACTATTGAAAAGCATTCATAAGTACGAAAAATTACTGCCATGATCTTAGCCAGGATAGACAAATATGGTGTTGTAACAAATGAATAACGACATACTTGTACTCACCATGAGCCTAGCTTGTGAGATCCAGTGTTTTCATATAAGAAGCCAGGGAAGATTGATAAAGTTAGGACATAAATCAAATAGAGGTCCAATGCATAATCAATGTTCTGAAAGAACAATTCTTTGTTGCTCAACCGCTCCACTTGTTTAGCATCACCATCCACCTTCACAGACAATAAAATCTTTACTTGGATAGTTCAGCCAGTATGCTTCATATTTAATTAAATATGTCTTTTTACTTGCCTCTGTCAGGATGCCGGCAGCAGCTAGGTCAGCTGAAACAGTTTTTGATCCTTCTGACGCTGCCTTTGAGCGARAGTATTTCACGATTGGTAGTTTAGGGAACACAAATGCGTAGAGGAATATACACAGGAATTCAATGAATGTCGAGATTGAGAGAAATAAAACTGCACAAATCCACAATTTCAAGTATGAGAGATGCATCACCGTAAAATTTTCTAAAGAAAAGTGCAATTGACATCCAGTAGATAGAAAGATTTATAGTCAAAGAAAAGCTGATGCATATCAGAGTGTTTATTATGTGGACACACAAACTACCAAATTAGTTCACTTTCTTCCTAAGGGAGAAGATTTTCCCAACTTCAAAGTGAACATGAGTTCTGTAGAATCCTAGACTAGCTAATGAAGTATAGCCTGGATTTGAACTACTAAATCCTAACTTTTGGAAAATTCTATAGGTTTTCTGTTTCAACTGATGGCATCCCGAATTTACATGGATCATCCTGCGATTTGCCAAGTCAATGCAGCTCTCTATTTACCTCAAAGGATACTTACTTTTTACAAACTTAAAAGTTCATGTTCTTTATTAGGAATTCTAGAGAAACTAAAGAACTAAATAACTAGTTAAACTCAATTGATACAGTTGGATGAATTGGCTAGAGTGGTAAAAGAACAAAATTATAGGAAAAAACATACCAACTCCCTTGCGAAGACCATTCTTTGATTTATCAAAGGCTGCTTTTGTTATTAGCCTCAAAGCAGAGGTTAAAGCCCCAGATGCAGCTAGACCAGCCAAAAATGACTGGAAAAGCACATACATTATTAGTGTGGAGCTTTACTGACATTATTGAAATGGAAAAGGGAAAGTTATAGCATTAAAAGTTACTTGGATAAATTCAGGACACATGAAGGAAAGATCGCCAACCATTCCACCTTCAATGTGGGCATCTGCAACCCCAAACACCGCAACTATAGCACATATACCGATATAATTTCCAACTCCACCTTTTCCTGATGATCCTAAATCCAACTGCCAAAACAGAAATCAAAGCAAGGACAGGCTGGAGAAGAATTAGCCAAGAGAATAAACAGAGACATAAGTTGTGGAATATGGAAAAGGGCAGAACTTACTACTAGGAGTGCCAATGTGCTAAGGAAAAAAAGAGCAAAACCAGCCAAGTTACGCTTCCTTGTATCAATTTTTGCTTCTTTATATGCCAGTATTGCCATTGTTACAAGCGCAAATGGCTGATAAACAAGGGTAAGTACCCTCGCAGGATGATAACGCTGTGAACCACAAATTAGTAAGACAAAATGAGAAGCAAACTTATCTGCTAAAACTTTTAAAATTCGATTTCAGAAAAGGGMTTTCCTTAAGATCGAAATACAAAGGCCAACAAAAGCAAAARAATCAATTTGTCCGAAAAATGCAAAAAGCTTTGAAGTTTTTGCTTAAATTGAGTTTCAACTGCTGTGGAGAAACTCACAGGGAACAATTCATAGTAATAGTCTCCAATTGTGAGCATACTATTCCACGCCACAAGTGATCCTAGTCCAAGAACCCAACATACCACGATTGCACTAAACTTTCCCTGAAACATAAAGGAATATTAATCAGAAGAATATAATTGCCCAAGAACAACATGCCCACTTCCCCTTTTAGGAAAAGAAGGCAAGAAGATTAAAGCAAACCTCAAGCCTAGTTGGAGTTGGAGGACTATTTACACCYTTCATGGCTGCTTGTCTGCAAAYAGGTTGGCTCTTTTTATCCGGTGGAGGATTAAGAAAACCACAAAAACATGAACTACAGTTTTAATTTGGCTAATTTTGTAGCCAGCCATGTAGTACGAATGAATGCACACCAACCTCTCTTATAATATTTTTGGACAGTGAAGAACAGATCAGCTTGCAGGTGCTATTATGGCAAAGGTTTTACCGCAGTTGACTCTGCWRCAATATGAAAGGTAACTAAATAAATTAGAGATCCACATCGCTTCTTGAGAGATATTTTTATGTGAATTCTCCGAATCTGTTCTGGTTTGACGAATAATTGATTCCCGAAACTAATGAAT
Organism: Rhazya stricta; assembly: GCA_001752375.1. Classification (NCBI taxonomy): domain Eukaryota; kingdom Viridiplantae; phylum Streptophyta; class Magnoliopsida; order Gentianales; family Apocynaceae; genus Rhazya; species Rhazya stricta. The sequence goes on along the minus strand of MEJB01000021.1, from coordinate 1,330,954 downwards.
CTTCGACTCTGCGTGTCTTTACTGAAGTAATCCTCTCACAGGTCGTGGAGCGTCGGAAGTCATCGAGTGGTCTGCCATGGGATTTATATATAGTTTTCTTTTCATTTTTTTCCCCCCTCCTGATGTGAGCATTGACCTCGCTAAATCCAAAGGCAGATTCAGCCGTGTAAAATTATTATTTTATTCGCTCATCATTAGGCTAATATTTTAATTGATTAATAAAATATTAATGTATCAATACACTATTTTTTCATAAAAGATATTTATATATTACTAATTGAATTTTCATAATACAACTACTGATGTGTATGAAAATAAAAAATCTAGGTAACTTGAAACGAGAAAAAGAGAGGCATTGTCCTTGATTTGGCCGATTTCAATCACTTTGTCTTTTCTTCGTATATTATCATTAGTCCGAATAAATATGTAAACCGTAAGCATTCAAAAAAATGCCCTATCTTTGTGTTTATATACCAAAAAATATTATTTCTCTCGATGACACTTTTTCCAAAATAAGAATATATATATTATTTTAATAATTAAATTTTAAATCAATTTATTACATTTCTTATTCACATATTTTAATTTTTTTTTTAATGTCTGAACATTTAATTTGATTAATCTAAATCTCGAGAGCACCGTGAGAAGATAACACGTCAACATCAATGCCACAGAACAAAAACTCAGTTCTCGACATCTTTTTCAACAAAGTGCGCGAATTAGAAATTTGGTTTGCGGAACTGAGTTTTGACAATCCGTTGTGGTGAAAAAGCGCAGGGTGAAGGGTCGGAAGCAAAAGGTCCAAATCAGGTAGCCGTTCTCAATTCTGCTGTGTCTGTTTATGGCCGACAATGCAGACCGGGAATAGATAAAAGGGTGGGCCTTTCTCATTCTGTGGGACTGTTATGGCCTACATTGTAGAAGCCCAATAATGGAATTATTGGTCGTAAATTAAATGGTTTTGGTAGACGTTTAGTGCGGGCCACATACGCCTAGTAATGAAAGGATCGTCTGGGACTGGGCTTAATCCTCTAATTTATCTCTCTTTAGCTCTGCCATTTCTTCTGCTCTGAACCCTGGCGAGGTTGAAGAAAGGGAAAGTTCTTTCTTCTTCGCAAGCTTCTGGAAGTAAGAAGTGGTTCGTTGGGCATTCATTTCTAGTATCACTATTCTGGGTTTCTTGGATATTCTCTTAGCAAATTCTTACCTGATTGTCAAGTTTTAGATTCTTTGTCTTGGGAGGTCTGATGCTGTGAGTTTGGAGGTATATCAGGGTCATAATGACCTAGTATTTCAAGTAAGAGAGCGAAAGTTTCTTTAAATTAACAGTTTGAAGAATTTTTAGCCGTAATTTTGAACGCAAATAATCTGTGTATCTTTCTTTTTCTGTAGACAATTAAGAATGGCTATGCCATCCCGTCTGCATATTCATAGGTTAGCGTTGTTATATATAGGGTGGATATTTGCTATTGTTCATTGATCGAGTTGGTCCTTGCAAGAAATGTATTTGGAATTTTTTAATAATAATTATATATCATTTTACTATATATGAAATATCTTTCAATAATGTACAGATATTGGCTTAACCTGGCAGGCAAGCCAGCCCTAACAGGACTCGAAATGCTTTACAGGATAATTTCTTTTTCTTAAACCTTTTCTGGACCCTATTRGGCAAATTCATCATTAACCATAAATCAAGCATTTGATACTGCTACGTAGATGCCAGTGTGATAAACCTTTTCTGTTTTTGCTTTCATTTTCTTTTCCATTTTCCAATTGTTTTTCTTGAATCTTATCATTTGAAGCAAAAAGCAACTTTTAATGTGTTTTCTTCATTGCAATTATTCTGAACCAGCAGCTCTTACCTAGTGTTTTTGCAGAGCTCTAGCTAATTTATTCAGAACTTCTCCTTTGCAGAATCTGAAAGCTGTATTTGTTGCTATCTGCCAATCTAATTCTAAGGACAATTAGCCCTATTAATAGAAGACAGTATCTGGGACGAAAGGCCTTGCGGGCACAAGGACCTTCTAATGTCCAGCCGGGTGATAGTACTTCATTGGGCAAACCCATTTCTAATATTAGGCTCTCGATTGGCTGTCCATCATGTTTCAACCACACAATTTACTGCTAGATGCAGAAGGAATTTGTCCTCTGTGCTTGCTGCCTCATCATTCCCTCGGTTTCGGTTTCAGTCTCAGTCATCCAAATTAGAGACAGTAGTCGTGGCTAATGATGATAAGTATGGGAAAAAGCAGGTTATCAGCATTACTCCACGGCTCTATGACTACTTATTGACTAATGTTAGAGAGCCAGAAGTACTGTGCGAACTTAGGGAAGAGACTGCAACCATGCATGGTAGTCAAATGCAGGTTTCTCCTGATCAAGCACAACTACTTGCAATGCTGGTGCAAATCCTGGGAGCTCAAAGGTGCATTGAAGTGGGAGTTTATACTGGATATTCATCTTTGGCTATTGCTTTGGTGTTGCCAGATGGAGGTAAATTAGTTGCTTGTGAGAGAGATTTAAAATCGCTTGAAGTTGCAACCAGGTATTACAAACGAGCTGGTATTTCACACAAGGTGGATGTCAGGTATGGGCTTGCAGTAGATACCTTGAAGTCAATGATTCAGAATAATGAAAGTGGCAGCTATGATTTTGCTTTTGTTGATGCTGACAAGCGAATGTATCAAGAATATTTTGAATTGCTGCTAAAGCTGGTAAGAGTTGGGGGGCTCATTGTTATGGATAATGTCCTCTGGCATGGGAAAGTTGCTGATCCATTGGTAATTGACTCAAAGACTATTAGCATGAGGAATTTCAATAAGAATTTGATGGAGGATGAGCGTGTAAGCATCAGTATGGTTCCAATTGGTGATGGCATGACAATATGTCGAAAGAGGTAGATTATAAAGAAACAAGGGCTGATGGAGTCATGTAAATGCAGTAAGCTGCTGGTTCCTGCAGGAAATGAATGCGTGCAGTATGCAAGCTAATGTGAAAAGTGAGAATAAGCAAATGTTCCAGGCAGCAATAAGCACTGTTGCTCCCAAAAACTCTATTAGGCTGCAAATAGTGCTGTTTTTGGTAGTTCATTCCAATTCCAAGAAATATCAATCTGATATAAACTCGAGGGCAGCAAAGAAAAGTCAGGAGCCGAGTTTCAACCGGCCATTGTGAGGCAGGATGAAAGTTGGATAGTTGTGATAGGATTTTCCCATCTCTCTGTTCCAAAGCCCAGAAGTGCTTGCCCTCCACTTTTAAGACTAGGTTGTTTGGTAAATATTTTGAACTCTGATTCTGGAAGAATGCAGAAGAAGCTAGATTATACTTGCTCTGTGAAAGAAGTGTTGAGCATTGAAAAATAKGGATCAGACAGCTGCTATCAATGATGATGTCCTTAAAGAACTGGTTAAAATATGAAACTGCTGCCTCCATGGCCGATCAGATTTGTGATCCAAAGTCAACCCTTGCAATCATAAAACCCATGATAGAATTTTTAGTTCTGTATTAAGTTATTGTTATGGCGTCAGAATAAGGGTATTTGGAACAAGTCTCTGGAATAATTTAATGGAATAATAAGGTTGTTTTCCAAGTARAAAAACGGTAAGCAGCAATTTAAAATCACTTTAACGGTTGCTTTCTGTGTCATTTTTTTTCATCTACTCATTTGGGCTGATTCGCCATTATACGCATCATGGTTTTTCAAGGTTCAAGTCTTTATCTTTGAGGTTTTGTGACCGACCAAAATAGGCATGAAAACGATCATCCCAACTTGCTTCAAGAACTTTATGGTTATTACTTTTAAATTACCACTGCATCACCAAGCAGTCCTCATGTTTAATCTTAATCTTTTATTAATTTTATTCGATTAAATTTAATTCGTTGGAGAATTTTAATTTTAAAAATCTTTTAACCTGCTGTACCGTACAGCCGCCTTGGCCGTTCCATAACATATGGACAATTCGAAAAATATGTGACAAAATAACACCCTGATCCCCAGGCAATTTCCGAATGGGGCCAGGGGTGCCTTTTTCATGGTTTCCTTTTTAAGCTTTTGTTTGCCTTTCAAGTAGTAGTGGTAAAATGAGGACCATCGGGATGTTGATTTAGAGAGATTTTTTGGGTATTCCAACTTGCAATTGTATTGGGCACCGCCAGGGGACCGTGAGCCTCCGGTTGGAGAAAAATAATTATTGCTGCCACGTCCTTCAGGAAAAGAGCACAATTGGGACATTCCGGACCCACACCCAGACACTTGCCAGCTAAATTAGTCCCACCACCATCTCCCCAGCTTCACCCAGCCTCCAAACTCCAAATTCATTTCTAGTAGCAGAAGTCCTCCTAAGTTCTGATTCTCTGTGTCTCCTTCTTCCTCTGTCGAGACCGCAGGAGAAAAAGATTTCTGAATTCAACTTTAATCAGGTGAGTCGGAATGAAATATTTGTCAAATCAAATTCAATTCTTGTTACTATCTGCTCTGTTTTGTTAATTTTTACCTAATTGAGGATATTAACTAAGAATTATGCTGAAATTCTCGTTTCATTGGGCATTCATTTGGATTAATACTTGTTTGATGACAATTCAGTATCTATTTTTATTCCTTAAATTGCAACTTGTGCTTCCGTTTTCGGTTTTTCTTTTGCCGTGGGGCTTTTTGGGGGCAGAATCAGGAGTTTATCAAGTTCTGAGATGAAAAACCTGAAATATGAAGAAATGCTTTCCTCTATATATGCTCTTTTTCATCGATATTTGCTATCAAGAAGGGAGGGAAGGGAATGATTATGAACATCAATGTCGAGCCGTCTTCGATTTCGTTTTGACGTGGGGGGTTTTGGTTGCAGACTCAGGGGTTTACCGAGTTCCGAGATGAAAAACCTGATATATGAAGAAATGTTTTCCTCTATATGTGCTCATTTTCATTGATATTTGCTATCGAGGGAAGGGTTATGATTATGAACATCAACATCGAGCCGTTGGGTATCATGATTCATCAAATTTGTAGTCGATAGTCTAGCATATTCTGGAGATCTCTTCCCATTGATTCACAAATATGAACGATTCATATGTCTTCTTCTAAATACGGTTTAATTATTTTCTTCTATAAGAAGATGAACGATTCAAATATCTTCTTCTAAGTGTCAGACCACAGAGTCACCATTATTATAACTCTAGAAGGTTTCTTGTACTGTATTATTGAGGATGAAACTATTCACTGCTGTCCTCTACAAATCTCTAGTCCGTGGTACTTCATTCCGGATATTCCTTTCCTTCTCCTTATACTACCAGAGGGCATGCAAGAACTGTATAACTTTTCTACACACCTTGATAAACCATTACACCTCGCATAAAAATTTTTAGCTAGTTCGTTGCGGTGTCATTTATTACTAGATTTATATAAAGCTCCAATTTAACAAAGTAAGGAAAGCTTCAATAACTTTGTTGACAGCCTTGCGCAATTATTAATCACGATTTAGTAAAATTTGCCGTCCATGATTATAGACTGAAGTGGTTATCACATCAGCCAGAGTGTGCTCTTAGCCAACTTCTTAATTTTTAATTGCATGATAAGTATTAAACTATATTACTCTCTCAGAATAGGATTATACTTTTAGCCTCTATTGATGGTTGGACAATCTTTGTTATGCATTATTTTTTCTGTCCCCTCAGCTTTGATCTATGAACCATCAGAAAACAAAACCAGAAAGCCTATTAGTTCCAAGCTCATCATCTATTTGCACTACTAGAGATACTAATCTCGCAGTGGGAAGGATTTTATACACTTGTGACTGTTGAATAAATGAATCTCTCGTGGCAATGATTGGATTACTGGTTTCTTTTCTACCTTATATTTTCCTGTTTTGAAAGTCAATTTTATACGGAACTCTTTCTCGACTTTGAGATGCTGAACAGGCACAATCTGTGATTTGCTTGTCGCTGTCATACCCAAATTGTCTCATCCCATCTCAATTAATTATTCTCTTCGTTACGATAACACYCTACCCTATCTCCATCCCCACCAGTTCTCTTGCTGCGTCTTTATAGGCACTGTTCATATTTTCTACCGTGTTCTAACACATTTTTGTTTTTGCCCCCACATCGTTGCAGAAATGTCTTCTCATCAGACCGCCAACGATCTGGACTCCGGCCCAACCGATTCAGTCACCTCAACTCCTCGCTCAGTCCACCACAACATCCATGACGACAACACAACCACTACTCTACAGCCACCGGCACGTGTCCGCTTCATGTGCAGCTTCGGCGGCAAAATCCTGCCCCGACCCCATGATAACCAACTCCGCTACGTGGGAGGCGATACCCGCATCGTTGCCGTGAACCGCCAAACCAACTTCTCGTCATTCCTTTCGAAACTCTCCAAATTATCCGGAACAACCAACATCAGTATCAAGTATCAGCTCCCCAATGAAGACCTRGATGCTTTGATTACCGTAACTACTGATGAAGACGTGGAGAACATGATGGAAGAGTTCGATCGGCTTGTTCAATCTCACAAGTCGGCCCGACTTCGGCTTTTCCTGTTTCCTACTGACTCTGACTCTAGAGCCAGCTCTATTAGCTCCCTCCTCGATGGCTCGGCTAAGCGCGAGCACTGGTTTTTAGATGCTCTTAATGGAGGTCGCGGACCGGGTTTGGAGCGTGGCCAGTCCGAGGTCTCCTCAATTGTGTCTGAAGTGCCCGATTATTTATTCGGGCTGGATAATTCGGATGATGCTCCACGTGAAACCAAAGTTAGAAACAAGAATATTCCGAGTGAAAATAATCCGGGTTCTGATCCCAGTTCACCAGTTCCAGTTGTTTCTTCACCTTTCTGCTCCAATTCATCGTCACTGGCACCCCAAAGTATTCCTGCAATTCCAGACCTTCCTCCCGTGAAAACCAAACCAGTGAGTTCTGGTCCAACAATTGAGCCCAGTAAAGAAGCTCAAGTGGAGGGGATGGTTGATGGAAGCGAAAACGTGGTTCAACAGCAAACCGGGTATACAAGTAGTCCAATGTGGCATTACCCGGGACCAACGGTGCAATCCATACCTGTTTATTATGTGCAGGGTCCAGGTCGAACCGGAAATGTCCCAGTTCAGCCAGTTCATATGGGGCCTCAGTATGTTCAGTCATTTCCGGTCCCTCCGGGACAAGTTCCGATTGGATTCAGTCATCCAGTGTCAAGTTTGGGTCAGGTGTATGGAGGAGGAGGGAGGCCAATCACAGCAATTGATCCAATATCCGGAAGGGTAGTTACAGAGGGAGTGAATCAGCCGATATACTATGGAGTTAGAAATGCTGGCATGGTTCCAACTTATCCCGGTATGGTGGTTACAGGTGCAGAAGAAATCCAAGGACCTGGAATTGATGGGAAGGGTCGGCTTTCACAGGGATCTTGAACATTTGACTGTACAATGGAAGACACTGTTSGTGGCAAAGGTGTACGAAAAGAAAAAGAAAATGGTAAATACTCGTAAGACTGAGATTGGACAATGGAACATTTCTGAAAGTACTTTTTACAACATATGCCAAGACTTAAAATAGTTTGATAAGGATGTGAATGATTTCATGTTGGAAAGAAAATGTAAATGGGAACACCAGACGGACCCTCTGGCTTCTACTTCCCGGACCCTATGGTTTCTACTTCCTTTTCAGCAAAACCTAGGTTTTGCAACTGTAATAGTCTCTCTCTATTTCAAAAAGAATTCACTTTTCCCAAGTAGACAAAGTCTAGCAAGAGTGTTTTCGCATAATTTCAGGATCGTTTTGTAGTGTGTTTATAGTATAGCATGATAGTTGAATGTCATTATCCCTTTAAATCTTTTCTTAAGTTTATAAAATTAAGATTTGACTAGTCCTACTACCAAATCATACAATGATGTCTTGAGGATGTAGTAATAATTTTTTACTTATTTTTTAATGAGAAGAGGATGTAGTAACACATTAAAACACTCTCTTATCACAATTGCATAAAAGTGTGAGATGGGGGCGGGGGGTATCTGAGGCAATATTGGGCCAGGTAAGTTTATTTTAATAGCCCATTTGGGTAGCTCATGAGCATCCTGAGTACTTGCCCAAGACTTTTGATGGCCTTATGTAAAAGAGTTGACTCCTGGACCTTSTACTTAAAATCATCTCGTATTCTTATCCTTTTCTTCTTAGCCCAGCCACCGGAGTCCAATATGATTTATTTCRTCATTCACAGGAAKCACCACAACTTCCAAGTACATAATGGGCTCATTTTCGTAAATATGAATGAGCTCCATGCTCAATTCCCTTATTTCCCTTATTTTTCTTTTTCTTTTGTTTCAGTAATATGTCAACCATTTTAGGACTACAGTAACATATTTATTGTAAACTACAGTGATATTATTCAATCTCATCTCACGAGCTTCACATTGGYCACCGTATATCACAACATGCTTTCCCAAATATCATAAAGAAAAAATGCATTTTACTAATCTGTAAAAAGTGAAGAGCAGACCCCACTGCCTGAGAAGACAATGATGCTGTTATCTGCATGGGGTGAAAGCGTGAATGCATGCACTTTATGTAATCCTGCTATTTTCCCTCCTCCCCAACCCAGAAGATACCATTCCAAGCCGAGCGTGACCCCCCCAGGCCCAATTAGATATTCTTCTGAAAAAAGACCAAAAACCAACTAACCGTGTATATATATATATATATATATATTCAACAAAGGCACATGATTTACAGAGACACATTCCTGAGAAAACTCGTTTTCAAGTTTGTTCCTTTCTGGGGCTGGTGAAATTCTTTCTGTTAAAGATTATTTAGTGGTAGCAAGTTGGAGGAAAAGATAAGCACACTACATTATACTAATAATGTAAAAAAGAAGAAAGGGATAAAGCAATTAGGAACGAAGAAAGGGGGGAAAAAAAAAAAGAAAAGGAACTGAATCATCTTTAGGGCGTTCTCTTTTACCAATAACAAAGGAGAGAATCCTTTAGAAATGGGACGTTCTTCTTTAATCTTTAAAGAAGAAGAAGACAGACTAGCTCAGACAAACGCTCAAACAAGGGAAAGACCTTCCATTGGGATTGATATTTGATTTGAAGAGTTGATGGCTGAGGCGCCTCTAATTTTTGGCTCTTACAGAGAATAAGTCTCATTTAACTTCTGTGTTTTAATTGTTAATTGAGATGAATACAGTCTCAGCGCAGAATCTACTGTTTTTGTCAAAGCTTCTATATGTAGCAAAAGGAATGACGACTGATTAGATCTCTCCATCATTGTGTTGACTAAAGTGGAATACACAGACCCTTTTTATTATTATTCATCCTAGTACACAGGTTGAAGAAAGGTGTTCTGGAGTATACCTACTGGGGAGAACAGTTCTTAACTAGCTAAAGAGAAAAAAAAAAAAAAATGTACGGGAATCAAATTCTTTTGTCACGACCAGAGCCGCGATCTTTCGAGAAAGACCAAAGAGAAAAAGAACGAGAGGGAGAGAACTTTAAAGATATCACTTACAAATTGGGCAAATTAAAGGCACTTAAATTAAAGGGACTATCGAATGTTCCACATGGAAGATAGATTCTTTCCCTGTAAAAAGAAAAAAAAATTATTCTTTTGGCTTTATTGTTGTGGCACTCGCGGCCTCTATATCTCGATGGCTTCATTGCCAGATTCATTATGTAAAAAGTTTGGTTTCCTTTATTTAACAAGTTTCAATCTACTCGAATTCTCCCTCTTCCTCTGGTCTCTGCCTTTCTGCTTTCTAGCTATTTTAATTTTTGTCGGTATGAAACGGATCGTTGTGACACTAGAAATCTCCAAATAAGAGAAGAGACGAAGGTGGTGGGCTGTTGTCGGGTGTTTTCCTGTATACTACTTTTACTATCAATGAAATTCAAGTCTTGATTTGATTTGTTAATGAAACAAAAGCTAAGAGATGATGAGACAAACCCTGTATTATTTTCGACATTTATTGAATCACGGGATCACCATGTACAAGTACTCTCCCATTCTGTGTACACTGTTACTCAGTTACTAGAAGAGAAGCTCAGGAAGATGCTGCAAACTCTGAGTATTCTATCTCCATGTCTATATGACCCAGCATTTACATGATTCATGTGAACGTCCTCATTTCCGAAGGCCTTAAATACCTAAATCCAATATTCATTCAACTGCTTGCAGAGCCTTCCGAGAAAAACATTCTTGGGGTTCCGATTTGTGCATTGATTGGGAAGTTTCAGATAAGGGTTGATTCCTGGGTCGTTTTCTGAGCATATCATTCTCATATATTAAATTATGTTATTAAATATAATCGTATTATATTTTTATTTCCGTTTAAATTTATGTATCATAATGAAATTATATATGTAAACAAAAAAATTCTAATATATAACAAGTATTTTGAAATTAAAATTTATCAAATTTTATATTTAAATGAAAACCGAAGGTATAATAATATTTGAAATGGAAAAAAAAAATCAAAAAAATTACCATCTCGTGGTTTCCAAGAAAAAGAGAGACAAAAAATTAAAATACTGAGGGGGTATAAATAACAGCGAAGGGACGACGGATCTATTTCTTTGTTAAAGAATTCCGCTCCCATAGAGACTGGTTCCGTTTCGTTCTTGAAGCAAAGGGAGCATTTCAGCGAGGCTGACTCGGCGACCACATTTAACTCAGAATGACTTCCAATTTCTCTCTCTAAAATTCTCTGCCTGCAACTTAAGAGTGAAAATGGAGTTCGATTTAGAAAATCCGTTGACGACATCGGAGGACTCCGGATACGACACTTTTGAAGCTCTCTTCGCAAATGAGTCGGATCATATGCCTTCACTTTCGCTCTTTCTCTCCTTCAACTCCGGTGACGACCTTAGCTTCTCCCTCCGTCGCCAAGCTTTTTCTCTTATCTCTCAGGTAGCAGATTCAAATTCTTCGTTGCACATTTCTTATTCCTGCAATTTTCTTATTTTTCATTTGTTTATTTCCTTCGATTTTTTCCCCCAACGTATAGATGATTTTGTTTCTTGCAAATTTGTTGCTTCAGGCGCAGTACTGTTACAGGGTCGATCCTTTTATTAGTTACCTGGCYGTTAATTACATTGATAGGTTCATCGCCAAAACAAAATTCCTGGTAATGCACATATCCATGAATATTATAAGTATAATTTGGAGAGGGATTTAGTTGCATCTAAATGTTTGCTATAGTAGGACGATTTTCCTTTTTTCTTTTTCCTTCTGTTAATTGAGTGTATAATCTAATGCAGAAGCAAAAGCGATGGATTGTGGAAATCTTAGCAATCAGTAGCCTTTCACTGGCTGCGAAGATGAAGAACACTGATATATCAGCCTCTCTGTKCGATTTACAGGTTTTAATTAAAATAATATTTTTGCTTATTTTGTATTTCCCCTACCTCTTTGTTCGACGAGGATATTAATGTGTTGACATTGAACGAGACAGAGAGGCGAACGCTGCTTCTTCGATTTTCAATCGATTCATCGAATGGAAGCTCTCATTCTCACCGCTCTCAGCTGGCGAATGCGATCCATTACGCCCTTTTCGTTTCTGAACTTTTTCGTATCCATGCTTAAAATCAAAGATTCTTCGTTGATTCAAGCTCTCAAACTCCGGGCTTCACACATTATCTTCAATTCTCATTACGGTATATCAAAAGATATTAATCAATCTCAATTACTACTCTATCTCTTAATTGCTACGATTTACTAACTCGTTTTCTCTCCGTTATAGAAATGATGCTTTTGGAGCATAAACCATCAGCCATAGCTGCCTCGGCATTCCTTTGCGCAACGCACGAGTTAATTCCAGCAGAATTCTCTTCATTCGAAGCTAGAATTTTTTCCTGTGAATATGTAAATAAAGTAAGATTCCGTATTTACTTTACCAGCTTTAAAGTACTAAATTTGCAGTAATTTCTTTGCATTTTCACGTAACTGCTAAGAAGACTAACATAAACAATTATCCATTGAATAAGAAATTAAGGTTGAGGTTGAGAACTTTATCAGGCGAARGATCCTAAGGTAATTGAATTCAAGCTTCTACTTAAAATTCAAATGATATTTTACCTTTGAATTGTAGGACGGGTTGTCGAAATGCTCGAGCCTGATGCAAGAGATTGTAAGAATAGATAAAGGATATGAGTTGGGTTCTCGTGCATTATCAAGTTGTACGTTGACACCTACGAGGGTCCTTGACCAACTCTATGCATCAGAAGGAGACCGGGTTAAGCGCCGAAGGCTGAATGATTTTTGCAGTGATCGGACGTACCAGTTTTCACAAATTGAACAATGCTAAGGTTCCATCATCCTTGCCRTCTCTGTTAGAGCATGTCATTACTAAGAGCTTTTATGGTAGTTTTGTGGCTCGCATTCTATCGGTTTTGTTGCACCAGCTGGTCATAGTCTCCCGTTATTCAAAAAAAGGTCCAGCCAGAAGATGGTACAGCAAAATTAATCTTCTGCTAGGAGAAAAAGAAGGTAGAGAGAACATAATTTTTCCAGTTTCTGTAATAAAACCGTAACAGGAAATCCTGTCGAGACAGTCGCATTTGATTTATTTTCTTTAGAAAAAAAAACGTTAATATAATTCATAACCAGAGGAAATCTTGCAATTAGCCTGTCGTCATTTGGAGCAGCCTAAACTGTGGCTTACACTGCTATTAACTGCAAGCTAGTATGTRCATGCCGAACAACTCAGCAATGGCGGGGAGTACGTTACACTGTTGTGGCTGCTGATAACTCTTTTGGGCTTCGACGAACTGGGATGTGAAGTGTAGTCCATGTTCACCAAATAACTAATTGATGTAAAACACATTGGGCTCAAAGCGTAGTCTAAACGTGTAAACAGAAAGGTTCCGACAGTGCTGAAACTAGGGATGCAATACATGACATGCTAGTTTTTATTTGTGATAAATATTCAACGGTCACTGCAGTCTGAGGTTTACTTCCCTACAATCAATTGTGCCCTGGCATGTCCTTCCRTGATTTGAAACTGATCACCCAAGCCAAAATGAGCCATAAGTAGCCAGACAATAGTGATGAGCTCGCCACCTCGGTTCAGCTGCTGGGCATGAGCATTTGCTCTGCAGTGAATAGCAGCATAAGCCAGCAACTCRACCCATAGTTTGCTCAATAATTCCCATTTGTTTTTTCCTTCTGATTTCTCCATATCTCGAAGCTCTTTCGCGAGAATGCAGCCATCAAACAATACTGATTTGCTTCTATCTCCTTTAATAGCAACAGGTTTAACAACTGTATGAACTCCAAGGATCTCCTCGCAGGCTTTTCTTTGTTCATCATCCTCTTCTCCTTTACCAAATAACCACATAACTTTATCATGAAATTGACGAGCTTTTGTTTGCACCTGTTGTCGTTGCCTCCCTCCACAAAGCGCGAGGAGAATGAACAAGGGAGAATGAAGTATGCAAACTAAAGATACAAGGACTCCATATAAGCAGAGGCCAATGTTTCTGAAGAGACTARGAATAACATAAAGGATGTAAATGAAATTTGGTTCTTTCTTTCCCTTTCTCGGATTTCCTCGACAGAAAAATCTCTTGGCCTCTTCACATGTATCTCGAAATCTTATTTGCCCAATACCTGTAACTGCAGACATCATTGTAGGCTGCCTAACCAGAAGATATATCATGTAATCKGAGAGGAGCTTAGAAAAATCTCTGTACTTGTGAGGATGAGGCTTGCCTTGACCAGGAGGAATTTCATCATTATAACAGAGTTCTGTGGCAATATGCCATAGTAGAAGGCTTTCATCATAGTCTACATCAACAATGTGACGTAGCAATTTACCACAGCCTTCAAACCGTAGAACCCAATCACCTCTTGCTGCACTTATCTCCTTAGAAGTATCTAGATCATCTGCCATCTCTGATTTTTTCCATAGCTCCTGAAAGATGTGATCCCTTAATTCCTCKGTAAATTTCTTGTTTTTAACGTACTTTAGTCCATCCAGATAGTTGGTCATCCCGATAAAGCCAATGAAGTTCTCCTTCACGTCCCGGCGAGGATGCAGGGAGGAGTATATTAAGTTGTAAGTAGGCACAGACCCTGACCACCTGCGGCTGAAGACACGCCTAAGCCACCCGAAGCAGCTTAAGTGAGACTTCACTGGTGCACCTTCTGGACCAATATCCGGCTGCGTATCCTGAGCCTTATGTTTTTGATTATCCTCGACCTCTGGCAACTTCTTTATCACCCGAGCCCAATCAGATTGAATGAACATGAGTAAAGCTATAATATCCAAGGCAATTGCACCATAAAGCAAYGTGTAGGTAACTCCAACATCGAAAGGATCATAAGTTTTCTTAGGTTTGGAATAGAATATTCCAAGAGAAGTAGCAACACAAGAAAAGGAAATGAAACGGAAAACCCGTCCTGGTACACTGTTTACTACACTAATCTTGGTGTAGAGGACTTCGTAGAGGAAATTAAGTTCTACCTCCACAACTTTGAAAGCGTCTTCTGCTGTTCTTGCGAGGAAAAATTCTCGGCTTTGATTACGCTCACGAAAGCTGAATATGAGGTCSACTATGAGACCCTTGAAAGTTTGGAAGAAGTGGTGAGCATAGAGCACCACCTCCGAATCGGTTAATGGTCCTTTCTTTACTTTATTCACAGCTTTGGCTCCCCTGTCAGGTTCACCAATCATTTGAAAACAAGTTGGAAGGTTTGCCTCTTTCTTTGAATAGTACTCATCCATGAGCTTCGCATAGTTAGGCCCTGGTTCAGGTTTTCCAAGCATGGACTCTCTGAAGCTATCCAAGCTTGCAAGTTTTAACGAACTTATCCGCTCGGAATACTTGATGATGCCTGAAATGAACATAAGCATTGTTGGGAGCCATAGCTGGTTGTGGGGCAGCGACAGAAAGAATACATAAAATGCTGAAAGGGACTGAAGCAGTAGCTCAATCAATTGCCTACGCCACAGCTCGTTATCTTCCAACGCCAAAGCAGTAATGGTATCAGGACCACCAAGGTGCACAAGAAGAAAGGGAGCCCAAAATGCAAGAAGATCACCATTCATGGCGTTGACAGATTTTCCGGGTCTTTGGCGGCRAGAAACTCTGACGGAGGATTTGCCAGCAGAGTCGCCTTGACTGCTGCTGGAGATGAGTCCCACCGCATAGGTGGCTGCCCAATATGCAAGCAAGTATGCCGACCATATAGGCACGATTATCCATATTGTTGAATTACGCTTCCTCAGAGAGCCAAAGAGGATTAGAAATGTTTGAAGTGCGAGGCTTAGGATGATGAATGCCCGGAGATTCCATGTATCCCAGATCTCTTTCCAAGTTTTTGGTATTGGGAGCTCCATAATAAGCGTTACTATACCTCTTTGATCTTTCTTTATCCTGCTGCAAGTGATATTCTTTTGGTTCCTGTGAAGGTAGCTAGGGTGAGCACGAAGCAATATATAACGATTTTATTACYGATATCTTCGTCAAAATGAAATGGCCAAAACCAAATAATTAGAAGAAAAAGAAGAAACAAAAAGAAAAAGGAGAAAATGTATCATGTTAATTTCTCAAAAGACGATTCTTTACTTATTGCAGCTTGAATCACTTTGCCGTGAATGAGTGAGCAAAGGCTGAACTAGTTTATGCTTTAGTTAAAAGGAGTTGTCCGTGTATTCTCCTGCTGGATGGGATTTTACAACACGAGAAGAGATGCCAATTGCTGACAAAGTGAAATCTTTTTCATGCGAGTAACCTTAGTATTGGCAATACTTTAACCTGTTTATTTATTTACTTCAAGCAGGAACAATTTTGATTGATTGATATTTTCTTCATTAAAGTAAGACTCTAAGAAAGCATATGTCAGCTCCGAGTGACGTCCTACTCACCTCATTAGGCTTTCTGTGCTCTTGGACGCTGTACGCTTTTTTACTCTATTAATACAGATCCGATTTCATGGAAAAAAAGGTCGTGAAGGCATTTTGATTTGAGAGGACAAAACAAGAGTTTGTAGAATACTCGAGTTGAATGGCTGGAGACGTAGAGAAGTTCCTAATAGCTAAACTCAACCAAGCAATTGAAGAAACAAAGACAGAGAATTATTTGTTGGCCAAGCTCTTTTCTGTGGATAGATACTTCCGGAGGTTGAAGGATTTCCTTAATAAACCTAATGCAAGAGCCTCCGTCCCTGCATTAGACGAAAGAAAACGCAAGGAAATTCTTTACCTCCTGAATAATGTATTATCAGAGTGGCAGCTGATATCCAGGAAGCCGGCTCTTGAAGGAATAATTGATGCTTGTAGACTCACTCAGAAGTTGAAGAAGATTAAGAACGAACTTAAAGTTGGGGATGGCAGTGCATCGTCAGTGGAGAGGATTAGTACCGCACAAGAAGCTCAAGAAAGCTTGCCAAAGAATTTCGATACTTACCGGTGGAGTTCCCGGACGATCGATCCGAGTAGAGTTCGCGGCCTTGATGACAAAGTAAGGTTTTTGGAGAGACTGCTCCTCCGAAAAGAAAGCAAGGATGGATTCAAGGCACTTGCAATTGTTGGGATGCTCGGAGTCGGAAAAACGTCCCTTTGTCAGCTAACGTTCAATAACCCAAATGTGAAGGACGAATTTCTTCCCAGAATATGGGTATGTCTATCGAAGCAGCCCGAGGACGATGAGGACAACAGAAAAGAAATTGTGAAAAGGATGTTAATGTGCCTGGGAGTTGAAGATGAAATCATCGAATCCACCAGCAAAGATGGGCTTCAAAAACTAATGTTTGCCCTTCGGCTAGAATTAACGGGGAAGAAGTACCTGATTGTGCTAGATGATGCTTGGAACTCAGACAAGTGTTTTGAGAACTTGACTTCACTGGCCACGCGGAAAGAGAGCTGCTATGAACAGCTTGCTTATGGATTACCAAAAGGCCATGGAGGGGCAGTCATTGTGACTTGTAGGTCTGAGGAAATCGCAAAGAAAATGGTGGGTGAGGAGAACTTGCATCATCTTCCGCCCCTCAACGATAGAGATATCTGCTGGCAAATATTCATCGACTCTGCTACGAAAGATGGAAAAAGGTTCCCCGAAAAGCTTGAAAAACTGAAGGATATGATTATAGACAAGTGCGCAGGTCTCCCATTGGCTGCCAAGATAATGGGTGAAATTATGCACCGGAAACTTCCGAGTGAGAACCCAGTTGCAATAGCCGAGCAGAGTCACCAGAACAAAAATCATCAGCAAGCACAGCCGTAGCGAACGGTATAGAGATGAAGTACCACTTGCCATTTTTGCATGTCTGAGTTATTCGATGACACGTTGCTGTTATTAATAAAATTTTAATTTTTAAAGCTTCTTCATTTTCTATACTAGTAGTAGTTATTTAACTGATTTTCAACTTTATATAATCAACTGTTTTTTTTATTTTTTCCAAAACAAGTTTTATATTTTTGTATTAAATACGTCGTCCAGACAAAAGAAGGTGGTGATTTGAAATCACCTYGAAAGTTTTGGGAACCAGCATTGATCTCCACTAAGTAGCAAAAGAAAAAAGATGGAAAACAGATGTTAAGAAAGGATGACATCTCAAGTTCAATTATTGCAAGTAGAAGTCTTTACCTGAATTAATATTAATTCGAGTTTTTATAATTTAATATCACGAAAAGATTAAAATAGAAAAATAAAAAGATAATAAATGCTTTTATTATTATGGGATATCAAAATAAAAATTTAGATATTTTTATATTTTTACATTATTGAGCCACTAACATTATCCTGCTTACAAGCAGGAACAAAACTATGGCTGGGCCATTCAACCTTGTTCTTTTTCTCTGGGGACTTCTTTGCTATAATTCTATAATCACATCTTCTTGTAATGTCATAAGCGACTGAACAAAGGACGATACCAACTCCCAGAAAAAGAAAGTAGCAGAGTAATAATATGCATGCATGCACCAATATAGGGGTTTTTAATAATTTGGACGGAATTTYGYAATCAATGTTGTTAATGGATAAACTATTTAAATTATGAGACAAATAGACTCAACGTATTTCATGAATACATTAAAATTCATTAATGTCACTATTTCAAAAACAAGTTCATCGATGARGTTGATTCTTGCCTAAAATGATCAAAAGSCCCCACCAATATATGTCTAGACAGATAATAACAATGGTAAATCAACTCCAAATTCAAGAAGGTRGAATTCGYGCAACAATAGACACTACCAGAGGTCATAAATCAGACTGTTTGAGAATGTCTTTGCCAATGCATCATGCCTTCTCCTGCATCTGCTTCAATTTTATCTGGTTGATCCACACTCCATAACCATCACAAGGGAAGAAAGAGAGCTTGGGGCAGTTCACTTTTTCCAAGTAAACCAAATCTGGAAATAGTTCCTGCAGCTCTCTCCAATCCATTTCCAATTCGCTTAGGTACTTGAGACGCAGTATCTCTACTTTCCATGTGTGCTTGGTCCCTCCTCCAGTTCTCCAATTGTCAAGGTCCTGATATTGACCCAAGTCGGAGAACTTCCCACCTCTGATATAGAGTTTCTTCAGGGACTTCAAAGTGGAAGGCATTAGCCAATCAGGTGTAGTTGCCTTGGGGAAAGATATGAGGTCCAATTTCTCCAGTCGCTCCAGTTGCTGTGCGGGAGGGGAAGGACGCCTTTCGAATGTCAAATTCTGACCCAAAGTTTTCAGCCTATTGAATGCTTTTTCTTTCACTTGAGTTTTCCCCTTCTCTCTTTTCCCTCCATCATCTTGTTTGGGAGCCTCAGCAGTACTTTTGCTGGACGGAGCTTGCAAAGCATCTGTTCCTCGTATCTCATTAGTAGTCTGTTTCTRTCTTTCCCCTCCACTATCTGGTTCTGGAGCCACTTCAGAAGTACTTTTGCTGGATGGAGCTTGCAGCACATCCCCTCCTTGCATCTCTTTAGTAGTCCCTCTTTGTCTTTCCGCTCCATCATCTGTTTTGTGAGGTTCAGTAGTTTTTTCGCTGGATTCACTTTGCAAATCACCTTCTTCTCCTCTCTCTTTAGGAGTCTCTTTCTGTCTTTCTACTCTATCATCAACTTGTGAAGGCTCAGAAGTTCTGCTTGAATGGGCTTGTGAAGCAATCTCTCCTTGTTTTTCTCTTTCCTTCTCCTTCTCTCTTTCGCTTCTATCTGGTTTGAGAGCCTCAGAAGTGGTTACCCTGGATTGAGCCTTTGAAGCATCCCTTCCATGTATCTCTTTAGTAGTCTCCTTTTTCTCTATTCCATCTGGTTTTGGAGGCTCAGAAACTTTACTGGGCCTAGCTTGCAGAACACTCCCACTTTGTTTTTCTTTAGCATGTTCCTTTTTTCTTTCCGCGACATCAGCRTTTTTAGTAGCCTCTGAAGTGCATTTGCTGGATTTAACTTTGGCTCCCCAAGCTATAGTGAGCTTGCGAAGCACTTTGAATTCCTGTAGAGCATCAATGTCCTCCTTGTTAGGGAATCCCATTAAACCAGTATAAATGCTCAATTTGATCAGCTTTCTCAATTTTGCCAAATCTTCAAGATTACATGAATGCTTGCTCTCAACTACCAGAAACCCCTTCAATACCCGCAGCTCTGACAAAGAAGCAATGCCCTTTGGCATATGCTCAAGCAAATAACACTCAGATATATCCAAGTGGGTTAAATTCTTGAGCAACCCAATTTTCTCTGGAATTGATTCAAGATTATGACAAGCTCTGAGGTCTAGGATCATCAAATTCGATAGCTTTGAAAAGGACTCAGGAAGCGCCACAATCCTCGATACTCCTTGAAGGCTGAAAAACTTCAAATGATTCATAGTCTGCAACCCATCCAAGAAATCCTTCTCCTCCACGTCTTCGACCTCGATGTGATGAGTGCCTGATGCCTTCCATCTTCCAAGATACAGAACGTTCACATTCTTCATTGCTAGCAACCATRCCTTCTTGAATTCAAGAATGGACTCATTGACATTGATCACTGTGTGAAGTTTCTCCAAATCTTGGTCCTCTACTTTTCTCTCCCGTAAATCTTGATAATCTATTAAACCTCTTCCTACCAAGCATGACTGAAAAGTCTCAGAAAACTTCTCAGTCGGTTCTCCATTGTCAAAATCAAAGAATTTAGCCTTCTCCGCTAGCATGACAAGGGCTGAGCTAATAAAAGGGTGCATCCTATAAGACCCCACGCTGAGACTTCGCTTCTTSTTAACCGGTTCAATGAATCCCATTTTCCTTAGCTTTTCAAAGACCTCGTCAGCAAACTCCTCAGCCGTTTTCCTGTCAGCAATTTGTTGTCTTGTTTCGTCATCCCGGGGGATCGGCGGCACGAAGCCTTCTGTCATCCACCAATACACCATTACCCGCTTCTTGATGTCTTCATTTCCAGGGAAGATCGAAAAGCTCAGCAAACAGAGTTTCAGTTCAACAGGGAGTTGATTATAAAGAACCTCCAAGTCCTTGAATTCTGGGCTTCCCACAAACAAATCATCCTTGTACAGCCGAGGCATTTGTTTCATTGCCTTCTCCTGTACAATYTCTCTCTGCTTCGATTTCAAGGTTCCTGCRTGGTGACCTTTATACTGGTCTTTCTCTTCAATATCAGTTTTTAGTTTGGGAAACTGCAGCTTCAACTTAGCTACGGCTTTCAGCAGATCGCGAAGACTGCGGAAATCTTGATCTTCATCTTCTTTCAAGAGTTTCAACCTCTCGAGAGCCACTTTGACTCCRGACTCGACATGGCCTTTGTAGTTGTCGAGTTTTTTCACCTCGTCTTGGATGTATTTAATWTCTGCTTCGATCATTTTTGCAAGCTTCTCTTTGCTATAAGTATTCTCTGGAACACTAGCCGGATTCTTGAACTGTGACTTTGACCCTTTTGGTGTGCAGAGACTTGGAAGAGGAAGACAGGCGGAATCTCTCTTGGAATTCGGATCCATCTTGGCTGTGTCTTGGTTACGTACGCCATCTTGAGGATTATCATCGGGTGAATCTTGTTCTGGGGGCTTATTTTGAGAGTTAGAGTTGGTGGAATCCTGCTTTGGGGTGTTGTTGGCGGCGTTGGTCGAATCTTGTCTTGTGGTGTCATCTTCGCGAGATGGGCAATTACTGGACGTAGTGGTTTTGGTTAAACTGTTGAGTGCATGGGGATTATTTGGGGTGGCWTCAGCTTCTGTAATTTCAGGGACACTGGACATGGTTTTGGTGGTTCTATTGATCTGCAAAAAGAAGAAGAATGAAGAGTGGATGACAGTATTCTATAATTCTTAGGGTTATACTTGAAAACGGTATATATCATGAGTTATGACTTCATGAAACTCATAAATATGAAAAGAAAAGGAAAAGTAAGAACGAAGGACTTGTCTTTCTGAAAAATTAAGCAGAACATGRTACARATCTTAGACAAGGAATGCATCTCTTGTCCGAGTTTTGAGTGAAAAATAGAGCTACCCCAGCCCAGAACACAGCCAATTGCTGCTTTTTGAAGATAAAGTGTCCTGTATTACTGTAATTAAATTGCAAATAAAATTTTCAGTTGTTGCTTGTAGCAAGGAGTGACACATTAAATACCAGGAACTTCTTTTTTCTAGATCAGAGTTATTGATGACAAACTTAATATATCTCCCAATAATAAATAGTCAATGTTAAAGTCAATTATGTACGTGTAGCTTCAAAAGCATGGAGCAGTATGATTCAGTAGTTGGTAGAGATGGCAAGCAAGTACGATAAAAAGCATTTTGTGTCGAGTTTGTAGACAGAAGTTGGAAGATAAACTACATCAGAAAGCTATTCATACAGCAGATGGGATTGAATATATAGAGCTMACCGCGGGGATGGGAGTATGCAATGATGAAGACGATGATGATTATGCAGTGAACTAGTGGGAATTGTTTTATCCGCAAAAGATCAAGGAAGCAAGAGTTGCACAAATTTTCTATCACTGTTTTATTCTCTTTTTAGATGTGATGCCTAGAAACTCAATTAAGTATTTAAATCGTTTAATTTTACCAAACGAAASCAATAAAGTTTAAACATCACAACAGAGGCGGGCCAAGAATAAAGGGAAAGCCATGGCCGCTGATATCTGGAAGGACCCATAATTATCMGATGCATTCCTTCCCTGGTGGTGACAAGAGATGAGCCATGAAACTTTTACCAAATTAAAGGAATAAAGTTTAAACATCACAAGAGGCCGGCCAAGAATAAAGGGAAAGCCATGGCCGGTGATGTCTGGAAGTACCCATAAACGCATTCCTTCTCTGGTGGTGACAAAAGATGAGCCATGAAACTGACTGATGAAAGGAATCAGCYTGGCCCCTAATTTAATCCCAAAAGAAAATTTGGAGAACGTATCATAAGCCTACTATACGTTCATTATTAGTAAGTGATACAGTACGCTTGCAAAAGGAAAAAGAACAAAAAGAAAGTAGTATATTGGACACCCTAATTTAATCCCAAAGGAAAAGTACCTACAATAATAATTACGGAGAAGCTCTGGGAAATTCTTTCCATGTGCTTCTCTTTTTCAAGTCCCTAAAACAGATAAGCTGTTGGATTGAATACCCTTGTTAGGGGGACGTAAAGAACAGACCGAAAGATTTCTGAAAAGAGAAAAATAACATAATGTACCATCTTAAGAGCTCAGAAAACCTGAGCCRGCACAGGTGCACTTGTCGTATTACTACATTAAGTACTCTATTAACTCACTGTAATAACAGGAACATTCTGCATTAGTACATGTATAATATAGGCTGTTCAAAATAAAAAGATAGGTTCTTCGAGATATATAGGTTCTTCGAGATATATGCTATCTCTTCTCTCTGGAAAATTAAAGATAATATTGCAATAGAAATCATTGTAGAAGCAAGATCTGGGGCTTAGGGGGTCTAGGGACCATAATGGAACACCAAACTCAGAATGCAGAAACCCTACTTGCTGCTCCTCCATGCACAAGTTTTCCAACATGGAATGTGGTGACGAAGAAATCTGAGAATCTCCTGTATTCATTTCTGAGAAGCCAGTTTTTCCTCGTCTTTTTTCAGCATCACCTGGAAAACCCCAGTCTAGGGTTGTTGAGGAAGACCCAGTTGCCTGTGCATTTGATGCTGCTTTGTCGTAAGAGCCTTCTGGGCTTGAAACTTCTGCAASGTTATCAGATAATGAGGCTTTAATTTCATGTGAATTTTCTTGAATGGCTACATAACTGAGTAATTCAACTGCTGGAGATTGAGCCCTTGGCACCAAATTTTTCATAAAGCTTTTCTTCAGGCGYGTATGCCAATAATTCTTTATCTCATTATCAGTTCTTCCAGGAAGTTGTTTTGCAATTAGAGACCATCTGAAATGAAGAAGAAAACGCATGATGATTCCACTTCTAATTTRCAAGAAAAATATCACATGATCAGATTAAACCATGTACATGAACTTGAATTTCCAAATGGACAATCAAAAGGGAACCGTTATCCCGGATGCCCTAAGAGATCATGCAACTTTAACCTGTAAATCCCGTTCTTATTCCCTTSAACCTGGTTMAATCATGGATTTCATGAAAAGAAAAGAATTATAAAATGCTGAGMAGAAAATCCTCATAACATTTTCTTTCATATGCTAAGAGATACCAAAAATCAAGTACTTTTTTATCCATATTGGTCAGAAATCAGGCCGTCATACTTTCTTCGCAAATGAAAGAAAAGAAGATGATCGATCAGGATTCCACTTCTATTACTTASCAAAACCCTAGCTCCAAGTAGGAAAAGTAAAGCATATCATGTTCTTTTCAAGTGTTCTGAGAAGGAGAAGTGGTTATGGTTGGGGGGGGGGGGAGGGTGTGGAATTCCTAAGGAATTCTACAGGTGGTGCAGCAGTGAGTGCGCATGCATCATACTTGATCGATTAGCTACCTGCTTCCCAACTTCTCATACATGTCAATTATGATTTGGTCTTCTGTCTCGGTAAAGTTTCCGCGCTTTACATGAGGACTTAAGTAGTTGTGATAGCGAAGTCTGCAACTCTTCCCAGACCTTGATAAACCTAAAAGAAAGCATAGCCATTGATACTCTCAGGAAGATTGTGTGCATATGTTACAGATTAATCTTTAAACGCAGYGATCCAGAGARGAAAACAAACAAAGACACAGATATAACTTGTTCTAACTACCAGCAAAATTCGGCATCTGACTCCAGTTCCAAATCCCATATCTTCGTATATAAGCCATCAGCTTTTGATCTTCTTCAGGAGTCCATGCACCTTTCCTC
The DNA here is from genome assembly GCA_001752375.1 of Rhazya stricta. Taxonomy (NCBI): domain Eukaryota; kingdom Viridiplantae; phylum Streptophyta; class Magnoliopsida; order Gentianales; family Apocynaceae; genus Rhazya; species Rhazya stricta. The sequence continues at coordinate 1,306,748 of MEJB01000021.1, read as the reverse complement.
GTTGCTTGGTTTTCTTTCTGAGGAGACCGAACCATCCCTACCCCGACTATGAGAATGTCACTCCAAATCTATGGCTGCCAACCGCATTACCTCTAGGTGCTTTATATACTAGTTTTTTACTGACCAAAACGTGCTTCAAATTTTTCATTTTAAGCTATTTTTGTTGTTTGCTAATGCAACTTGAGTTGAAAGGTCCCTTACTTTTATGACATTTTAAATAGCTTTTAATATATTAGGGGTTAATTCTAGCAATAATGATACTTAACTATAAAAAAAAAGGATGTTCATGTGAGAAAAGAACAAAAAACAACAACAATACAATACAATATTGATCCCAGACTTGAACTTTAGCTTCTCAAATTCATTCCCCCATTCATATTTACTACTTATAAGCTATCCAATTTAGTCTCATGCCAGAGATCAACCTTCACTATCGTTTGCTCTTTATTACTATCGTTTCTTGGCACGGGACGAGACGTAAATCAGCAATATATATTTTTTTTTCATTTTTTTATCATCCCTGTTTTCTGTTCTCTTTGTGGTTATAAACCTTTGCCAAAACAAAAGGAAAAAAAAAAAATGAAAAGGTATAGTTATACCTACATTTGTACTTTTTCTAAAATTATTTTACAACTAAATTTCTAAAAGCGGCAAAAGGAGAGCGTTTTTTTAACATTTTCAAATTGTTTTTTCGATGCATATCATGATAAAAGTTTGATATAACTCATCCTAAGTATTTCATTAGAAAAATATTCYTCCAAAGAAAACACAAGTCAAGTCTTGATATGTAATATCAAAGACAACTAGTATAATAGGTAAATCAATCTAAGGGGGAAAATGATGAAAAATATAGAAATCCAAAGGTTTCCCTATTTAAGAAAAACGATGTCCATTATTAAACAATAAAAAGAATAACAAATTGAATTATAAGTTTGGACAAAATTAAAAAAAAAACATAAAAGAATGACATCACCAATAATATGTCAGGGTCACGCATAGTCTTAGCTTGTATTAGTTRAATAACCCATCCAAGTTTGAAAATGTCAAGAATTTTGACAGTCCACAAATAAAGAGTGTCGACAGACGACTCCTTAAAAGGATCGAAACCTAATTGAAATTATATTYYRGATTAGCGTGGGACTTAATAAATCATACATGTAAGAGAATCTAATGAAAACCAGTAAGAGAGGTCTTAACTCTTAATCAATACTACTAGTGATTGGAGAAGGAWAACGAAATGCATTTTCTTTATTATTTTATTCTTCTTTTTTTTTCCAATAAATTTATTTAATTTCTCTCTTATAAAAGAGTTTTAGTAATTTTTAATAAAAATACAAAAGACAATTAAAAATACATATAACGAAGAAAACTCTCGAATATATTAAAAAAATTTTAAAGGTCATGTTGGTGGTGGGCCAGATATGGGACAGTCAATCACATGGCTCTTCTGTTGCAGTAGGTGAACACATAGCCGCCCTCCATAATTTTCAATGTGGGACCGCAAAACGCGTTGACCATCTTATTTGATTTTCTTTTCTTCACAATATTTTTATTTTAATTAAATACTTCATGACAATTACGAAGGGCGGCTATACTTCATGAGAATTATATTTTATTTTATATAATTGCCACTATATAACATTAATAATTTTTTATGGATATATAGGATTCATACTTTGAATTGTTTTTAAGAATTGTTGTCAATTAAAAGACTTGGAAGTTCTATGTGAACACATTCAGGATTTTTTCTATAACTAGGTAGGTACAGTAAGAACATAATCTTAGGATTTTCGAAGAATGGGGTAGCTCCACGAGTGCCCCAGATAGCACCAAGTGTCTTGGGTGGACCTATAGCTTAAGAGCCCCTAAGTCATTAACCAAGTTAAGTAAAAAAGCTTATAAAATGATGAAGAATGCCTCAGTTCTTGATTGCAAATGCCAGCTTTTGGTTGAAGAAAGAAATTTTCGCATAAAAAGGTGATGCTTTCTGGGTCAACTTAGCATGATAGGCTTCTGATTGTAATGAGAAAAGGGCTAATGTAATTTCCACTGAAAGTTGGATGTCAGAAATTCAAGATCACTATCTAACCTAATCCTCAAACTTTCTAAGGAAAGACAAAGTTCCAAGACAACTGCAAAAAAGACACTGTGTGCGAGTGAGATAGAAGAGGTCGAAAGGAGGATAAGGAATATTGAACCTTTCCGCTTGACCACCGTCCAGCTTCTACCACCAATAAGGGGTAGCAGATGGTTGACTGACTTCAGTGGCTCAAAAAGAGGGCAAACAAGGGTATTTTAGATTGACTCRGCGGTTTTTTAGAATGGAGCATCAACCAAGGAGAAGCAATGACAAAAGAAATAATTAAAGGGAACCAAGAAAGTCGAAAGAAGGTTGGTTTTGCAGTTAGTATTTACCTTCGGCATGCAATGAGAAGAAATTTTCAATTGAATTACCAACCAGCTTATCAATAAAACCAGAATTGACAAATAAAATTTATCAATGATACGTTTGCACCATAATTGTACACCCTATATATATATACATGGGGTTCCTTTTAACCATCTACACCTTTCTCGTCTCCCCTTCCCCAAAAAAATAAAGAGAAAAATGGGAACGAAAAAAAAAAAAAAAAAAGCTAAGAGTTCCTCCATATAAATGGCATGAAGATTATCTTTTCTCTTCTTTTCCTCATCCTATTTCTACTGCTCTGCTTCTACAATAGTTCAGCTGTTACAGCAGTAAAGCATCCCATGCTTCATGTGCATTTCCATTGCAACTCTAACATACTACACATAGCTTAGATTTATGCCAACTTTTTGGCTGATCAGACCAAAGGAGACGTTTGCCCGGCTTCAGAAGCCCATACATGATTGCTGTTACTCATAGCTTTTCTTGTGCTCTGGGCCTGAGGAGACTTTGTCGACAAAATAGGAGGTGGATTTAGTTCAAATATTGCCTTACTACCTTCGGAGTAGCTTCCTATGCATATGGTATCACCTCTACCGTGCCATATACCGTCGTGGACATTATTCATCTCCAGGGTTCTAGACTCCTGCTCCAAGTAATAACACAAATAAAAAATTATGTTTATGGATAGGTTCCTATTCGGGTGTTTGTATTTTTTCTTTTTACTGCACTAGTTTCAACTCTTTTTCTCATTTTCTTTTTCTTTTTTCCTTTCTTCTTTCCCCCTTTTTTTTTTTTTTTTTTTTTTTGGTGGGGGGTGGGGGGAGAGGGTCTGCTGCGTGGGGTTGGTTGTATGGTTGCTGGTGTTCCTTATTACATGTTCGTGGCAAGCAAATATAGGGTAGTGAATCAGGAAACGTACCTGGCACAAGGAACAGCATGGACAAATGAGATGGTAAATACAATCATCCAATGAACTATCATTACCCTGACAGAGATTCATGACAAGACAAGAGTCATTGAAGTATTCAAAATTTAGTTTTTGCCTAAACATAACTTGTCAATGAAAGCGATTCGGCAGAGAAAGGCCATGTTTACCCAATTTTCAGCACAAGCTGAAACTCCACTTAACCAAACAAGAGCTCATCCCATTATCTACCTCCTGAATAATCTTCTATTCTGCTCTAAACAGTGCACAGTTTCTTTGACCGTTGTCATATCCTTTTTAATTACCTTTGATCTGTTCCTTTCTTACTTTCATTGTGTATCCTGACACTGATCTTAATAGGTGTTGTGCAGTATTGCTTTCTTATTTAAGAACCGATATTTTAACAAACCGAAGCAGCCAGGGGAGATGGTAAATAAGTCAGGCGTGGAGACTTGCATACACAACCGAGATGATGTTTATCAAAGTTTGGAACACCACGCAAAGAAAAAAGAAGTTCTGGAACACCTTGTGCAAAGGGAAAGTAGAATAGAGAATTAAAGAATGCTGTTCTTTTAACATGAACTAAAGGGGTAGCTTTTGACTGTGACCAAAGCATGCCAGAGCTTTCCCCAAGTGATCAGTCATACTACAGTATTAGTAGAAGGCTAAGGACCAAAGCATTTGAATAAAAGAAATTATCTCATCACGGACATGGAGAACTCATCATAATGCGGCTCAGAAGGAAAAAGGATTCTTGAACAGCTAGATTAACACATTATCATATCAGATGTTGATGAGAAAATAAGCAGGGGATTCCATGAGAGGCAGTCTAACTCATGCACTAAAAGCAATTTCACTTAGAGGTGTATTATGTAAGCAGGAAACCCATGTTTTACAAATTCTAACTATGAAATGATCCTTGGTCAAACATCCCAAACTGGCTCCCAACAACAAATTTAGTGATTTGCATCTGCCTGCCCTAATATTGTGGCTAACTTTAAGTTTTATCACATAAAAAGAGAAGCATTGCTTCCTCTTTGGATTAAACAAGTCCAGATAACAAGTCTGAACAAATATACAAACTACTGCCATTTGTAACTTTACTCATCCCAAACCCTCCACCACCACACCCAATCCTCCTTGGATTAAACAAGTCAAGATGAAAGGTCTGAACAAATATACAAGCTACTGCCATTTGTAACTTACTCATCTGAAACCCTTCTCCCAATCCCCCCCAATTCTTTAGTGGGTAGCTGTCTGGGCTTGCTTCCCCTCCCATAACCAATCTGCAAAGCTTTTCTTGAAGCAGGGGAAGCAGGGAAGAAAATTGTAGCACCAGAGTCCAATCCCATTACACTACGACAGAATCAATCATTGGTATTAAGTTCCATCAAGTCTACCATGACTACCAATTTGAGAAGTTCAACCCCATATAACCCAGAATCAACACTTTCTGATGCAGCTGCATCTACTAGTCACGTAAGGGTGGGGTTTGCTCTTCTTTTCTTRTTAACATTTTTCCTTGGGAGCCTAATAATGGTTAACTACCTCTATTGAATCTTCTCCAAATACAATTCCTATTCTTATTTTAACAAAAGAAAATTAAATGAGACTAAATTGTGAGAAACTTACTCTAATATTGAACTTTTTCTTCATCCGAGTACGGTAAAATCCCAAATAAGTCCCCACTGAGATGGTAAAAACAGCAGCTAAATAAACAAAGCAGCGTCGGTCCGTGACCAGAAATGCAAGCACATTGAGAATGGCAACTACTACAAGCATCAAGCAAACAGATCCCTGCAGAATTAGAACATAAAAAGTTAGAAACCATAACAAAACTATCATGTCAAACCAAGGAATAAAGATGCACAAAATTGAAGAATTTTGGATTTGCTCTGGCAAGTATTTTATTTCCAACAGAGTGATAGTTAGCAAAGTTCATATATCAGTACAAGCTCAGATGAATTCCTGTTCTGCCTGCAATCAGTACAAGCTCATAGCAAGTCCTCAAGGTATTATTCTGTTAGCAGGTATAGCTCAGTTACAAACCTTGATAAATTATACGGTCACAAACAGGTCTGCAACAGTTTAGGCATATTTGACTTGGACAAGATTTGACAAAGACTCCTAAGACTTAGACAAGAAATGTCTTCTCAATGACATCTCATTTGTACCCGGACTCATAATCATTAGAAATGGAAAACCTTTGAATTTTGGTCAAACAATTGAAACAAACAGTATTCGCATATATTTTTGCTGGGCATGGTGGTCCATATTTTGCGTGAATCACCAAAAGCATTCGTAAGTTTTGACAAAAGTATTCACCTGAAGAAAGCAAGAGCCAAAACCAGCTCGTCTCATGTTCTTCCCAAATCTATAACATGGACAACTGCAAGACGAGAAAAGTCATCTTAGATACAACTTGAAAGACCAATTCAAACATCTACGGGGAACCAGGAAGCGGTTGTCATCCAGAACCCACAACAAGCATCCATAAAACACGGAATTTTTAGAAAGCAAAATCTAGGGGTAAAAGAAAGTTAACCCATCATACTTAGCCAAAATGAAAAAGAGGATGAAGATTTAAACGAATTAATTAGCTGATACCAATTTCATTGAACTACTTAATAAAAATCTTGTTGTATTGAGAAATCCTTTCACTCGATATCCTTTTCTCTCTTCTTTTTTTTTTTTTTTTTTTCTGGGCAGGAAATTTATTTGGTATCATTATAAACAAAAAAAAAACCGACCAAGCAGACACATTTGAACAAAACGAACCAGATTAAAGCGATGGTGAATAGAAGAAAAAAGGAAACTGTAAAATAAAAAAAAAAAAGGGTTGAAATAGGAGAATCTCTCCCCAACCGGGTAAGGGGAAAAAAGAGAGGTTAAAAAGCAGCAACCTTTGAAAAGAAAACAAATGAAACTCCCGAATAACGCAATCGCCGGAAAGGTGAAACAAAAGGAACGCATAAAGAAGGAGAAAAAATATCACCAGGCTGATTGAAGCGCGATTTGGCGGTCTTCAAGGCAGTCATAGAGAAGCTCACCTTCCCACATCCTCAAAACTCCTCCATTAGAATACAACATCTCTGTTTCATCACATTCGTCCATATTCAATTGGCTCCATTTACCCTTCTGGGTCTGCATAGCCACTGTCGAACATAGCATATCAAAATCCAACACAGTTACACCTTCCATCAACTTCTCCTCTTCCTCAGCCTTAACACCAGCGCCGCCCACAGCCGCCTCTGTCTTCTCCATTTGCTTTTTGCTTTTTGCTTTTTGCTTTTTGCTTCCTCTATATGCAAAGGGAAGGCTCCTTTTCTATCCCCTTGCAATGACACGTAATATATAAAGAAATAAAATCATTATCGATTCTGAGTATAAACAACATATATATGTATTGTAGCCCTAAGACGCCCTTTTTCCCATAATATTTTTATGGTTGTTTCGAAGGAGAAAAGGAGATGTTGGTTGGCTGACTTGCTGGCGATTCCGCTCTGTTGGGGAAGATGGATTATGGTTGGCGCAAATCATAATGTGATCTGGGACCCAGGAAGTAACGGCGGCTGAGCTGTTGCCGCGTGTGCACGTCCGTGAACATAGCTTTTGAGAAATTTACCGTGATGCCTGTAAATCTCAACGATTGCACCCGGACCTCGAGGTTCTTCTTCATTTTTTGTAAGAAATACCCCGAGAGAGATTTGGTGCATTAATATATAGTTTTTATTTCTTCATAATTCATCGTGTATAAAAAAATATATATATGTATAAGAGATGAAAAGTAAAGTTAAAATTAAATTATAATTTGTCGAAATCAAATTTTAAGAAATTAAAATTTTCTTAAAAATTTATTTATCTAATTTGGAAAGCAATTGAAGGTGAATGGAAAAAAGAATTTACATTTGTATTAGATTATCTGAATTAGTCTTAAATTCTATCTCATATAATAAATATTTTTTATTTCAAACCTAAACATCTTGAATTTAGGAGAAGAATATCTTTTGAAAAAGAATTTAGGCATWTTTTTTTTTWAAATTTTGAGAGGAGTAATAATAATATCACCGTTTAGATATTATTTTTTTCTTAAATACTACAGTTATTTTTTTAAATTTAAAAAATAAAGGTAAAATTTAATAATAAAAAATCAAATTATATTCCAATTGTAAAATCATTGACAACGAAYTGACGCATAAAAGACTTTTAACTTTATATTGATATCCAGAAATTGAAAAGGAAAAAAACAAAAAAAGACAGGTTCTTAAATTAAAATAGTCCAATATTGGTCCTAAATTTGTAGTTTATAAGGTTTAGATTGGACTCATAAAATGAGAAAGGAGCGTATGAGTTGAAGAATCTTTGCATTGGAAATAGAATCTTGGACCAGTGAATTACTGTTATCTATTGTGTTTATTTGACATGTTGGAATCATTATTTCATGCGTAAGGCCATTGAAGACGGTGGGTGGCTCTTGGTTCGATGAGGTGTCCTTTGTTGCGCTTGTGGATAAAGCTTAAAAATGATGAGAGCGAAGAAGATAATCTCAAGTTGTCGAACAACCCCACATGCCTAAACTCCCCCCTTTTTGTTTTAGCCAGTACTCGATGCTCCTCCTCTTTTATCATCGATGACTATAAAAATAAGCCAAAAATGTTTTTTTCTTCCCTTTTTTTTTTTTTTGACGTTGAGGGGTCAACTTGATTAAACTTTTTCCTTTTCATTTTCTTCTCCTTCTTTAACCTATTGAAGATAATTAAAATAGGATGTAAATTGAAATTCCAACTAATTATGTCATCACCTCGAGAGGTTTATCAAGTAATTAACTCGGCGCCAGCGAAGCTGACGTACGGAAGAGTCCATAACATACCAGCAGGAAGAAGCAACGAGAAGCCCACAGTGGACATGAGATTGGGCCTTAAAAGCGAACTTTTCTAATACATCTCTTTTTATATATTTGTTATTCACCAATTAATATATTTTGAAACTATTTTCTCTATGTATAATGAGTATGATTCGCCTCTAGTTTGTAACAAATTTAAAAGAAAAAGGATAAAAGAAGAATACTGAATGGATAKTGCAGACCCTGCAGCGGTGCGGCAGTGGGGAAGTAAATATGAAGCCGAAGCTGATGATTGGGTTAGGCCTGTTTACATCGAAATGTTGACTTCGTCAGGTGAAGACTCCAGACCCAAGAACCTTCGTCGCCTAATTCCACCACCTCTATAGTCTTATGCTATCCTAACCTTTTCTTCTTCCTCGCCTTCGCCCTTTTCTACACACAGTCACACGGAGTCGCAACAGCACTTCAATTTTACCAAGCACAAGAACAGCAAGAAGGAATCCGAAAAGCCCAAATCAAAAGAGAACTTCTAATCAGTCGAACGAGGTTTCACAAAACCCATATCTCTCTATCCATATGCAGAAACCCAAAATCGAAAATTGACAGATCTTGTTTATATAMARATATAGATATATCTTAKGATTCTTTGCATGGCATCACCGAGTAAACCGCCGGCAGAGACTGAACGMCCACCGGCCGCGATCCTCCACCAGCCGGCCTCCCCGCGCTTCCCTTCCGGGACGCCGACATCTGGGGGCCAACGGAAGATTGCCATAGCTGTCGATCTTAGCGACGAGAGTGCTTATGCTGTAAAATGGGCAGTGCAGAACTACCTGCGTCCGGGAGACGRCGTGATCCTCCTCCACGTACGACCCACCTCTGTCCTGTACGGGGCCGACTGGGGCGCAATCGACCACTCGGTCACTGACCAGGAGTCTCAGCAGAAGCTCGAAGACGATTTCGACAATTTCACCACTACGAAAGCCAACGACTTGGCGCAGCCGCTGGTGGATGCTAATATACCCTTCAAGATCCATATTGTGAAGGACCATGATATGAAGGAGAGGCTTTGCTTGGAAGTGGAGAGGRTGGGATTGAGCGCCGTCATAATGGGGAGTCGTGGGTTCGGGGCGTCTAGACGAAGCACCAAAGGAAGACTTGGGAGTGTGAGTGATTACTGTGTGCACCACTGTGTTTGTCCTGTAGTTGTGGTGAGGTACCCTGATGAAAAGGACGGTGGTTCGGATTRCTCTGGTGAGGGTTCGATAAAGTCAGTGGATAAGAAGGATCAAGGACTTCACCCAGTTCCAGAGGAGGAACCGGTGTACCACGATGCGTCAGATAAAGCTACAGGTACAGAGTACTTTTATTTAATTATGCATTCTTGCAGTTCTCATAGCTCTAGTGTTATCGTTCTGTATACATGTGGGAAATGGTTGTGTGGAAATCTCGCATTGGTTGGTTGAGTGGTCATTGGAAACAAAGGTTGTGATTTTACAATAAAAATTGCTGCARGCACAAAAACTTCAACTTTGCTGGATGCTTCTCGATTACTMATTTGTGGCTGCTGTTAAGGGAAAGCGGAGCCTCTTGGCTCTTTGAATTCGTTGAAGTTGAACAGAAAGTGCCCAGTTGTGTAGGATGTATATGCTGAATGGGTATAATTGGCCTATTCTGTGGTTGGGTTTGTCTAGTGATCATCGCAACAGGATTTGCATTCACACTGCTCTTTAATCTCCTCACGTTCTTAAAAATTATGAATCTTATGTTGTTTCGAAAAGCCTTCTTGTATTTCCAGTCGGCTTTACTTTGTTTGTGTAGGAGTTMTTTAAAGAACTGAGGTTTGCTTGGCTGGTTTGACTCTGATCATTTAAAATACTATAAACTCTGTTGCTTGAATACCAGAAAACTGGATTTTCATTCATTTCTTTTTCTTCTTCGGTTGAATGAAAGTCTATCTCAATGCATATGGTGGTTTTTGATGCTGTCACCAAATTGACATTCGCATTTGCTACTTTATGTGCATTTGAAGGACGGTTTTAGATGTTGAAAACATGTTGATGGTGCATTTTTCCTAAAGTAGGGTTSGTAACTGTAATTTAGACGTTWGGCAGCTTTCTCATACTTGTAAGGATTATGCTTTAAATTAATTCCATGTACTTCAAGGTTGTCTTCTCTGTTCAGATGCATTTCCTGCATAGAGTTTATMTTTACCTTTTGATGCTAATGTCTTGATTCTGCTGCCGATTGTGCCTCTTATTTGATAGCTTAGGATCATCAATAAAATTTTCCMCTTCAAATCTGTCAATAAATATTGGATTTTCATTACATGTCTCTAGTATATGTAGATGGTGTTGGTGAAGGAGCAGAAGCCAGCTGGTCCAAGCTATTACATGGTTTTTACATGCTTTTAACATGAAAATAAATAAAGACAAGAACACTAGGGTMTGGGTATGGCTGAGATACTGAAATGGGAGAAAACAAACTTTACATTTTCTTTGGTGTGAGGCTAATAGATGAGTGTGGGATCTATTGTCTGGTTGAACCTATATTTTGGACTCAATGCTTCTCRSCTCACACCTGTATCGACATGATATGACATGMTGTTCTTGGGATATTTGTCAGTGCGGTCAATGATACCTTGATTTTGAACAGCCAGAGAAGAGGAAGAGAAGGCAGCCTTGCTGACATGATGCAGCCAGCAATTTATTTGTTTTATAGGATCGGGTGTATGGGRAGATAGGTGTAGATAAGAAAGTCAGTGGGATCCTCCCACCTCCTTGAACAGGGYTCTGATATGGTCAGAGTTCTGCTCTGATGAACTTTAGATGTTTTTTGAGATATTTCGCTAGAATATTCTTTRAACTCTGCTGAAAGTACATAGGAACTCTTTATTTATGGACCCCAAATGGGTTYCTGACGCTAGAGTAAATGATTATTTGACTATCTCCCAACTACCTTGACTACACATATTTTCAAGGAAAATATCTTTCGAAGACTCTTTAAGTACTCAACTAAACATATTTATCTTCCTCAATGTGTATTTTTAAGTTTGCATTTTGGTGAATATCACATGTCTGTTTCTCATATCTCAGCTTTACATATCCCCTGCACTTAGTTTTTTGGAGATTGAGAACCCCATTTAGCTTTTTGGTGGTTGAGAGGGTGATACCTGATACTGGCACTTCAGTCCGTAACACGGTTGAGCTAAGAGTTTGACTTTCATATTCCCAAATCAGGTGAAGTGGTAGATAGAATGATACTAATGATGGATTAGTAAAGGTTGGTTSTAGCTCTGGTGCCTCATTTGCGTACAGAGCTTGCTAATTAGTTTTGAGCTTCTTAAAGAAGGTGAAGGTCATGGAAATGCATGGGATGACAAATGGATGTAAATTTGGGTTGCCAAATAGTTGAAMCGTGTCTTTGCAGCCAACTTTGGGAGGGTGGGAACTGAGTAGTATTGGACCAAGATGGTCCTAATGTCAGATAAATGTCTATGCTTCACAAATTTGTATGATTTATAAGTGYTCGATGGTTTATATGCACTTTAAAGTGTGCTCTAGTTGTTAAGCATGACATATTGTACTGCTGAAATGTCGAGGTCTATCCGTTGACTGTTGTCTTTCCCCTTTCTCCCCCCCCCCCCCTTCTTGTGTTTCTATGCCTCCTTTTTGTCTTTTGACCACTYAACATGTTTGATTAACCTTCATTAGAGMATGGATCGTGATCCCAATAGGCAAAGATTGTTTGATTGAGCTGTCATACTTCTGAYGAGATTTGGTGGAGGAAAATGCATACTTATATTTCATAAACTGAATTTCATAAAATATTTTGGACCTTTTGTTGAACCAAAAGAGGAAAAATGGAAAACGGAAAGGGAAACAAAGCTGCAAAAATGTAGTGGTGCCTTCACAACTACATGGATAACACTTGGAAGTAGGCTTAGAGTGTCGGTGTTTCACATATTCTGCACATATTGTCTGTAACTTTGGGCTATAAAGGARGCTTTGCATTGCTTACTGGTCTGTATTTCTTTTACCAACTCGATWTAGTATAATGTCCTTGKGTGTAGAGGGTAGCTACTTTGATGCGTAAATTGCATTATGGCCTGCAGCACCGAGCTACCTTGTACTGATTTCTGGTTGAGTTCTTTCAGTGGACCAAGTTATAGACTTGAAGCCCCTAAACTGCTAATCAAGCTGCTTTTAGATGAACCAATTTTACTTTGCTCACATGCTTGCTGTGAATTAATATTCTCATGTTTTTGCATGATGTTAATTTGGTTGGTAACTTCATTGAGGAATTTGTAGTCCTCAAACATAATRTACCACAACATATTTACTTTTTATTGTTCTTCTCTCATCCATGGGTTTGAAGGCAGGGGAGGTTTCCGCAACCCCTTTATGATCTTGTTTTTTCTTTTATTCCTCCTTTCCTGATCAAATTAAAAGCGGAAAGTGATGAAAATATGACTTAAAAGTACTGCATAGTATCTCTAGGTCCTTTTTACTGGTCTTTCTTAAAATCTYACTGKTTTTAAGGCTCGAATGATGCAGATCTGGAGAAGGCTTCTTAATAGTAGAAGTGGAAGATGCAGGGATATTTCAGAGCTGATCAATGATCTCAGTGGTGTGGATTTGTGCCGTGTAACAATCCYATTGTGATAGTGTTGAGGTCTTTTCTTGCTGCCTATGCTCGCCAACTGTGTTTTGATTTGGATGAATGAAGTTTGAAATGATGGATATTGTTGATGAGCTTSTTTGCTTTGTTTTGAACTTCAATAGGTTGCACTCTTCTTGGTGTGCCAGAATATTACAGCTTAATGATTTTCATATTCAACCTCCAGTTTCATTTACTTGGTGGAAGTTGGTAAAAGTTYGTAACAATTTACTAATTGTTCTATTCATGATGATAAAGCATTGATGGTGACACCTATAATGRCATTTTCCTTGTACAAAACCTATTTTAGACTTGCAATTGAAACTTGATATAATAGAAAATTGAGCAAAACTGCTAGCTGTATACTTATTAATGATGGTAATGGAATATAAAAAGATATCTTGACGAATTTCTGCTGCCACACTTGACATGGTGTACTTTGGGTATAGATTCGGAAGCATATCTGGCGCCCTTTTGTAGTTTCATAAGGTTGAATGGTGGTGGACGGTCATGAGAATTGCTGACTTATTTTTTTCATGAAGATGACAGGAGGAAGTCAGATTTTTTGTAGCCATTCTCATTTACTGGCTTTTTCATAATTCAGTGTAGGACTAATTTTTATTTTTTCCCCAGATGTTAGGTTTTCTACTGGGTTGTTAACTGTATATAGAATTAGATGCTTGATTTCTTCAACTATAATAACTCAGTAKTTGGTTTTGCAATGACCCAATTGGTAAAGCAGTCAAGTCAGGCAGCTATGGACGGAGTGATACATTTCTAGCTTGGTTTGGAAAGGTTTGATTGAGGACTCGAAACAAACATATTCTCCATAAAGATTTGACAGAAATGGTAGAAATGAGTGGATTCCGACTTGAGAAGACAGTGGGCATATCCAATCAAGTCTGATTCTTGGCAGGAAATGTCCAAAATTTTGTAGAATTTGGAAGAAAAAATGGAAGATCCGGAGGTATCTCAATCTTTGGTTCCATAATATGTGTAGCTGTTAAGAACAGCAATATTTGAACGYTGGGGATTACTTATCATAGAAAGGTTTAAAAGCATATTTCATCCTTTTGTGTTTGTTTCTTTGGGAAAAATGGTTCTTGAAAGAATCACTCCTGAAGGTTACCATGTTATTTGACTTACTGTCCTGTACCCCATAAGAAGGTAAGTGTGGGATGGGATGTAGTTTCTCAAGAGGACTCCTTCCAGGATAAGAAAATTTGAGACGATAACACAGGGACATCCTGTTTTTCTGCAAACTTCTTATCGTTTAAGAGATATCCGTCGGAGTCGATTCTGCATTTAATAATTGGATATTTATAAATTGATTTTCTTTGATCCTTAATTACTCAGTTATCTGTTACACAGGTTATGTCTGCTGTATTTTACTCGTTCTATAATACTGGTTGGTGGATTATAAGAGTGGGGTTTGCCATTGTCAACAAACAAAAGAAAACTAAGGAGAGAGAGAGGTACTGATGTATCTCTGCCTTCACGCAATGTGTCTCCACCACACATATCATTTTCCAAACACCAACTCCCTTTACTTGATTCTCTGTTTCTTTTCCTTTCTCAAAGATAGCAATTACCACTTCATTAATTTATAACCAACTTGATTAGTACTAATTTGATTAATATGGGGTTTTCTGTTAGGCACGTGGACGTGTCGGTGAACCCACACATGTTTCATTCTCTTAGGATCTCATCTTCGATTTATTCGATGTCTATATATGATAATGTTTCTGTTCTCTCTTTATTACTACTCCTGCATAGGCCTCCCCCAGTTGATGCTCTCGTCTTCACTCGGCAATCTTCAACTTGCAAGGACAAAATGCATGTGGATAAGCAAATATCTCGGAACTCTAATACTATGATGTTTGATTAATTCACAACCTTACTCAAGTAAACCGTTTGACTTCGACATCACGTCTACTCGTCTATACAAACAATTATTTTAGACATTAATGGCAGTAGAGTTTGAGAAAGAGTAGTTTGATTAAGCAGCGTCCAAAGCCAACGGCGGATGCTCGAGTAGGTCGCGCTCTAGCGCACGAGACAGGCCAAGGTTCAGGCTTAGTGCATACAATGTAGTCAAGAAGTGTCAATTAGTGAGCAGTGACCACCCAAGGTCAGAAACTATTAGATGCCAAAAACCAATGGCGTCCACATTTTCTTCATTCCYGTGTCCCACTTCACTGAACGGCTGGACTTTCTTTCTGTAATGCTTTCTTAATCGAGCTTTCTCTCTGATGTGAGATTCTTCAAATAATATCAAGATGCAAACCTGTCGGATGGGGTGGGGTTGGTTTGACATCAAGATGGCAGGAAGGGAATCCCTTCTCTTCTCTTCTTCTCTTTGCATCCACTTGCTGAGAAAGATCATCTCTTTGAATCCACTTGCTGGGAAAAGATAATTGTTTGGGAAATGAGCCACAGACAAAGGGATGAATGAACAATTGTATTCCAATTTGTTATGCCTCTCAAGTGTGAAACAAAATCCAGGCTCGGGGTTGGGTCCTCCACCATCCCACAAGTCTTGAGTAGGTGACGAACCCAATACAAACCCCCGCAACAACAAAACAGCCAAGAAATAAAGTGAAAGTCGAGTGTTCGCTGTATTCTCACATCTCTATACCAAGGTTTCTTAGAATAATAACAAAGAGAAAACGGCAAATAATGAATAGCAGCGAGTCGATGAATTCGTTTTTTGTTGTTCCCTTGCGACGATATCAAGAGGAGGCTTTCTTGAAGGAAAAAGCAGAGAAGGAAATAAGTTGCTGCTTGCAACAAATGGTCCTTATCTTATCCTGTTTCAGAAATGACCAACATATTATCATTTTCTATACGAAAATGAAGACATGATTTTTTTACTCATGAGTAAAGTCAGGACTCCCTCAAACATGTCCGGTCCTTATCGGGAAGAGAAGTAGAAGATAAAAAAGGGAATTGGTTCATATAATCAGCTTAGTTGAATTAAGAAAAATGGCAAAACATTTTACATGTTACCCAGCCATTCATGAGCGGAGAAGCTTCGAGATATCAGATGTCAATCATTTATAATAATCTTGAGGAAAATTCGACCTGCTGGAATGCCATTTACAACTCTTTCATGCTGCCTTAAGAGCTCTGATTACTCATCGATGATGATCCCTGTGATGTTAATCTCTTGCAATTAATTAGCAATAACCTCACCCCTCATCAGCAATATCATCGTGCCTGCTTGCTGATCTTGTAGTCTTGTTTCTGCTGAGATCTTTCCATTCCCCTAATAAAGGGAAAGATAATTAGGATCAGAATTTAAAGGAGAGAACTTTGGCAGTATAAGAAGACAACCACATGTATCTCCAGATTTTTGCTAGTTTATGCATTGTGATTTTTGTCCTYTCGTTTTCTGAAAGTAGAAAACAGAGCATTACACTATGCTTGATTATGTGAAACAGAGGAGGAAATTGAAGGAGAGAGACACTCATACCACAATTCATACCACCCTATAGGAGAGCCTAGCAGTTTTATCAGCACGCTTAGAGAAAGCCCCAATCCTTGAAACAGCAAATCCCCTTTGAGAAAATCTTTTCGATGACTCTTCACTGCTAGAAGAACTCGAAGCCTCGGGTGGAGATAGAGGAGTTGAAGCCAAAGGTACAACTTGATTATCCCCATCATCTTCATCTTCTTCTTCTTCTTCATTATCATCTCGATCACTCTCATCGTCGTCATGATCATCTTCTCTATCATTTCCAGGATCAGGATTAGCATCAACAATACCAGTACTCGTGGTGTTGGTGCAGCCCTGACAGACAGAGACTGTTGGACCAAGCCTGGGACCAGACGCAGTCCAAGGGGTTGGAGATTGGCAGACATGGCAGAGCAGAGTCCTGGAGTGCTTGGCTACAAGGAAATTGGCCGTATGAACTCTGGTATCACAATCCCAACATAGGCTTGCTTGATCTGAATCACAGTACATTCTGGCTACAGAGTTGCAGAGTTCGCATTTCTTCATTTTCTTCAGTTTTGGTTTTGTCTCTTACCTCTCTCAAAGCCCTCTCAATCTGAATCGTTTATTCCATTTGCTTCAGGTGTGTGCTCAGATTCTTATATATCTTTTGTTTTCATGTAATTTTTCCTGGTATTCTGCCTGAAACAGAGAGAAGGGCAAGTGGTAAGCTGTTTTTATAGGGTGCTCTATTTGGTTTTTACCTATTTTCTGGACTCTCTTCTCTCTTCTACATATTATATACAAGTAATTGAAGATACCAATGTATATTAAACTCGAGAGTCCAAGACATTTGTACTAATTAAATATTACTTTTTCTTATATAATTAATAATTTTTTTAAATTTTATTTTTATAATTAAAGAAGATCACTTAATATTATTTAATAATTGAATATATAATTAACACTTGAATTTCGTGAATTAATGTGATTTTTATTCTTTTGACATTTGTCATTCGATTATATTGGGAAGGAAAAAGGTTATATGCTTGTGGAAGGAGGAGGAGGAGGAAAAGGTAGGGATGAGTAAAGAAATGTGCAGGTCCATGCTGGTGGAAAGATTTGATTGGTTATAGAAATAGATGCCATGCTTTTATGCACCACCTAATAATGTGTTTCCTAGTTCATACACCATAAGATTTTAACTATTGSTACTGTTTAGCTGTAGCCAATAATTTGCATAGCATCCTCCTATACCATTTATTTGGAGCCATCTGGTCCATCATTGTTTATTTTTTAATTTATTTTAAAATAAAATTTAAAGAGGGACCATCAAATTCAAATGGGAGCCTGGGAGCAACTAGTTCTACAACAAAAAGTGTTACAGGTCCAACGGGCAGGAAATTAACAGAACTTGGGCATTTCAATTAGAAAAACCGGAATGTCTAACTTCATTGCAATGGGCTGGACCCAAATTCGCTGAACCTYTGTCTTCAACTTTCTGAATCAAAACTGGGCCAGAAAAATAAGCGTTGACAAAATTGGGCTATAATTATACAAACAAAGTAGATATGGCGGCCCTTTTATGATGCACGAGTCCTCTCCGTTTCAAGATTCTCTCTCTTCAATTTTTTTTTTTTTTTTTTTTTTTTTTTTTTTCGAGGTCAAGGATGGAGAAAGTCTTATCTTAT
>MEJB01000021.1:1195919-1275696 GCA_001752375.1 Rhazya stricta | reverse complement strand
TGCCGAACGACACGGTCACAACTATTTTCCGTGTACTGTTTTAGACCGTCTGAAACGTAACATCAACCTGCCTCCCAGCTTCTGAACGGCGCCAACCTTACACTTTTTGGTTCGAGTCAAACTACCGTCGTATGATGCCCTCTTGCAAGAAAGTTAGGGTAAACCACTCTTCTTTAGAGCAGAGTTTTGTTTGGTTTGTTCCTTCCACAGCAAGGCACTAAATGCCTCCAGCTTAGTCCTCTTATTTTCTGGATTGTTGATTCCATCGTTAGCCAAAGACTGCAAGAAGCCAATTTCGCCAGCCCTAATATAGTATATGCGGCTTATTGCCTCCTGGTCATTGTTATTGGCCACATGTGTTGGATCATTAGGGGGTGGCGGCAATGCTGAAATGGGCAAATACAACTGATTGACTACGGAATCATAGTGCCCAGGATGCCGGGGGGAAGGCAGCACCGAACGTCCGAAAGCTGGTTTCTGGGGCAGGGGTTTGCCCTTAGCAAGCTCCGCCCATGACACAGCAAACATATTTGCGGAGTAGGCGTCAGTTATTCGATGGTCGAATGTGCATACAACCACCAATCCTCCACATTTGAGCTCTGTAACCTGTAATCATATTCACGTCTCAGTCATGGTTGGAAATTCCCATCGATTTCATTTTTTTTACGTTTTTTGAATTCGAGTGAATTATACAACAGTATTTTTATTGTTCCTATCTTGACATGCACTTTAAGAGTACAAACAAGATGCTCATAAGCGGAATCACAAATCGCGCATAAGCGGAAGACTGATGATTTTCAGTTAGATGGTTATATGTAGTTAAATTCTGTATGACCAAGCATGAGAGTGACCTGGACAGCAGCAAGCATTCCTCTTTTCATCACGGGTACAAGCTTACCACCGAAACACTCATCAGGATTGTAAAAGTTAAGATCTGTGAGCTCTACATTTGCAAATGCTTCAGTGAAATGCACCCCACGATTGTTACACAAAAGCTCGGGCTCTCCAGCGTCATTTTGAACTACTTCTCCAGCGAGCGGATAAAAAGACACCAGTGTTCGGGCGAGGGCTTTCTTAAGAACCGCGACCATGTGTTCGTACGTATATGTCTCCTCCAATGGTTTTTTGTAACACAAGACTGAACTCGGGTACGATGGAGGCAAGAGTAAGTCAAAATTGGATTGTGGCAGCCGATGCTCTTCTATTGGTATCTCTGGTGCGACCATCTCATTCTTCTTCACCGTCACATTGAACTCGACTCTGCTTTTGACAACCATTTTCCAGTCTATTCTTATGGATTATAAATGATCCAAATGAAGCTTGAGACTAAGGAGATAGAGTGTGAATGAATGGTGTTTCGTTTGGATACCTGTACATTAGTGGAGAGGAGTTTATATACTTACACACATATGCCTCAATAGCTCCAAAACATTCAAAAAATGCGTACATACCTAATACATTTCATTAGATAATCAAATTCCTACTTCCTGTTTCCCAGGATTTTGACACCATATGCTTGTACTTGAGTAAGGGCCTGCTAAGAAGAAGCAGTCAAGTTTGGAGGGGTTGTGCCGGCCAACCTTGATTCCTCATAGTTGATACAAGATTTTTATCTCGATTGGCAAGTTTGATAATTTCCTTTCGTTTAAGAGACTTATTCAAAATACCTAAATACATCTATCGGTGGATCATATCATAAAAAATTCTAAGTTTCTTTTAGGTCATACTAAAAGATTAGAGATATGCCTAATGCTATTTAATGTTGACTATAATATACATGGTCAAATAAAGCCATCTGGGAAGCGTTTAACAATGAGGGAATTTGTACGGAAATGAACAAATTATGTGTTTGGATTATGCTTGTGGTTTATAGAGTGTGAACCATTATACAGAAATACAAGAGTGTAAGACCAACGGGCGTTCATATTTCTGCTCTCTTCAACCGTACTCAAGGGAGCGAAAATATGAATTATGTATAACCTAAAACATTTTAATGAATTAAGTTACTATTTCTCATGTCATTATTACAATTGAATATTCAAAAAAAATTATGTTATTGATTTAGTAGTTCATCTGAGTTCTTTTAAAGTTCTCTTAAAGAAAAGAAGGTGACAAATAAAAAAATTTTCAAACAATTTTAGAATCTAACATTTCAAGTAAGGGGAAGATAATTATTTGTTTATTTCATATGCTTAGGTTAAGTAGTTTGAGTCTAATTAATTTTTTTCATATTTAGTAATATTTAGAATTATATTATATTTGGTATAATAAGATAATAGAAACTTAATATTACGATCAGCAAGGGAATCAACCTTAGCTGTCAATATTTTTGTAAGAATATGTCTTGCCTCTTAATCCACRTCAATTAAATAYTTAGGTATAGAATTAATTAAGATAATGTAAGCATATAAATTAATTTCAACAGACTATATACATGGATTTAACATGGAGTCTTGTGTGAGTAGGATCCTTCTGGTGCTCCAGTACCTAGAGAAAGGGAAACAACCACCTTCTGCACTAATTCCCATCTTCCCTAATTATCTCCCCAACTAATGCATCCCTTCCTCRTTTTTATTTTAATGTTGTGACCKTGACTCTTCTCAATTTTCGAAAATAAAAAATTAAGTAAAATCATAATCTGTGTTATAATTGAATTTTAAAGAAATATAAATTTAGAGTCAAAATTAAATTCTTTAATTTGATCGGTATTCAAAATTTTGTTATGTTTTTTATTGGTTCACTTTTACACCAGCAAATGACATYTGGTTTAGAGTTATTTCATCACCATCASACAGCCTGGTCCTTCCCTCGACCACAATGCCCAGTCTGCAGTTCTTATCCTCCCCAGTACTTTTTGCAGAGGCAACCGTTTTCCACAGGAAACGCCTCAAACTTTGTCCTCTTGCGTTCTGTAGTATTAGCATTGTTTTCATCACTGGCCCCTGATTGTAGCTGGATAACCTGTTCGGCCTCTATATAGTATATTCGACCGACTGGGATCTGATGAGCCAATTGGTTCCCTTTAGTTGTGGCAGATCTCGTATGGGCACAAAAAATTTACCGACGCAAGGATCATAGCTACCAGGACGCCGAGGTGAWATTAGCAACCGTCTAAATGATGGTATGGTGGACAGAGGTTTGGATCGAGCCATTTCCGCCCATGACACCAAGAACATGTTACCAGAGTAGGCATCAGCCACTCTATGATCAAACGTGCATCCGACAACCATTCCTCCACATTTGAGTTGGGTTGCCTGCAACCTTATTCAAGGATAAGAATTTAATCCGTTATGGCGTTTGTAAGGGTCACTGTTAAATACAATATGCCAAGCTATTTGTTGCTTATCTTAACCGCAAGCATGCCCTGCTTCCTTGCAGGTAGAAGTTGGCCTTCAACGCTCTCATCCGGGTTGTACAAGTCGAGCTCTATGAACCCTATATCTGCAAACGCTTCAACATCCGGCACCGCGGTTGTTACAGAAAAGCTCGGGCTCCCCCGCGAGATTTTGCATCATTTCTCCAGCAAAAGCATAGTATAGCAATAGCGTTTCGGCAAGTGCTTTCTTGAGAACACTGACTATGGAGCCAAACGTGTAGTTCGAGGTGGGCTTCTTGTAGCAAAAGAAGACGCAAACATCAATTGGTGGCAAGATCAAGTCGAGGTTGGATTGCGGCAACCAGTGCTCTTGGTTTGGCAGCGCTGGAGCCACCACCTCATTCTTGATCACTTTCACCTCCAAGACTCGTTTGACTGCCATATGTTGGCTTGTTGAATTCCCATGGACAAAGGGTATAAATCTGGTGTACAAGTCTCATATGCATAAGGTTTATACTGATTATTGTGTTTCTTTTATGAGGAAGTTCTTAAGTTTATGAAACCTCCACATGACTGAGAAACCATTGAATCATATAAATTAATGTTGAATCTGCAAATGGGAGAACGAAATTATTCTGCATTATATGTACTTACTAAACAAATTTTATAGACCTATTTGCACAACTTTAGAAAGCTATGGGTGGCCATGGCTCCTATATTTAGTTCATCGGCCTGCTACTGAATCAGTTAATTTTATGCATCGTGAAAGGAAAGTAAACATAACTTATGAATTTTCTTGTACTAGTAGTAATAATAATCTTTATTTTAGTTTCAATTTGAGTGCAAAATTATTTTAGTTTGTGCTGGTTGCATCAACAACCATGCTGTCCATGCCAGAATTTAGTATTCAAAAGTAGAAAGTTATAAGATTCTTTATTCACTTGACCTCTTTTCTTGATACAAAGTTTCATATCACTAGAAGTAAGGATTAATTATAGACAAGAACTCTATCAGTATCAAGTCTTTTGATATGATTCAAAAGTAAATTGATGCGAGTTTAGATTTAAAAATGGATAATATTTTATCAATATTGAAAAGAAGAATGTTTACAAGTAAAACCATAATCCTAAAATTAACCATGTCACCTCCATTCAAATAATATCTCCGATGTCATCCCTCTTTCCTTTGAAATTGTTGGTATAAACTTCATTTCCTGTCTCTCAAATTCAAGAGTATACCTTGYGCATCCATTTGTCTTTATCTAATAATGAAGAGTCGGAATCTTAAAGAACAAGTCTAAATGGATTACTCCATGCAAATACTGGTAGTTTGCTCTAATGATTGGAACGTTCCAGCCACTGAAAAAGCCAACTTTTGCAGAAATTTTATTGACTAACACTTTATATGGCGTCGTATGTATGAACCTTTCCTGCATGCGGAATATGCGAGTTGCAGAGGTGAACCTGAGATCATTGGACTGTAACAACTCTTTGAGTTTCTTGGTAAAAAACATTTAAGGCGTATTATTTCTTGAGATTACGAGAGAATGTTTGTTGGAAGGAGCTTTAATTGGTTTAAATTTGCATAAAATGATGATGGATCGGAGAAAATGCAAGAATTTCATCTTTGCATGTGAATCACCTACTTTTATAATGGATGGCAATTCTTCATCGCTCATGTCCGGCAACCATAATGAAACCGAGTTCTTCTTCAAGCTCTCGATGTGATGAGAGGAATGAAGGATTTCATTCTGCAATTTTTGCAAATTCTGGAGCGCCAGCTGTAGAGGGGAAAGGGTGGCTAGTGGATGAGACATGGGCCTTTTGTGTTTACAATAACAAGGTTAGTAAACATGGCCCAAGTTTGAAAAACAATGTATGTCCGCCATCAGGCCCAATTCAGCAGCCCAGTAGATAAATTTAAATGCAGGAAAAAAGAATTTGGATCATGGCCCGTATCCATGATTGTAGACAGTTCGGCCTGGGGTCCATTAATGTGCATTTTAACTCCTCTGAAATTTATTAACAATTGTTATTTTTATTGGAAAAAGAAAAAAAATTGTGAGATTATTTGAATAGTTATATTGCAATGATAAAATCCTCGATATACTAATTTACAGAATAATTAAATTTATTAATATACTCTTAATTATAATCACAATATGTGAAGAGCATTAATGTAAGATGAATTTAACTTTTTTTTTAATTATTATTGAAACATGCAGAAGGACACATACTTATTTGAGGCAGTAGACCGTAGTTTAGTAATAATTTGTATATGCCGTAGTTCAAAATCTGGTTGCATTTACTAAAGAATCTAAAGGTCAACTAAACGAGGTCAAAGTATTTGACTAACGTCATATTGTCAATGGATGATGACATCTCTGCAACTGCTCTGCTTCAAATATAATCAGCCAAATTTATGAACTTATCACGTGCCAATTAACCTTTACATTTTGGCCGGAAAATTCTTCGTTGACACACAGCTATTCTGGAAAGAAAGATCAAAACAAGGTCGAACTCATATATCACCTAGACTTGGAGGGGCTGTTCCTTTCTTCCTCATCCCTTCCCTGCCAAGAATGATCGATACTTGAGTAACCTCAACTCTAAAATGTGAAAACCAGCGACAGTACTCCTTTCAGTCTATCAGTAACAGCCCTTCAACTACTACCCCTTTTTGGATTCATACCTAAAAATCAATGTGAAACAACTGTGTCTTCAATGCATATACCATAATCACTTCAAGAAATGGCAATTGAAATCATAATGTGGCTACCTGTTTTTTATATTGCTTTCATTCATACTACACCAACTAGTAGGTTCTACAAACAAAGAACACGTGCAAAATTGAAAACTAAAATTTAAAGATAAAATTATTACTTGGACAAGCAATYTTTTGTATTGTGTCAATTCTTTCCTTTCGCGTAATATTAATTTGAGTGATAATTTCAACTCGAAGCCAAGTTGGTTACTACTAAATGAGAAATGTCTAAAGCTAATTATTGTGCCTAATAGAAGATAGAGTTTTATCGTTAGGTGAAGATAAACAGGATAACTCGAGATAGATCAATCAAGATTTTATAAAGAATCCATCTCCTAAGTAATAAATTCTAACGGTTCTTTAGAGGAGTCATAAATTGTCATTAACCGGCTGCTTACCTTATTTGCATGACCGAATACAAGCGGGATCTTGCACATTGTAATTTCTAAATTTACAACAATTTGTCTATGTTTATTCTTGCATATCCCTTTCTTTTCCATTTGAGATGGTGGCGTGGTGAAGCGACCGAAATTTTCTTATGAAAATGATAGTATTTCACTTTTGTTCTTCGGCCATGTTTTTCAGATTTTGTAGATGGATGATGTTGTCAGCTACCTAACAAAAGCAAAGAGTATTTTACTTTAGGGGATGAGGGCGAAGGCCAATCTCGGTGCGCTGGTCAGCGGAGAATCTTCAACAATGTGTTTCAGCCTCCGGGTCAATTTTCTCAACTTCATATGTTCAAGGGACAGCGATGGGAAGATTCTTGCTTTGTATAACGAAACATATTAGAGTTGTGTTCTCGATTTATCAATCTAAAACACACAGAGGACTCGATTGAAATGGAGGATGGTTTCACAATACGCAGGTCTGTATACTTCTGGATTCTTTTGTCCGTCATTTGTTATTTTTCTTTTTCTTGCGACGGAGCTGACAAAATTTCAAGTGGTGAGAAGTTAGAAGATGGAGATGTGATCGTTTCGGAGGGCAAAAAGTTTGCCTTAGGCTTCTTTACTCCTAATGGTTCAGATTTGCGCTACGTTGGGATATGGTACCATGAAATCCCTGTTCAAACAGTTATATGGGTTGCAAATAGAGAAAAGCCCATATCTGGTGATGGTGGAGTTCTAACGATTGATAGACATGGAAAATTAGTGGTTTTGGATGGAAATGGTGGCTCAGTCTGGTCCTCAAATAATTCGGCTTCATCGACGAATTCAACTGCAATTCTTATGGATAGTGGTAATCTTATTCTCCTCAATAACGGCCGCGGGACAAATGTTAAGCTATTGTGGCAGAGCTTCAGTCATCCAACAGATACCTATTTGCCGGACATGAGAGCTTACGCGGATGTTCGAGCAGGAGAAAGCAGGTTTTTTACTTCTTGGAAAAGTGCAAGTGATCCTTCGCCGGGAAACTACTCCATGGGCCTTGATCCTCGCGGAGCACCCCAAATAGTGATATGGAACGGACTCAATCGGCATTGGAGAAGCGGACATTGGAATGGGATGGTATTTATAGGTGTTCCGGGCATGAGGGCTATCTTTTCATATGGTTTTAGGCTGTTCAATGTGGGGGACGGCAAATTTTACTTCAGCTATAACCCACCTGATAGTGCTGACTTGATAAAGTTCCGGGTACTTTGGGACGGACACGAGGAGCAAAGAACTTGGCTTGCGAGTTCAAGGGAATGGGGTTTGTTACAATTGCGACCTGGAAACGAATGCGATCAGTATAACAAGTGTGGACTATTTGGAATATGTGATATGAAGAAGTCCCCGATTTGCAGTTGTATGACAGGGTTTGTGCCAATGGACAGAGTGCAGTGGAACAYTGGGAATTGGTCAGGGGGGTGTATTAGGAGGATGGAATTGCAATGCAACAGAACTGGTCGTCTAGGTGCTGATAAGGGTGGAGATAAGGATGGGTTTCTGACGATCGAGGATGTGAAATTGCCAGATTTCTTGGATTATGTAGGCTCTGAAACCCTTAAGGAATGTGAAGACAAGTGTTTGAAGAATTGCTCGTGCATTGCGTTCTCTTACGTTAGTGGAATCAACTGCATGATGTGGAGTAATAAGTTGATTGACATTCAGCATTTTGCAGAAGGCGGGAACACTTTATTCCTTCGTCTGGCTCCCTCAGAATTAGGTCAGATTGAACTTCAATCTCATCCAACTTAAGATTTACTTGTTTTCTTTTTGCTGAATCAATTTCTTGCTCTCGTTAAAGATTCAGTAGATACATGTTTCCAAACTTGGCAAATTTCTCGGGTACACATTTTCCCAGTGGAGTAATTGTTGAAATCAGTACATGTTTACTGATGTAAAATCTGCAGATCCACATTCATATACAAGTTGGCTTCTCTTTCTCTTCTTGTTCTTTTGGAGTTGAGTCTTCTTTTCCTCAATGCTTCCTCACCATTCAGTAAAAAAAAGGCCCAAAACTCTGCTTTCTATTCTATTTGAATGTTTGAAGAATACACATAGCTGCTTATAAGCTGATATTCAGTAGGCTTGATTATGAAATATGAGAAATTGTTAAATTGCATAATCTTTTTGCAAAATTGGTGAGTTTCAAGTACACTATGTCGAGTTCTAATTCTCATCACATTCTCTCCTCGAACAGGCAGCTCAAACATAGCAACTAAACGCATTATAATAGTCACTGTAGTGGTGGGACTGGGAATGTTCTTTCTCATTGTGTCAATTTGGCTGCTGTGTAGGTGCAAAAGGAAAAGGCAAGGTAGGTATCGTAGTTATATTTCTTTTGTTTAGCTTCAACATTATAATGGTAATGGAGAAGAATATCAATGCACAAWTTTTTCATCTGACTGCAGAGATGTTAAATTCCTCAACAACTAAATTGCAAGAAACCAATCAAATTAGGAGTGGAGAATATTTAACAGACTTTTCAGGACCTGGTGATGTTAGTGTTGAAGGGCAGCAAGGGACAGCACCAGAATTAGCATATTTCAGCTTCGCCAGTGTGGTGTCTGCAACAAACAATTTTTCTGATGAAAACAAGCTTGGACAAGGGGGATTTGGCCATGTTTACAGAGTAAGTATTCATGCTAATAGCTAAACCACGTTCACCAGAAATATAACGTCATCTGATTTTGGTCAGGCAAGTTACATGGTTCTTTGTTTTCAGGGCAAGCTACCGTGTGGGGAAGACATAGCAGTAAAGAGGCTTTCAAGAAAGTCTGGGCAAGGCTTGGAGGAATTCAAGAATGAGGTCACGCTAATAGCTAAGTTACAACATAGAAATCTGGTTAGACTTTTGGGCTGCTGCATCTATGGAGAAGAAAAAATTCTACTTTATGAGTACATGGCCAACAAAAGTTTAGACTCTTTTCTTTTCGGTAACTACATGAATGTTATCTTTCGTCTAGTACTTGTGAACTTATCTGCATCGCTTACGGAATTTATGTCATATTTACAACAGATTCTGCTAAACAGACCCAGTTAGACTGGAGAAGACGCTTGTCCATAATTGAAGGGGTTGCACGAGGGCTCTTATATCTTCATCGAGATTCAAGACTCAGAATAATTCACCGGGATCTAAAGGCTAGCAATATTTTGTTGGATGAGGATATGAACCCCAAAATTTCAGATTTTGGGATGGCCAGAATATTTGGAGGAAATGAAAATGAAGCCAATACAAACAGGGTTGTAGGAACATAGTAAGTATCCAAATGTCACATGAAAAGTTCAAGTAATTCCATTTTTTATATAAGGAGCATTATATCCCAATTGCAATTTAATCACTATATACTCATTATATACAGTGGCTATATGGCTCCTGAATATGCAATGGAAGGTCTATTTTCAGTGAAATCTGATGTCTATAGCTTCGGCATATTGATRTTAGAGATCGTAAGTGGCCGGAAAAACACCAGTTTCCGCTCAGCCGAGTACTCCAACATTATTGGATATGTAAGTCTTGAWAAATACGCTGATCTTCACATATTTTCTTACCTCGGGCGTCAGCCTCTAACTATATTTTCTTGTTTACTTTTCCTTTTCTAAATGTTCCAGGCATGGGATCTTTGGGACAGAGGCAGAGCAATAGAGCTACTTGATCCTTCCATTGCTGATTCATCTTCCCAAAACGAAGTGATGCGATGCTTGCATATAGCCATGCTCTGTGTCCACGATTCAGCAGTCCACAGACCAAACATGTCAGCTGTGGTGCTGATGTTGGAGAGTCAGCATGCAAATTTGCCCCCGCCAAGACAACCTACTCTCACATCAAGGAGAATATCAGCAGATCTGGACATATGGAATGAGCATTTAGATGGCTTATCCTCAAATGATGTAACTATCAGTACAATTATTGGGAGATAGCATTGTTCTTTATTCTGCTCATTAAGTTTTGTTTCTTATAGTGGGTTGAAAATTTTACTTAATTTTGTTGATTCTTTTGCTTTGATTAGCAGATCAGGTTTTGCATAATTGTACACTTTTCAGTGATATAATTATGTTTAAGTATGCAATACTAAAATCGATTGTATATAATTATAAAGAAAAATTGATAATTCATATCACTCAACTATGTCTCATTYTTTATAAATYTTTTTAAACTTTGTTCCTGTTTATGTAGGTCCCATATGATATTACGTGCGATTATAAATGCATATAAATTATATATTATATTTCATTGCAAATCAAACAATGTGTAATTATATCTAARCAGGCAACTCAGTCTGAGTAATTCACACTATATAGAATAGAATGGCGTGTTAGTTGAGCCCCGAATTAAAAACGTACTAATTGGGTAGTACGATAGCCAATTTTCCTAATTAGGGAGCTAGCAATCAAGGAAGGAATGGTGTATACTCCTTAACGAAACTCCTATGTCATGAGTGGGAACCTTACAAAGAAGACYGCAAATCCGCTATCATATACTGATGTATAGACCTTCTGCKGTCAATCTTGTMACACAATCTATGCAARAAAATAAGATTTGCGAAGGAAAATTTAAAGGGTTCGTAAGAACCTATGAWATTTTCATGGCAGTCAGCCTACAAGTTTCAACAATGGAAGCAGATTTGAGTATAATCAACGTATTGTCTCAGCACAAGTATATCGCAATATCACCCACCAGAAAGGCAGAACCTCCCTGCGAATTCAGAGACCAGAAAATATTCAGAGTTACTACCCAATTTGTTGAACGAATAAACTAGATTATCAGGTAGTAAGTAAGCTGATACCTATGATGATCGAACAGCACAATGCTCGATTTGGAAAAGGTATCTTAATGGACCACATCACAGCTTCGCAGAGTTGAAAAAGAAAGATGAAGGTTTCTCCATTACCTTGAAATGCACTTTGACCATTTCTTTTTGTAGAAGAAGAAATTTGAGGGAGAAAAAGTAGGAGRTTTAGAGCACTGGAACTCTTTAGGCTGCAGACGAAACAGATTGTGAAGCAAATGGTGTATGAACRGGGATTTGAATGCTACTTGCTGTTCCTTTTCTACACCTTAATCGTTGTAGGGAAATGCTGGGCAGCAAATGATACATTGACTCAATCCCAGGAACTCTTGCCAGGACAAACTGTCATCTCAACTGGGCAAATCTTCGAATTAGGCTTCTTCACTCCTGGCAATTCAAGCAAACTGTATGTGGTGATATGGTGCAAGATCGATCCTCAGCCGATCACCTGGATGGCAAATACAGAAAATGCACTCAATCAGCAAGTGATTCATCTTCGAGGCTGATAATCGGTAGTGATGGGAATTTAAAACTTACAGATGGACAGCAGAAGAACGTCTGGTCCACAAATGTTACTGTTCCATCAAAAAGCGCTATTGCTATGCTCAGTGACAAAGGAGACTTGACTCTTAAAGATAATTCATAAGGGTTGGGCTTATGGGAAAGCTTTGATTTTCCTGCACACACTTTTTTAGCAGAAATGAAGCTTGGATTCAACTCCAAAACCAGAGAAAAGCTCTTCTTGAAAAGCTGGCAAAGTGATAATGATCCGGCACCTGGAAAGTTTGTCTTTGGACTTTCAGAAGAGGCACCACCTCAAGTTTTCATGTGGACTGGTTCTAAACCATATCCAAGAGGACGTCCCTGGACTGGACAGAAATTCATAGGTAGTCCTGATTTGAATGAGAACTATTCAAAGGAATGAACATGGTACGATATAATCAGCAAGGAACTGTTTATCTCAGCTACAGTATATAGAAGAACTCTTACTTTATCATGTTACCGATTGCGCCATCAGAGTTAATGAAGATGTGGGTTTTATATGAACTCAACCAGTGGAAAGTGATGTGGGAAGCACCAAAAGTCAAAGATCTATGTGCTTTTTATGGGGCCTGTGGACCCTTTGGGGCTTGTAATGAGGATGCATCCCAGAATTATCTGTGCTTGAAAGGGCTTGTTCCAAAGTCAGAACAGGAATGGAGCAAAGGGAATTGGACAAGTGGATGTGTAAGACGAAATCAGCTAACATGTGGAAGAAACAATATTAATGTATCCTCAAATATGTCTGAAATGTTTGGTTCTGAAAGTTCACTGGGGTAAAATTGCCAGATCTGTACGAATATTAGTATGAGGTTGAGGATGCTAGAAGCTGCCAACAATGGTGTCAGAATAATTGTTCTTGTGATGCATAGGCTTATCCAGCTGGGATAGGATGTCTGGTTTGGTTAAAAGACCTTATGGACATTGAGCAATTCTCATTTGGAGGAGAAGATCTTTACCTCCGCCTTTCAGATTCAGATTCAGGTACGAAATCTGCATTGGACATGAGACAATTTCTTGTACTTAGAACTATATACTTCTCAGGAATAAAAAGGACGGGTAAAAGTTATTATAATTCCCATACTAATAGTTCCGGGTATCATCCTCCTAGCTGCCTCCCTATATACTGTTTCCACAGGCAGAGAACCAAGAAAAGAGGTGAATGTACTCGTCAAATACTTCACAATGTATTTGTATCATTCAGTTATATAACGCAAGCACTGCATCTTATAGTGGAAAAATATTCATTACTCATTCAATAATGCTCGAATGGAAATACACAAATCAGCGACCAAAAGATGTCAGGATAAGAAGAAACAGAGTAAAGGACTTCCGTTCTGCAAAGGAGAATGATGTTTCAAGAGTTACCTTGKAAGAGGATATTTTGATAGGTCCTGCATCACCAAAGATGTCAGGGGAGCTACCATTAATAGATTACGCAAGAATAAAGAAAGCCACTGACAACTTCAATCAAGCTAACAAACTGAGTTCAGGAGGATTTGGCACCGTTTATGAGGTAGCTTTGGCTCCAAGCATAACCCGAAACTTAGTTAGACATAACAAACACATATAGATTGCTATTAGTGACTATGAAATTCATGYAGGGAAATTTAGAAAATGGAAAGCAAAATGCTGTCAATAGGCTTTCCTGTCATTCAGGTCTAGGAATTGAGGAGTTGAAGAATGAGGTTGCACTGATATCAAAACTCCAGCACAGAAATCTTGTTAAGCTTTTGGCTTTCTGCATTCTAGGAGAAGAGAAGCTGCCAATTTTTGAGTGCTTGAAAAACAAAAGCCTGGACACTTTCCTCTTTGGTGAATGCTTTTGCTCATATCCATTTCTCAATAGCTCATTAGATTTACAAGTCCCACGTTGCTGAATAATCGGCATATTGATCAAACATTCACCAGAATAGATTCATTGTTCAGATGGAAATCAAAACACCAACGATGCACAGTAGAACTACTTAATCTTTTCTTTTAAATTGGAATCGTATTCTGGTGTTTATGGCACTGAACCCGTCGAAGCAAGGAGCTGACCTTTCCCAAATTTATCATTAGCAGATCCGAAGAAAAAGCTGCAAGTGGATTGGAAAAAACGCTTCAACATAATTGAGGGTATTGCTAGAGGACTTCTTTATCTCGATCGTGATTCTTGTTTAAGAATAATTTATCGAGATATGAAGGCTAGCAATATACACTTGGATGCATGAACCCTAAAATCTCAGACTTCGGGCTGCCACGAACTTTACAAAGTTACTCAACGGAACATTGTAAGAGTCCTTAATCTCCTGCTGATGAATGGCTATAAATTATTCTTTTCTTTTCTTTTTTGCGCCAATGAAAGTTCGATTGCTGGAAASATATCAAAGATAAGAACAGATACCCTGAGGTAKCTTTGCCAACAAAACAATACCAATTCAGAGAGTCTGATTTTATWCTTGAATGAGTTGCAYCTAATATATGTCTCCTAAGTATGCAATGGGAGGACTGTTTTCAGAGAAATCTGATGTTTACAGCTTCYGAGTTGTGTTTCWGGAAATTGCCGGCGGCAAAAAGAACACAGGCTTTCCTTACCATGAAAAATACTTACCTTCMTGGTTATTTAAGTGCACGGCCCAGCTCTTTAGTCCTACTCWCATGATTCTCAAGAACTCTGGTRTTCTTCTAATAATCTAAAGTCAATTCAGGCATGGAAATTATGGAATGACGGCAAAGGAGTGGAATTAATGGATCAGTCATTAGCTGGTTTCACCTCGTGCTCTTCATCACAAGTTATGAGGTGGCCAACCACGTCGAGTGTTGTTCCGATGCTAAGCAGTCATGAAATGGATCTTCCTCTACCAAGAAAGCCTACATTTACGTTCCAAAGTATGTTGGACAACGATTTTCTAACCACCGGTTGCAGTAAAGCCTTCTCCATAAACTACAGTTATGGAAGGTCGATGACTGACTGCTTTACATAAAACAAAAACATATTACTTATGTAATTCAGTAGTATATGCTGATCTGAGAATGCATGTAACTGTATACTAAGAAACTGAAGTTTCTGTCTCTAGAGACAAATGGTAAAGAATGTTATAATGGTAAAGACATCCCCTGATACATAAACACATCCTACAATTTATAGAAGGCCCACAAATTTTGCCTCCCAAAGTAGAGCTGATTGTAGATGACCAAACTCTACAACTCTATGAAGTGTGAACTATTGCCATTAKTACCAACCAWCCACGACACYATTCCTGGACCCAATAATTTGTCCTCAACTGTGTGGTCGGCGGCACCATGGTTTTAATTGCAGCCCAAACTCGACATTAAATTTGCGAGAAACTTTTAAGTTTCAAGAGCGGTTAAGTCTATGCTCTCTCTATACGATCATTAACCCTGACTGTTTAGTATTTTATATTTTAAATATTACTTCTTTCTTTTTTTAAATACATCGTAATGGAATCGTTTTTATTATATCTAACCATGATATTTTATATTCGATCCCACTAAATTTGAATTATGGTTAAAATTATATGCTTTATCGGTACGATTATTTATCATAGTAAATTTTAGTATTCTATYCCTTACGATATTATTACTTCCTTTATTTTTTAAAATTTCTCATAATAGGATCTTTTTTTATTATTAAAAGTAGATAATTAATAAATAATCTATTAAGTTAAATCAATGTCCTCCCTTACACATCTACTTATGACCTATAATTATTTTTTTCATCTTTAATCTTATTTAGTTTTCAAATCATCACAGTACAACTCATAAAATCAATTCCTTCTTTCTTTCTCATTTTATCTGCTTTTACCAATGCAATTAATTTTTTTCAAGATAAAAGTAAAAAAATATTATTTTATTTGTAATTTTTAAAACTTATTTATTATCTTGTTGATCTATAAGAAATAGAGATAATATATGAAAAGGAAAAAAAATGACYCGGATCAACCATGATCATGCGGTCGGAATGAGAATGTGAAATCACATTTTGGTTCAACCCATTAACCTATTTGATAAAGGCTAAAAGCAAGTTAAACTTTTAAAATCGCATTTATTTAAAGATTGTGAAATTTTTTTTTGAAACGGAGCGCTTCCATCATTCCCTATTATATCTCTGTGTCCATATTCGAAAAGGGAAAAAAAAAAATGTATTTCCTGTGTCCACAGCCAAACTTGATCTTATTAAAAACCCAAATTACTAGTAGCTTTTTAATAATGGTGACAGCCTCTTTGAGCACAAACAAATCCAGCGACCATGCTTCCCTGAAGGACGTGGGGAATGTAATAGTAACTTCTTTCTTTCGGGTACAATTTCATCAAGTTGACCTTTGGGTTTTATTAGAATAACTCTGATTGTTATAAACAATTATCGCTTGATTTTATTTATTTATTTATAATAACATGATCTGATGTAGAAGATAATACAATTTACGTAATCAATTTCCTTCGYTGATACAAATGATAATGTAATTTGASATGATCTTATCATTTTGTGATAAGGATATTTGAAATAATTTTAAAATCACAAATAATATAAAGATGAGTGATCTGATGTAGATAATACAATTTACGTAATCAATTTCCTTCGATGATACAAATGATAATGTAATTTGAGATGATCTTATCATTTCGTGATAACGCTATTTCAGATAGTTTTAAAATCACAAATAATATAGAGATGAGTGATCTGATGTAGATAATACAATTTACGTAATCAATTTTCTTCGGTGATACAAATGATAATATAATTTGAGATGAACTTATTCGTAATAAAGTTATTTGAGATAATTTTAAAATCATAAATAATATAGAGATGAGTGCAAAATTGAGACAAATGATCGATTTTTAATTAAAATTAAAATCATTCTAATAAAAGACCCTAGTTAAATAATCAATCTCGCAATATCTCTTAATTCATAAGTTCGAATTTGTTTTCAGGGCATTAATTTATTTTAAAAAAATAGTGGGGAGCCTCGACATAAGAGAAAAGTTTGGGATTCAATTTTGTCAAAGTGCAGATATTTATTTGATAAAAAATTATATAGTTAACACAACTATGTACAAGTATTTAAGTTGTTTATTAGTTTAGGTCCTTTCCAGCATAATTCAATATTTGCCCTAGTTACCTAACCTAAACTAGATTTGACAAGAATAAGGCTGCCCGACTTGATCAAACTTAACTCGAAAATTCCCACTTATAATCTTTGATTTCTACTTTTGAAAAAGTGGGCCCATTTTCAGTCTGTTTCCATATCCTAATTCTCCTCTCGACTTTAACATAATAATCTATTTCCATACATAGACGAGCTGCTTTATTGCTCGATCTCCTTCCCAAAGGAAGACTAAATGGTAATGAGACAAGCAGAGTCAATTTACTGTGCTTTCCTTGATTCCTCTCTCTCAATATCAACCCGAGCGTGCTAAAGGGAATCGAACGGCCGAATGATAGAGATCAGAGAACAGAGAAGCCTTAAGAATGAGCTGCATCACCAACTCCAATTCTCATTATCACTTAATCTTCTTCTTCTTCATCCCGCTAGCTCTTCCAAATCTCGTTTTAGGTCTTGACCTCATAACTCCAACGCAGCCTCTCACCAAGAACCAAACTATAGTCTCTTCCAGCGATATTTTTGAATTGGGCTTCTTCAATCCAGGCAATTCTAGTAGATGGTATGTTGGCATATGGTACAAGAACATACCAGACAAGACTGTTGTTTGGGTTGCTAATAGAGATCGTCCGCTCAACAACTCATCTGGCTTGTTGAAGATTGCCGAAGATGGAAACATTGCGCTGATTGATGAAGCTGGAGATACCGTATGGTCATCGAATCAATCAAGGGCTGAAAACACTGTTGCGCAGCTATTTGATTCTGGAAACTTCGTTCTCCGACACGATGAGAATGTCGACCCTCAGGATTATCTGTGGCAGAGCTTTGATTATCCCACGGACACATTGTTGGCCGGAATGAAATTAGGTTGGGATTCGAAAACCGGCCTTAACAGATATATCACATCATGGAAAAGTGCTAATGATCCGGCTCCAGGAGACTATCGTTTCTTGCTAGACATCGAGGGATTTCCCGAATGTCTTTTGATGAAAAAGCATGATATCCAGTATCGCAGCGGTCCATGGAATGGCCTCAGATTCAGCGGCGTACCAGAAATGAAGCCTACACCTCTTTTAACGTTTTCGTTTCTTCTGAACCAAGATGAGATATTCTACACATTTGAGTTGCATAACTTGTCACAGTATTCGAGATTGGTGGTGAACTACTCTGGCTCTCTTCAACGCTTTACTTGGATAGAAACAAGCAAAGTCTGGAATCTTTTCTGGTATGCACCGAAAGATCAATGTGACAGCTACAAAGAATGTGGAAATTTTGGCGTTTGTGACACGAATGCCTCACCGGTATGCGGATGCATGAGGGGTTTCGAGCCCAGAAATCCACAGGCATGGTACTTGAGAGATGGATCTGATGGGTGTGTAAGGGAACACAAATTGGATTGCAGCAACGATGGATTTTTGGCATTGAACAACATGAAAGTCCCAGATAGCTCAAATGCATTCTTGGACCAGAGCATGACTTTAGACGATTGTCAAAAGAAGTGCCTAAAAAATTGTTCTTGCACGGCTTATGCAAATTCAAACATTACAGCAGGTGGTCGTGGGTGCGCAATTTGGACATCGGATCTTCTTGATTTGAGGCAGTATGCAGCAGCTGAAGGC
The DNA here is from genome assembly GCA_001752375.1 of Rhazya stricta. Classification (NCBI taxonomy): domain Eukaryota; kingdom Viridiplantae; phylum Streptophyta; class Magnoliopsida; order Gentianales; family Apocynaceae; genus Rhazya; species Rhazya stricta. Next base: position 1,257,135 of record MEJB01000021.1, on the reverse strand, counting down.
GGCCAAGACCTCTACGTTCGAGTGGCCGCTTCTGATTCAGGTATGTTTCGTTACCATTTTTGCTTCATTTATCTGAACGCATTTTAGTTAAATTTTTTGACACTGGAAAATCATTTGTTTCTTAGGTGAGTAACTAAAAGTAATTGAACATGGATGGAACTAGGAAGTTCTAATATTGATTAAAGAATTGATGACATCTCTGTTTGAATAAAAGGGACCTTAGAACAATATTTTCCAGTCTTCTCTTATTGTAACTGCTCTCATAACAATGGAGCGCACGTCGCCATCTAATGGGCTAAAATTCTATGGATTTCCTATTATTTTGATAGAGCTCCATTCTTTCCGGTGCTGATTTGTTGTCTTTTAATGATAAAGAGGCCTTATATTCTATCATTATCGTTTTGGCTTTTCCACGTGCTTTTCTAATTAAAGTAGCATCAATGAGTTTTAGGATTAAAACACGGGCCTCTTCTTTTTCAACTTAGTCTAGGGTTGCACTTCTATCACGATAAATATCTCTGTCCCTGTGAGTTCTGATCCCGATAAGATCTTTTTTATTATTAATTTGATATTAAAGCTCAAACTCGACTCGTAAGAGATAGAATTCTATAAATGATTTTGTTGGAACATTCACACAACCAGTATGATTCATACTCTTGGGATGTCACCTTATTTTAGGCATCATTTTGTGAATTGAGGAAATATTTCTTTGTTTTATTCTTTTTCTCTCTTTTCATGTACCAGATTATGGCTCCATTTGGCTTTTAATTTAAAATATTATTTATTATGATTCTTAATTTGGGAAGGATTTTTAGATTAGGAATATAAATATAAATTTTATTTTTTAAAATTTTTACTTGTTAATTAAATTAAATTTTCTAAAATTTAGCAATATCTCTCCATTTAAACGGTCATTTGGTTTACATTGTTTGACTATTCTGTTGGTTGGGTAGAATAAATTTTTTGGCTCTTATTTATTTGGAATCAAAATGGACAAGTTAGTAAGTTAGGGCTAAGAACGGTGACGTGACACGCTACTAGTGGAGCCATTTTGGTGATTTTCCAAACTCCAGTTATCATTTTAAGCAAGTCTGTCCTGATGGGAACTAACCAGCTGACGGGGCGGTCACGTTGGCCCAAATTCGATGTCCACATTGGTCGTGGCCGACAATGTTGACTTTGCTTGTAKCTCCGTTGGGCTTAGCTTTTCTTTGGTTCCAAAAAGGAATTTAAAGAAAGACCTCTTTTTCTTCTTTGACTGCATTTCTCTTATTACTGACGAGGTAGTGTCGTCCACCAAGTGTTGCAACCAGATAGTCCTAGGGGCTAAATGTTGATGAACCGTAGGGCAGGGGTATTTTTGTATTTTTAAACTGGGGGGMCMGGGGGGSACTCAATCGACGAGACCTGCAAGTTTTTCACGTGCGGCCTACTCCATTTAGCTAATTACTTGGCTCAACTTCGATCAGATTAGCATTTTACATTTATAAAATATAAAGAACTGTACCGGATATGAATGTGAATGTGAAGTAACAGCGGTTGAGGTTTTAATTTCAGACGTGGCTGGAAATGTCGGATCTGGCAAGGCTTCTAATAGAACTAAAAGAATCATCATGGAAGTTAGCATACCAGTTGGTTTGGCTGTTATGCTCCTTGTAATGACCATATGTTTAGTGTGGAGGAGGTACCAATGGCAAAGTGCAAGATCAATTAAAACAGACCATAAAGGTAATTAGCAATTTGTATTCTTTCTTAAAGTTGAGCATGCATGCATAATACTTTATTGATACCTTATATATCTCCAGGTTTGCATGAAAGGAGCCAAGATTTTCTGCTAAATGCAGCAGTTATCCCTAGTAAAAGAGACTATTCAGGTGAAAGCACAACAGATGAACTTGAACTACCGTTATTTGATTTTAACACCATAGCAATAGCAACGGAAAACTTTTGTGAAACAAATAAGTTAGGACAAGGTGGTTTTGGTTCTGTTTACAAGGTACATCTCAATTCTCAAAGAATAGTTTGATCATACACTCGAGTACATGGGTAAGAAAGAGTGCTTGTGGTAATTAACTTTCTGTATGGAAATATTTTATCAGGGCATGCTGATTGAAGGTCAAGAAATAGCTGTGAAGAGACTCTCAAAGAACTCAGGTCAGGGGATAGAGGAATTCAAGAATGAGGTTAGGTTGATTGCAAGGCTTCAACACAGAAATTTAGTTCGGCTTCTTGGTTGTTGTATTGATATGGAAGAGAAGATGCTTGTATATGAGTACATGGAACACAAAAGCCTGGACTCGACATTATTTAGTAAGTACCATTCTTCTGAAATTTTGCTCATATGTTTTCTTTGCAGGATATTGTAGACAAATCTTTAACTATTTTTCCTATGGAATAATGCTAATATATTGCTCAGATAAAGAGAGAAGCTTATTGCTTGACTGGAAAAGGCGATTCAGCATCATTTGTGGGATTGCTCGGGGGCTTCTTTATCTTCATCAAGATTCTAGGTTTAGAATTATTCACAGAGATCTCAAAGCCAGCAATATTCTACTTGATAAAGAAATGAATCCAAAAATTTCTGATTTTGGCATGGCAAGAATTTTTGGAGGAGACCAGACAGAAGCCAATACAAGAAGAGTAGTGGGAACATAGTAAGCAGCAAAGACAAATTCCTAAACACTTTCCTTGAAGAACTGCACTCATAACTTGCTCCTATTTGTTCTTTTCTTTGCAGTGGTTATATGTCTCCCGAATACGCAATGGATGGCATTTTCTCTGTGAAATCTGATGTTTTCAGTTTTGGAGTTTTGGTCTTAGAGATTGTCAGTGGTAAGAAGAACAGGGGATTCTATCACATGAACAATCAACTCAACCTTCTCGCCCATGTAAGTATAAGATTTTTGCAGAACTTACATCTGTTCCTCTTACAATTGACTAAGAGAGTAAATGCATGGCTGCAGGCTTGGAAGCTATGGAGAGAAGGAAGAGGACTAGAACTAATGGATCCAGCAGCAGGTGAACCGAATTCTCCTTGTGAAGTAATAAGGTGCATACAAGTCGGTCTCTTGTGTGTTCAGGAGCAAGCAGAAGACAGACCAAACATGGCTACTGTGGTCCTGATGTTAAGCAGTGAAAGTGCAACACTTCCCCAGCCTAAACACCCAGGATTTTGTCTCGGAAGAAGACCCATGGATACAGATTCATCTTCAAGTAAACAAGATGAATCGTTTACTGTAAATGAAGTTACAGTCACTATGCTGGATGGTCGGTAGCTGAAGGTATCGCCTCCAGCAGAATTGTATAGTTCAAATTATTTAAGCTCAAATCATTCAGCAATTTTCTAATATACTTCCTTGTTATAGCGAAAGCTAGGTTTGAATAGGTCTTCATTCATGTGTGACAGAGGGATCATATTCAATATACAACTTTTCTTCTTCTTGAAGTTCATTGTAAAATTCTTCGTTTCTTTAACATGTCCAGATTTAAGTAATTCAGAGTGAATTTTCATGAGTATTATTTTTGTTTCTCATTCTTTGTATGGGAAAATATTCAGTACCCTATGCAGAAACTGTAAAATGACCAAAAGCATTCCTCGATTACCCGGTACCAGAGACTTGTAAATTCTTCGTTGTTCTCTGGTGCATCATGAGGCGACCCTTAAAGTAGACAGCTGTAGTTTTCCTAGCATGATTATTGGATCAAACCGAACAATGGTTCCATAAGCGATTTCAGGCCCTCGTAAAGCCTCCATAGAGCCACACAAATTAGGGAGATGACATTGATGAAGTGGCCGCCATGGATAATTTTGAAGGAACCTTCTTCGACGTGAATTGTCTACGGTTTATGAATGCCATCTGAAGTCCAATCACCTACTTGCAAGCGTTTTCAAGAAACAAACAGTTAAAGTGCACTCCACTTAGTACTTTCTAATCAAAGCTTGAATGCTTCAAAAGGGAAACATGATATAGCCAACAAGTTATTAACTGCACTATAAATTGGATACTGACCCACTGTATGCTATAGTCTAAGATGGGGGTCTGGCTTTTCATCAACTTATCCTCCTGCTCTGACCTTTCGAGTTTCGACCACATGGAAAGACCTCCAATGGCAATACCAGTTTTTTTTGTGTAAACCCAACCTATCGGCGGTTCTTTGCTACTTGCGATCTGTTGCAAATTTGTATGCCTGGCCTCAAATTTGTTACAGTGATGATCCTAATTGTAGGTGCTTAAAAGGGTTTGTTCCAAACTCACCGGGCGATTGGCAAACCATTCTTTGGTCAGGTGGTTGTAAGCGGACACTCGAGTTGAACTGTAGTAATGGGGATGGTTTTGTATAAGTACACTGGACTAAAGTTACCAGATAATGTAGTTCTGTTGTCAAATTATAGCCGGAAGGAATGTGGAGTGGAGTGCCTGAAGAATTGCAATTGTACTGCCTATACAGCTATTAACTTACACGGTACTGGGAGTCCGAAGAGGAGCTCTACATTCGAATGGCTCGTGCTGAACTAGGTATGTTCCTCTGTTACACTATTCTACTCCGGGATGGTTATTCATGTCTGATTGCAGTGCTCAGGCTGTTTTTGCCATTCTAGAAGCAACATAAATGCATCTGGTTGCATAACAACAACATCCACTCTTAATTTGTAGCTCCAAATATTACATGCCTTCACTGTTTTCAGAAACATTCAGACACATCTCCGTAATCAAGTTTTTATTCACTGTAATATATTTGCAGACAAGCATTTTTTTTTTTTTTTTTTGGGAAAAAATTTACTGTCAACATCGGAAAATCTTCAGATTATACCTTATACAAATTGGGCCCGTAGGCTAATATGCGTCTCTCATCTTCTGTTTTCCATATTGTAACTTCCAGATTCAATTGCTGATGGTGAGACGAAAAGGCTTCTTAGGATCATTGTTTCCATCATTCTATTTGTGTTGCTTCTCTTGGCCTTACTCATCTGGTACTTGTATAGGGCCAGAAGGAGCGAAAAGGAGGCTAAAATGTGCGAGAAACTGGGTAGAATTCCTACTTCTACAGGTACACATTTCTTCAGTAATGATATATATTATTACTGTCTTTCACTATGATACTTCATCGAAAAGGTTCTTCACTTGCAAACGGAGAAACTGCTTAGATAAAGATGACAATGATGAGTTGATGACACGAAGTTCATATCTTCTGATTTTTGTTTGTGAACTGAAGAATTCTTTATTTTTATGCAGCTCAGGACATCAATTCACATGGTGAATCTCAGGAAGTAAGTAAAGAGGAAGATCTAGAATTATATAGCTTTGATCTAGCTATAATTTTTGCTGCTACAGATCAATTTGCTGTCACCAATAAGATTGGACAGGGTGGTTTTGGCCCTGTCTATAAGGTATGTCCCCAGCAGCTTGTTTGGTGATTTAAGGACCAATTTAGGAACTCAAGATTAGATACATACTGAATCTGTGTATATGATCATGCAGCAATATTTACGTTATTTCATGTGCTCTTTTGCTACAGGGTATACTACCAAATGGGAAAGAAATAGCAGTAAAGAGGCTTTCACAGCATTCAGGACAAGGCCTCAGAGAATTTAAGAATGAAGTTATACTGATTGCAAAGCTTCAGCACCGTAACCTTGTTAGGCTACTTGGATGTTGCATTTAAGGAGAAGAAAGGATGTTAGTCTATGATTACCTGCCAAACAGAAGCTTGGACAACGTTATATTCAGTGCTTCCCTTGATAGTACGTTTTCCCTCAGTAATTGCATTTGTCCCATTCAACAGTATCCAAAAAAATGTGCATGCAGATCAAATCAAAAGAAAGCTACTACCTTGGAATAAACGTTTCAGCATCATGTTAGGTATTGCACGAGGGCTTCTATGTTTTCATCAGGATTCCAGGTTGAGAATTATCCATTAGGGATCTGAAAAGTTGTAACATTCTACTTGACAGCGAAATGAACCCAAAAATTTTTGACTTTGGGATTGCAAGAATATTTGTAGGAGAACAAACAGAAGAAAGGACGAAAAGAATTATTGGGACATAGTATGTACTTCTTACATAAATGAGGAAACACGTACAGAATTGATTTTCCTAGTTTTGTTTGTTTGAAGCATTTTGATCACCAAATTGTCATTGTATTTGGCTATAGTGGTTACATGTCCCGGGAATATGCAATGATTGGTCATTTCTCCTTCAAATCAGATGTACTCAGCTTTAGAGTCATAGTGCTGGAGATAATAAGTGGCAGGAAGAATTGGGGATTTTATCATCCCGAACATGACTACAACCTTAATAGGACATTAAGTACATAATCAAGTATAATAATTTCTTGATCTGAAACTTTGAATATTACATTAGCAGTCATGTTTTGAGTTTTTTACATTGAACGGATTTATTGTAGACCTGGAAACTATGGAATAAAGAGAATTCTCTTGAACTAGTTGATGAGATAATGAGGGGATCATATTCAGAAAGAGAAGTGAAAAGATGTATCCAGGTGGCTCTTTTGTGTGTCCAGAATCGAACCGAACCAAGACCCACAATGAGCTCTGTGGTTTTTATGCTGAGTAATGAAACTGTGGCGTTACTGCAACCTAAAGCACCTGGTTTTGTACAGAAGCTTTCTCTGCAAAGAATGGTTCATCATGGAGTGCTCAAGATTCTGGGGGAATGAAAGAAATAACTTATACAACCCTGGATGGACGATAAGCTGCAAAGACATTTCCCATGTATATTTATCTCCTGCAAACTGTACAGTTCTAGTAATTTTGATTACGCTGTCACAGATGAGGTACATTTGTGGCATTTAGAGTCCTTTTAACTTGGGAAGAGAGGCTGTCCAGCAGGCTTCTTTAGGTCTAACTGTTGGTTTTCTTTTACATGTTCTTGTTACTTTTTGGAGATCTTTTACTGCTTTATGCGCGTACCACAAGGATATCAACAAACTTTTGGACTCCTAATCTGCTGTTTCCAAGTTGCATGATCACTCTACCAACACCTTAAACTCTATGAATGCAGAAAGTTTTTGCTTTACTTCATGCATAAACATTCACATAAATGCATATTCACCGTTTCATATAAACTGAATTTTGAGACACATGCAGTGCAGATGTATTTATGTGTGTCCAAGAAGGCAAGAATCAAACTGATCAGCACCTCAAAGTTTCAAGAGGCATCGAGATTTTGATTGAATTTTACTAGATTGAGGTTTACGTGGATGATTTTTAGCCCTATACTTGCATAAACAGGGATGATATGTCGATTGGAATATGGTGTGCACGAGGGGGCAGCAATGCAGCTTAAGATAAGAACGTTCAGGAAGCTGCAACGTTCGATCTGGGAGATTTTTCTTTGCTACAAGGAAGATCTGCCGGAGAGGTGTTAATCTTTGTCCATGTGTCACATTAGTGCTCTTTTGTAAGTTATTCCAAAATTCCTTTTCTTGTTTTTCCCAGTCAAGAAAACTACAAAAAAGTCATTGTTTCTAACTGCTTGTAGGTTGGAATACTTGAACATTTAACACCATGGATGACAGGTTCCACTGGCTTAATTCTTGTCACAAATCACTCAATCGGCGAATTACTGGAGACTTGGATTACTCCAACTTGAAGACATGTTTATCAGTTCTGAACTGGTCAAAGCTCACAATTTGGAAGTCTTCATCTCTTGCTTTTACTTTTTCAGTGATTGAAATGAATGACATGTTGAAGACTGAGTTTCTGGTAATAAAAATCATCAATGATGATCATCATACTCATGCTCTTCCTTCTCACTTTACCAATTTTCTTCTGCCAATTCTCGCTTGCTTTTGATTCTTTAGTTGTAAACCAAACTCTGGCAGACAATGGAGAAACACTTGTTTCAGTGAGCCAAAAGTTTGAGTTGGGTTTCTTTAGTCCATCGGAATCGAGCAATCGTTATATTGGAATTTGGTTAAAAAATATCCCAGAACGCACAGTTGTTTGGGTTGCTAACAGGAACAGTCCACTAACAGATTCAACAGGTATCTTAAAACTCAGTCCCACTGGAAACTTAGTCATCATCAACCAGACGAATTCTATCATCTGGGCATCAAATACATCGTCAACATCAGTAAGCAATCCAACATTGCAGTTGCTAGACAGTGGCAACCTTGTTTTGAAAATTGGTGCTGATGGTGGCCAAAATTCAGGAAACTACCTGTGGCAGAGCTTTGACCATCCATCTGATACTTTAATTCCAGGCATGAAGCTTGGGTGGAACTTAAGAAATAACCAGGAATGGTATTTGACATCGTGGAAAAGTTTCCAGGACCCATCTACGGGTCTTTATACTTTTAGACTTGATCATGTTGGACTGCCTGAGATAATTCTTCGCCAGGGATCAGTGGTGAGATACAGAAGTGGACCGTGGGATGGTGTTCGCTTTGGTGGTAGCGAGCTGAAGCCAAACACAGTCGTTAAACCCATTTTCGTCTTTAATGCAGATGATGCATATTACACATATGAGAATGCTGATGATTCTATTGTTTCAAGATTGGTGTTGAGTCAATTCGGGCTGATTCAACAGCATGCATGGAGCATAACCCGTAACCAATGGATTGTTATAGCCACAGTGCAGGCCGATAGTTGTGATAGCTATGCCCTCTGCGGAAGCTATGGAACTTGCAACGTTAACACAAATCCCATCTGTTCATGCCTTGAGGGGTTCACACCCAGGCATCCCCTGGATTGGGAGCGATTCGATTGGTCCAGTGGATGTGTTCGAAAGACACCAGTGAATTGCAGTATACAGATGGGATTCAGAAAATTTTCGAAGCTGAAATTACCAGATACTGCACATGTCCTAGTGAACAAGACTGCAAGAAATGCACGCGAATGTGAAGAGATTTGTTTGAGAAATTGCTCTTGCAATGCGTATGCTATAATTGATATTAGTGGATGTATTATGTGGTTTGGAGATTTACTTGATGCTAGAACACTTAATGAAGGCGGACAGGACATCTACATCCGTATGCCGGCGTCTGAACTTGGTATGCATTTTGATCTAAACCTTCTTCTTTTTCATAAAATTAGTCCCAATTCAGCTGCAATGGCTGTTTAAAATTGATAATCTCCGGTCCTCATTCTTCATGAAAAATGATATACACATCCACAAATCTTGGAAATATTAAAAATCCAGTCTTTATAAGATGGTTTTTAGGAAATAAAGCAAAACAAATTCAAATGGTTCTCTTGACTTATAAAATAAAATGAAAAAATAAAAAGTTAGATTTTATTTGTGAAACGTTTTTGTTTCCCATAAAAATGACATCTTCCCTTTGGTGGTCGATACTCCTAAGGTTCAAGCAGAAAAAGAGAAGTTCTGATATTTTTACCGGTGATTACCGTCGTCCTCGTCGTGTCCTTAATCATTTGGTGCATTTTCTGCAAAAGTGCAGCTGGAAAAAACGAAGCAGGTAAAGTTTATTCCAAATTCGTCGCTTTTCAATTGTTTTTAGCTTCTTGGATAGAAATTGGTATATGATTCYGTTTGKTACATATTCTTCTATTTGTAAAATGAAAACGATCGGAAAATATGGTCTCTTCGTCTGCTGTGCCGTCCTGCAGAGCGCGATTTCAAAACCGCTTTCACAAGTTTTCCTAAATGCTGAAGAMAAAAAAAWTTTGTAGCGTTTGTTATCAGTTGGTAGCTTTGTCGCTGTCGAAAATGGTTGTTCGGTGAGATTTAAATGAAACAAATACTGGTGAAGGGCATAAATTTGATTCATGTTTTCTGCTTTTCATTGTTCCGTTGTTTGTCTGGCGTTTACTAGGGTTATAGAGGGTCATTGTCTAGACTGCGGTTATAGCTTTTGGAAGCTCCATAAAGCTGTCATTTAAAGGCGGTTTCTTTCTAAGCCAAATTGCATAATTCCAGTCAAACACACTGAAATCTGGTAGTGAAAGCAGCGGAAATGATGATGGACAAATTATGGTATGAACCGCTAGTATGGTTGGGACTGTTACTCATTCAATTAGGATGAGTGGGGACAGAAATGAAAAGAACTTGTACTTGGATCTTCGAACTTTTCTTTTTCTTCCCCCCCCCCCCCCCTTTTCTAATTTTCCTTAAAGAAACATCTGGATGTGTTTCCTGGTAAAAGGTTTTCGGCTCTTGACATTGAAATTAAGAAAAGCTGGAAATTATGAATGGCTTTTCTTGCCTATAGAACTTTTTAGCTTTGGATATAATTACCAAAAGAATAGAACTATGGACAGATAGGCTGGATACAGGGTAGAAATTTTGGGAGGGCAGAATGAAGATGGGACTAATATTAATTTAATGGATGTTTCATCATTTACATTGCCAATTGATTTCGTTTGTCGTATTTGAACAGCTGCAAAACAAGACAATGAGAGCCACCGGTATATCCAAAAAATTGGAGATGAAGACCTAGAGCTACCATTATATGATTTGTATACCATTTCAGTTGCTACTAACAACTTCTCATTCGCAAACAAGATAGGAGAAGGTGGTTTTGGTGCTGTTTACAAGGTAGCTTACTTTTGAATATCCAAATTACGAGTCATACTTCCCCTTATTGGTTGAACACAGTAAACCAAAAGACTTAGGGTTAATAATAGAACTTGTACTGGTCTGTAGGGCATCCTCTTGACGGGGCAGGAAATAGCAGTCAAAAGACTTTCAAAAAGTTCTTGTCAGTGGACTTGAAGAGTTCAAGAATGAAGTAATATTGATCGCAAAGCTGCAGCACCGGAATCTTGTCAGGTTACTAGGATGCTGCATTCGTGATGAAGAGAAAATGTTAGTATATGAGTACATGCCATACCAGAGTCTAGACTTATTCATTTTCAGTAAGTTTTTTTTCTTTTTTAATTTGTACTTTCCAGAGTAATTCCTCTCAGGCGAAATTACTGAGATGCAATTCAATTTGCCCAGATGAAACAAGAAGCAGGTCACTGGATTGGCAAAAACGATTCGATATAATAGTTGGAGTTGCTCGAGGCCTTCTTTACCTTCATAGGGATTCTAGATTGAGAATAATTCATAGAGATTTGAAAGCAAGTAACATTCTTCTTGATAGCGAGATGAATCCGAAAATCTCAGATTTTGGCTTGGCAAGAGCATCTGGTGGTGATCAGCATCGCCACAACACAAACAGAGTCATGGGAACATTGTAAGGCCCCCTTTTTACTTATATCCCCCTTCTCAAATATACAACAGTTACTTACAGTTGAATTTTGTTGCATGATTTTGTGTTTAGCGGCTATATGGCTCCTGAATATGCTTTAGATGGGCTATTTTCAGTGAAATCTGATGTTTTCAGCTTTGGTGTACTGGCTCTAGAGATAGTAAGTGGCAAGAAAAACAGAGGATTTTGTCATCCTGATCACGAACTCAACCTTCTAGGACATGTAAGTTAAAAACCCAGTAGAAAATTTTGCTTATAGTACATGGATAATTGGAATATTTTCATGTGCTTGCAACTTTGCTGAACTTGCATTTGAACAACTTCAGGCCTGGAGTCTTTGGAATGAAGGCAATCCTTTGAAACTCATAGATGCAAACATGGAGAGCCCACCACCTGCATCTGAAGTATTGAGGTGTATTCATGTGGCCCTATTGTGTGTTCAACAACGCCCTGATGACAGGCCTACCATGTCAACTGTTTTATTAATGCTGGATATCGAGAATCCAGTGCTGCCACAACCTAATCAACCAGGTTTTTACACTGAAAGATCTGTCGTTGACTCAGATTCTTCATCAAAAGGAAAAGAACCTATTCATTCAACTCAAGTCACAATGACATTGTTGCAAGGTCGATAGGTTTTTGCTCGTATCTAGTTTCAAGGCTTTTACAGATTAGGTTTGCTGTTCTTTCAGTTTTTATATGTCCTAATTGTATGGCTAAAGATTGTAGATAGTTTCTTCAGATTACAGATGATTTCTTAATGAAAAATCATTTTCTGGTTGAATTATGCGTTTTCTCCTTGCTTGAATCTTAATTAAGCAATCGCCTTTGAGTAACTACTATGATAAGACCAAGAAAACTCAAAAATATTTTTAGGGGATTGAATGCAGAAAAAACTCTTAGTTACTCATTGTGCGTCATTCTTGATGCTGTCAATTTGATCACCGAAGACCATGTCTTGGTGCACCAATAGTCAGAACATCTCATCAAAGGGGAATGAGGGACGGCTCCCAGCAAAAGGGTATCCTGTTCAGGAACATGAAAGAAATGAAATGTAGCATTTCCTTTTTCCCTGTACATAATTTCACAACCACTTTGAATGGATTATATGTGCTGGAGACTTTTGTCTGACTGCCCAGTCAAAGAACTGGTGCTGTTGAGAAAGTTCCAAAAAGCCACTCATCTTTGAAGTCTCAGCTTGACAGTGTATACACAGCATTCCTTAACTTGTGTTTTGACTTTATTTTGTTTTAGTTTATTGGTTAATGACTACCTAAATTCTGCTTTTCTTTCAATTGCAGTGAGGAAATAGCTATAGGAAGGTGCGCAAAAGGTCTCCAAAATTACGCATCAGATGTTACCTCAATGAAATAATAAGGTTATATCAGTTCAGTGCACCTGCTGCTAATACTATTAAATTATCTTGGGATGAGCGAATGCAAAATCCGCAAGTTGCAAACTGGAAAGTGACTGGAACTGATTTAACAACTGCTTCTGAAACTTTCTGCACTTCAACAAATTTCTGCTTATCCCTCAGCTCTATGGTTGCTCAAGTTCCATAAAGATTCTATTTTCCTCCTAAAGCTCCAAAAGTAATTCCTCCTCTTGGCTCTGACGAGTCACTCTTTTCTATGTGCAGATTTACGGGTCAGGCATAAGAAATTTATGTGCTCACAAGCTTAGCTACGTCTGGGTAGCTAGACCAGATTTTCTGTTTATACAATAACCGGGCAGTTTGAAAATCTTTTATACTTCTATTGCAGATGATGATATGATAGTTCATGAAGAAAGAAGTTTGCTTATGTTCTGCACCCTAATTCCATTTTGGGTTGTCACGAATTGTGATTCTAAATCTTTCCATGTTGAAGTCTCGTCTTTTAGTTCCAAAGTTCAAGTTGCCTGGATATTTTCTGGAGAAAATATCTTATTAGAAAGATGAAACAGTCTAGAAATTTGTCTAACCTCTTTATTTTGTAACCTATTGAACTTTTAATCCATAACTTACTTTGAGGATGTGATTAATGCAGAGTTAGGTAAAAGATGAGAATTGAAAATCCAGTAAATAACAAATTGGATTTTTTTGTTCTTGAAGTTAAAATGCTTCCATTAAAGTACTACAAATCATCCCATGCTGATCGATATAGTTCCCTTTGCCATTCTCTCTAGAAAGGCTTTCCTGATACAGTGTCCACTTGAACACGAAGTGTGAATTTAGAAAAGAGGTTATTAATTTGATATATCTGTTAGAGCTTGAACTCGGAACCTCCTAAGTTCGAACATATTTGTGAATTGTCTTTTGCTATTGGACTAATTAAATGTTACATCCACGGTGGAGAAGATTAAAACTGATAACTGCATTCCTCTTTATTTGTTTCTTCGCTTCAATTATTTTCAGAATTAGTTTGATCTATGTTGGAACAAATTAGGGGTAAAGGCTCTGACTAGGTATTTCCTACAGTGGAAAAGAGTCAATCATTCGGGGCAAACTCTGAACCCATATGACGTTCGTCCTTGCCCGTGCATGACTGGCACCTGACAGACAAAAATGGTGACATTTTGTTTCTATCTGACCGATGATGCTTGAATTTAGTATTGCTTCGGTTTATTTTTTGACTTTCGGTTTCTGTCTGACCGGAGATGCTTGAATTTAGTATCCTTCAACGGAATCAATCATCCATTTTCATGGGCATCATGGTGGGTTTTGCTGGTTGGTGTTATACCGTCTTCTTCTTGTTTCCCCTTCTTGTTGCCGCCCGAGCAACAGAAGTTTTAAATGCATCAATGGAAATGACGAATGGCTTCACCCTGGTTTCTTCTGGAAAATACTTTGAGTTTGGCTTCTTTAGGAGAGCAAATTCCACATATCTGGGTACGTGGTACCATAACATCACGCCTCAGACCATTGTTTGGGTCGCAAAACAGGAATTCCCCCCTTAACGAAACATCAGGAGTTGTGAAAATTGTGGAAGATGGAAGCCTGATCCTCCAAGAAAACAGACAAAGGATTCTCTGGTCTACGAATATTATCAAGAAATCACCGCAATCGACTATTTTGCAGCTCATTGACTCCGGAAATCTTGTTCTGAGGTACGATGACAATGGAAATGCAGACTGCTATCTTTGGGAAAGCTTTGATCATCCCACAGACACCTGGTTACCAGGCATGAAGATGGGGAAGGATTCGAGAACCGGTCTGATTAGATATTTTACATCATGGAAGAGCCCAGATGACCCTTCTACCGGGGAATTCTCTTATGGGATCAGTCCTTTTGCCCTGCCTCTGCAATTTTTACTCTTGAAAGGCAATGCTATACAGTACCGGACAGGACCATGGAATGGTGTCGGTTTTAGTCGAATGTATAAACTAAACAGTGGCTTCAACATGAATCTCATCGTAGATCAAGAAGTGATATACTATGAATACATTCCTCGGACCCAACGTATTTTTACAAGGTCTGTATTAAGTTACTCTGGCGAACTCCAGCGATATGTCTGGAAAAGCAGCAGCCTAGAATGGCTAGTCATGTATACTGTTCCTAATGACCCTTGTGATCATCATGGTCGATGTGGTGTCAACAGTATTTGCATAGCAGGAGAGCCACTCAATTGCAGCTGTTTGACTGGATACGCGCCTAAATCATCACAGTATCGGGAAACACAAATTTGGTCAGGTGACCGCATTAGGAAATATCCATTAAATTGTTCGAAGGGAGAGGATTTTGTAGAAGTAAAAGATGTGAAAATACCAGACCAGTGGCTGTATTGGAAGAACACCGATGCGACACTGAAGGAATGTAAGGCAGAGTGCTTGAAGAACTGTTCTTTCACAGGATATGCAAATTCGAACATTTCAGGGAAAGGAAGTGGTTGCTTGCTATGGTATGGAGACTTCATTGATATAAGGCGATTACCAGTACCTACCAATCAAAATCTTTACTTAGGTAGCAGCTTCGGACATTGGTAACTTCAAATCTTTATTCCATTGGTTAATTTCCATTTTTTCGAACCTTTGCCTTGTGTGTGTCAGAATTGGTTACACTTACAGAGTCGTTAAGAAGTTCGAGGAAGAAAAAGCTGGTTATACCAGTCGTTATTCCTTTCTCAATCTCAGCAGCTTTAACAGCGATATTTTTGGCTTGCTGTATCATCCGAATGAAGAAAGCGCAAAGACGAGGTAAACTGCACAATTTTAATTTTCAAGATTGTTGCCTAACCAAAATCAGTTGGTATTCATTTCCAGGAGACCTACATATAGTCTCGTTACTCTAATAAAATACAGTAACTTAATTACTCTAAATTTATCTCATTAGTGTAAAGAAATGCCATATCAAATTTCTTTTCTTTCTGTAGCTGCAGTAATAAAACCCCAGCTGAGCATGGAAGATCTACCAACTTTTCCAATGAAGATAATTGCAGAAGCTACTAACGATTTTTCTGAATCGAACAAAATAGGAGAAGGTGGTTTTGGACCAGTGTACAAGGTATCCCGTTTTACACAGCTAAGTTCACTAATCTGGTTACGGAGAGACAGGATAAGATCCATTTTGATACATTTGCTTGATGTCCTGAAAGTTTTGTGCATTCAACAGGGTCAGTTAGCAACAGGTCAAGAAATTGCTGTGAAGAAGCTCTCAGTAAATTCCAATCAAGGACTCAATGAATTCAAAAACGAGGTTATCTTGATTCCCAAGCTTCAACATCGAAATCTGGTCCGACTTTTGGGATGCTGCATTCAAGGAGAGGAGAGAATACTAATTTATGAGTTCATGCCAAATAAAAGCTTAAACAACTACATTTACGGTGTGCAATCAGGATTCTCTTTGCTTTATTTACGCAGAAAATGTATTATTGTGARTTGCAGATTACTGTCCATGCCAAGAAACCATTTGCTTACTTAATTAGAGGCTGTCAACAGATAATACAAGACGTAACTTGCTCACATGGATAAGACGATTTGATATTATAATTGGAATTGCTCGAGGACTTCTATACCTTCATCGAGATTCTAGATTGAGAGTCATTCATAGGGATCTGAAAGCTGGCAATATTCTCTTGGACAGAGAGATGAATCCAAAAATTTCGGATTTTGGAATTGCCAGAGCTTTTGGTGGAGAGCAGATTTTAGCAAAAACAACCAGGGTCCTTGGCACTTAGTAAGCAGAGGATACTTTGCTATTTTCTTCTGTTTCTTTTTGTTTTCTTACTTCATCAAGTACGGTTATATGGTCTAGTGAATTCTGATAATGATATGCAGCGGTTATATGGCCCCTGAGTATGTTATTTATGGACTATACTCGATGAAATCAGATGCGTTCAGTTTTGGGGTGTTGTTATTAGAAATCGTGAGTGGCAAAAGGAACACGGATTTTCATCATCCTGATCACAACCTTAACCTTCTGGGACATGTAAGTTTACTGATTTTTATAGTCATCCTTAATAAATCTTGTGCACTAAGACAATAATTTGACATACGACTGCAGGCGTGGAAACTATGGACTGACGGGGAAGCCTTCAAACTCATAGATGAGCTAATGGAAGAGCCATTTCCAGTATCACAGGTCGAAAGATGCATACAAGTAGGTCTCTTGTGTGTGCAGAAGCACCCTCAAGACAGACCAACCATGTCCACCGTGTTATTGATGTTAGATAGTGAGAATTCGATCCTGCCTCAACCAAAGCAGCCTGGTTTTCACACAGAAAGGAGCGGAGATGGTATGGATCCAATAGAAGAGAGATGCGTACCAACAAATGATTTAACCATTGCTGCAATAGTCGGTCGATAATGGATGCAATGTAATGAGATATAAATGAAATTCATTTATTTTCTTCTATGGCAACGGCTAGACGAAATGTATCAATTTCTAATGAGTGACTTGTTTACTTTTCTAAAYTTAAATATTGTCTTTTTTACTAACTAAAATTGTATAAGTACAGATATTTCATGGTCCCTTTCCTGTCAATTAATTTCCCTCTACCGCTGATCCTGATTTAAGTAGAGAAGTTGGTGTGCGGTACTGCCTATTAAAACTCCCTGATAATATCAGCACGGGAAAGAAAATGCCCCGAGTGAACCATGGATCACAGGCAAGGATGCTTCTTGTTTACTTCTTTATTCATCTACAATCTTTTCAACTATTGCACTTCTATGAGCACCATCACACCAAACCAACTGTTTAAAGATGGGGATCTTTTAGTGTCTAGTGGAAACACCTTTGCGCTTGGTTTCTTTAGCCCTGAAAGTTCTCGTCATCGCTATGTTGGTATTTGGTACAACAAAGTTCCAGAACAAACTGTGGTTTGGGTGGCTAACAGGGATAATCCCATCAACGGCAGCTCTGGTGTTCTCTTCATCGACCCATCTGGAAATCTTGTTCTACAGGATGCAATTCTGAACATTTCGTTCTGGTCAACAAATGTTTCGACCCCTTTATCAAGTTCTTCTGTTGTTCAGCTCCTGGATACYGGGAACTTGGTTTTGTTTCAAGATCAAAGAAAAAATATTGTTGCGTGGCAAAGTTTCGATTATCCTAGCAATACATTGCTTCCTCAGATGAAACATGGGGTTAACCGGAGGACGGGTTTGAACAGCTTCCTAACAGCTTGGAGGTCACATGAGGATCCTGGGACTGGCGCCTATCGATTCAAAATGGAGTTAAATGGTTCACCTCAATCTTTTCTGTACAAGGATTCAGACCGGTTATGGCGGACTGGACCATGGGATGGGGTTAGATTGAGCGGAGTACCAGAAATGACATCTAACTTCATCTTCAACCTCAATTATGTTGAAAATGATGATGAAGTCAGCCTTAGCTACACGATACGTGACCCGTCAATTTTTTCAAGATTAGTACTAAATGAGTCTGGGACTCTTGAAAGGTTAACATGGCAAGAGGGTCAGCACAAATGGGTTAAATTCTGGTCCGCCCCCAAGGACCAGTGCGACTACTACGATCATTGTGGGGCATTTAGTGATTGCAGTCCCTACAACTTGGGTGAATTTGAGTGCAAGTGCCTCCCTGGTTTTGAGCCTAAGGTGAAAAGTGAATGGGACTTGAGAGATGGCCTCAATGGGTGCACAAGGAAGAAAGGTGAACAAATATGTGAAAATGGTGAAGGGTTCATGAAATTGACTCCAGTGAAGGTGCCGGATACTTCAAATGCAAGAATCAATCGTAAGCTAGGATTGAAAGCCTGCAAGGAGCTGTGTCTAAAAAATTGTTCTTGCACAGGATATGCAAGTGCAAATATTAGTAGTGGGGGAAGCGGATGCATCACTTGGTATGGGAATTTAATAGATATCAGGCAGTTCTCKAATGGGGGCCAGGATGTCTATCTAAGAGTTACTGCCGCAGTGTTAGGTATGTTGTCAATCTCATGCTCATTATAATCCTTGTTGATAGTTGATACTTAAGAAATAGTATATTAGTTTCTTGTTTTGATAGAATTTCTAGAAAGGAACTCTAGTAAGGTTTTGCGCATTAGGCGTGGCAGCATTACATCGAATGATCATGTTGAGGAAGTAATTGACTATTTTGATTAAAGAGTTTCGTGATTCATTAAACAAGCAGCATACATCTCATCTTTGCTGACCCCATTCGGAAACTTTATGATTCAGTGGAATTTTAATTACTTTTTCTTTGCTAAACAAGGAAGTAAATCAGGTTCAYTGACAGAATGAGCTTTGAGGTTATAAGATTGACTGATACAGTATATCCGCAATTTTCAGCTGAACTGTCAAAGAGTTCTAAGGGCTTGCATGGGAGAAAGCTGGTGATCACTCTAATAGCATCCATAGCAGGGCTAGTGTTATTGTTGTTCGTATCGTGGTTGATGCTAAAGAACAGAAAAGGTAAATTTATCTTCTTTTTCTCTGAATTCAATCCAAAAATATGATTTTATATCAAAGAAAACCGCAACATTTGCCACTTTTCTTGGCCTTTTCCTGTGTGGCATATAGAACGTTTCGGTAGAAACCGATCAATTTTCAATGTTTCTAAAGTTTAAACCTTATAGTTTAACTCCAAGAAGAGAGAACCAACTAGAAAGTTTCAATCTTGATGGTCAGCCGTATATAGATCTTCTCCCAGATGAACTAGCGAGGATTCAATTGTTGTCTTTTTCTTTCAGAATTTAATGGGTACCAAGTACTTGTGACATGAAAAGCCGCCAGATTCATTTCGTGTTATGTTCTGTTCACATCCATGGTTGCTATAAACTTATTTGACTGCTATTATGGAACGTAGTTCCTTCCATTTGTACAAGATCAAGCAGAAAAGAAGAGGGATGGATGTCATCTAGCTTTATAGCTAGCGCAATATCATATGAAGGCTCTTCAAAGAAAAAGAAGATGGATGAAAGCGGAACAACTGTCTTTGATCTGAAAACCATAGTTTCCGCCACTGACAATTTCGCTTTTACTAACAAACTTGGAGAAGGTGGTTTTGGCCCCGTTTACAAGGTAACTATTCTCCCTTTGATGGACAACCATGCCCACTATCGTTACCCTTTCATGAGATGAATACACACCCAATGAATCACTCTTGTTCAATACTCAAAAGATGACTAGATGATCGATTTTGAATTGATTCCAGGGGCAGCTCCATGATGGTCAAGAAATAGCAGTCAAAAGGCTATCCAAAAGCTCCGGACAAGGGATAGAGGAGTTTAAAAATGAAGTATCTCTGATAGCAAGACTCCAGCACAGGAATCTTGTTAGGCTTTTCGGATGTTGCATCGAACGGGAGGAGAAAATGTTAGTATACGAGTACCTGCCCAATAAGGGATTGGACAATTTCATCTTTGGTATGCCTACCACAAATGCCTCAGAATCAGCTTTCCTTTTATTCTAATTGTGCGTAAATAGTGCATACTCATTCATTCGCCTTCAAAATGTGCTCCAGATAAAGCAAAAGCGTCATTGATAGATTGGGGAAAACGCTTTGAAATAATCTTAGGCGTTGCTCGAGGGATGGTTTATCTTCACCGTGACTCTAGATTAAGAATCATTCACAGGGATCTTAAAGCCAGCAACGTTTTGCTAGATGCTGCCATGGAGCCAAAAATATCAGACTTTGGCATGGCAAAAATATTTGGAGCAAACCAAATGGAAGCAAACACAAACAGAGTAGTCGGAACATAGTAAGTACTATTGTGTTCTCTATTTTTGTCCTTGAATTTGGCATGAAAGTGAAAATTCAGTATGCAAACTTAACAGATGAGAGAGAGAGTGAGAGAACCGGGCTAGAATAATACTTCCCGTCTTCATTTGCAGTGGTTATATGTCACCAGAGTATGCAATGGGAGGGCTGTTTTCAGATAAGTCGGACGTTTTTAGCTTTGGGGTTTTGCTGTTGGAGATTATCAGCGGCAAGAAAAACAACAGCTATGTCAACGATGACACTATGAATTTAATCGGACATGTAAGTGCATGCTTTGGTAATCAACATATTTAAATTGCATTCTCATTCAGCTCAAAGTTATAACTCTAGTATCACCTGTTTTTGCCACTGATTCAGGTTTGGGACTTGTGGAGAGAAGGCAACTCCTTGGATATAGTTGATCCATCATTTGGTGATTCATACCCTCCAAATGAAGTTATGAGATGCATTCATATTGGGCTTCTATGTGTTCAAGAACATGCGAGTGATCGGCCAACCATGGCCGAAGTACTTTCAATGCTGTGCAATGAAACTACACTTTCTGCAGCTTCTCCAAACCAACCTGCTTTTGTTATCCGAAAAGGGAATAGCTATCAGAATTCCTCATCTGCAAGTGTAGGAGCCGTATCGGTGAATGATGTAACAGTTAGTACGGTCCAACCTCGTTAAACTGATTATCATTATTTGTATATATAGTTACTTGAACAATCTAGAATCATTCAAGTGTGTATCATTCTTTAAGCTGGGGTGGTAAAACAATCTGATAAGTGATCACATTTTCATGTTACATAAGGGTACTACAGCCCTCATCTTGCCAGTGTTTTGAGGATGCTGGCACACTGTAGTGAATATCGTTACAGTAATGACTCAATAAAAGCTGCTTCTTCAGTCTTTGCCTTCTCTGTGAAATGTAAAATATCTGTCCTGATGATTGATTTAAATCGGTCCACAGCATAGTGCTGCGTGATTAAGATCATTGAAGGCTCATAAARGTTTAACGTGTTCCTGGACCATAGAAARCGAGCAGTAGTTAGAAATTGTCTTTTTCYATTTTCTGGTTCKAGCTCTATATGCCATGCCTGACTTGTCACATCCCATCAAAGAGAAACCGGCGTTCATGCAAAATTTCCAAACAAAGCAGACCAAGGTTACGTATGGACCASTATGAAGGCAATAATTAGAGTATAAAGAAGAATAACTAAAGAGGCATGGAGATTAATTTGGAATCAATTGCTGGAAAGGAAAGGAGAAACATTTTTGGCAGCGCTTGAAATTGAACACATGATGAATACAAAATATACTAATTTTGCTGAGACAAGCATTCAAGAGACTTCAATTCATATGATATTGTTGCACCATACAGCTCTAAGATGGGTGCACTACTCTCCTATTATATAGTATTAAACATTTACGGCACTTCAGAAGTCGATACTCCAACAGGCAGGGGAGCTATGGAATGACGGTATAGCTTTGTAGATGATCGATCCATCTGGCTGATTCATGTCCTACTGTGTGTGCAGGACAATGCAACTGAGAGACCGAACATGTGATCCGTTGTTTTCATGCTAAGCAATGAAGAAGCATCACTGCCCTCACCAAAGCAGCCCACATTTACCATCCAAAGAAGTCGAAGCATTCAAGATTCACACACTGAAGAAACAAAGTCGCCTGTGAACGAGATAACCATTACAGCTATTCATTTCCRACACAAATGAAGAATTAATGAAATTGCGCATAATTCTTTTTGAACCATAAATATTTTAAAAAATGAACTATAAATCTTTTTATATTTTTAACATCCAAAAATTCCAATAAATCAAAATGTGGAGTAAAATTTATCTAGTGAGAATGCCTGTTAGAAAATTTTGTATATTTTGAATTTTTTTAAATTCATATATTTCTAGTTATAGTATTTATAGATGTAGTGAAACGTGATTTACATAAAACATACATCTTTTAATAAATCAAATTAACCTTTATATATCAGAAAAGGAATAAATAAGCTAAATGATAGACCATAAGGACAAAATCGTCATAAAAAAGACGATAATTGCTCTGGCAATATTTCGAGGGTAATAGACAAAATGGATTAGTTTTGCCGATAAGCTTACGCAGACAACTCAAGAAACCAATGAACGAATAGGATCGAATTGGTTTTATAAAGACGACGATTCATGAAGGTGTAAATCCCCTCTATAAACCCTCATTTTTACTGTCACGAGAAGAGGAAAGCTGAAGACTTGGTAACTGGTAAGATCCCTCTCACTGTTTGTTCTGTTTGCGTGTGTAGATTTCCCGATTTCGACGTGGCTGGAGTTTGAAGGTGGAGGGTGGATATTCTTGTCTCAATTGCGTGAAATATGTTCTCTTTTTCTTTTTTTGGGTTCATTTAGGACCCTTTACTTTTTTTGCAGTATTGGGTTAACCTAGCATCTAACAACAGACAATTTGAATTGGGTTCTATGCAGTTGCTCTGCTTCTCATTTTCTGTTTCAAGGGTTTGTTAGCATCATCATGATATTTTCACAATCTGCAGCTTTATTTGGTAACATCTTCCGCAGGGGGCTGTGGCTTATTCTTGTGGTGGTCTTATTATTTATCTATCAGCGGTCCTTAATTTAAGAAACTTCTCCTATTACTTCTACTCTTTTGCGTAAATCTATGAGTTGTCAGTCGGTCTAAAAGTTAACTTGGGAAATTGTTTTGATGATTTCTCAGTTCTTGGTTGAGATACGGTAGCTCCAGTTCCGCACATTTTTTATTATTTTTGGAATAACTAATAATGAGGTTTTATGCAATAACAGGTTGTTACTGTTGTCGTGAGCTTTCTTTTGGATTTCAAGATGAAGATTTTCTTGGAAATGCTATGAAAGAATGGTTTTTTAGTTTTTTTTGAAGTCAAAGGGAGAGAAAATGTGTGCTGCTGCATTAAACGCTAGTCTTGTCGGCGTTTCTTCTTCTTTTGCATCAATTTCTTCTTGCGGGACAGCGATTCATTCTATTTCTTGCGCAAATTTCTTCTTGCCTTCTTTGAGAAAGAGTCAGCTACATAAATGTCTGATGTGCCATGCCAACTTAAGGAATACTGGTCCATCACCTGACAGAAATCCTAGCTGCAACCCAAACTCAAAGCCTAAAAGGCCAAAGTCCAAGACTCATGAATCTAAGATAAGGCAAAATGAAGATAAAGATCCTAAAGGAACATTCCCCCAAACAATACCTAAAAAGCTAAGGCGTGGTCGCAGGAGTGAAGCAGCTGCAGTTGAGGATTTAGTGCGAGATTCACTTGAAAGGACATTTGCTTCTATCAGAAAACAGAGCTCAGAAATCTTGGAAGATATGGAAGGTATCATGAAAGACAGGGCAGATGATGGCGTAGTCACTGATCAAAGTGGAGAAGATGATGATTGTGATAACCATGATGACGAAAAAAAGATGGTGGTGGATGATGAGGACCCGAACTGGCCTCTGGATGCAGATGTGGGTTGGGGCATTAGAGCTTCAGAATATTTTGACCAGCACCCAATCAAGAATGTTGTCGGGGAAGATGGTCTTGAGATTGACTGGGAAGGGGAGATTGATGAGGGGTGGGTCAAGGAGATTAATTGTCTAGAGTGGGAGAGCTTTGCCTTTCATCCTAGCCCACTAATAGTTCTTGTTTTTGAAAGATATAACAGGCAAGCTAATGGGTTCTGGTGTTTAATGTGTACTGAAGTGAGAGTCATCTTCTTGTTTAGCTTGAGCACTCAAGTTGGGGTTCATTAAACTCAATAAACTGTTGATAATAGATCATTTTCTACTTATCTTTTCCACTTGACTAATCATTGCCTTCTCTTCCTGAAAGGTATCTAATGTCACAATTCATACGCAGGGCAAGTGAAAACTGGAAAGTTCTAAAGGAGCTAGAGAAAGCAGCTAAGGTGTATTGGGGAGCCAAGGACCGATTACCTCCTCGGGTATGTGGAAGTCCTTACTTGTCCATTATGTGTATTTGCAAAAGACTTGGGAGTATGAAAACTTGTCATAAACTCAAACAATGTCCTTACTTATAACGAATACATTACTGATGGTCCTCTACACACGATGTATTTAACGACTTGTCCATTATTGACTGTTAAATTCCCTATACAGACGGTTAAGATAGACATCAATATTGAGAGAGATTTGGCATATGCTCTGAAGGTTAAAGAATGTCCGCAGATTTTGTTCCTTCGGGGAAACAAGATATTATATAGGGAAAAAGGTACTTTCAGAAAGTCCTGTCCAGGGTACAAATTATCCATATTGTTGTTGTTCAGCATTTTTCTTTTTCTCTTTCTTAGTTTGAATCTTTGGAACATTATGCAGAGACTCGGACAGCTGATGAGTTGGTTCATATGATCGCTCATTTTTATTATAATGCAAAGAAGCCTCCGTGCATTAATGATGCAGCTTTATCTCCACCAGTTTAAAATGATGGTACCCTCTTACCTGTACATTAGTTCCCTTGTGAWCTTTTTTAAGTCCACTTTAAGCTTTTGAATATTGTTGTAATACTTGAAGCATCTACACCAGGTGAAATTACAGAATATGCAAGACAATTGTGCTTGTGAATGTTGACATGAATTCGCAAAGGATACGGGTTGATTCTTGGTTCAGTTGAAATCCAGTATACACTGAGGACCTCATTGCGCCTGTGGAACACAGAATTTGCTGGTTTCAGCATGTTGCCTGTAGTTGGCTATAGTTATTGTGGAGGAAATATTGACAAGTAGAGAAATTAAATGTAATTTGACAGTTAGCACCTAATGGTAATGGAAACACTGAATAGCTTGTTCAATCWGTTTCTGTAACTATAGAAGCAGATTGTTTGTCCATCATGTTCAATTTTCTTGACATTCCTCAGATTGGTCTGTGTTTTATTCGATTTTTGTAGTCTGTTATAATAGTACTATATACACGCATCTCAATCCAGTACTTGCTTATTATATTCTTATCATGTAAGCATTTACATATGATGTTTATGCTCTTGGAAGTTAAGGAGTAATACCTGAAGAAACTGCAATGTCATAAGCTACTTTGACCCTTTTAAAAACGTCTGCTGGTGGTATCTAGCCTGCTATACGACTCAAATAACTCAATATTGTGATGAGGTTGCGAGACTAAATTACAGGCATCTGTTTTTAATGAGACATTCTTGGGTTTCTCAGTGGCTGCCATACAGAAGTTTAAGACAGTACTTTAAAGAGAGTACAAAGGATTGACATTGGTCGCATGCACTAACCAAGGTCCTGGAACTCAAGATGCTCAACGCTCTGGGATACGTTACTGAATTTGTTCAGAAACGTCTTAACCCTGTTACGTTTCATTTCATTTCATGCGGGAGTTCATAGAAAATCTAGTTAAACTTTGGTGGTTCTTATGCTGTTGATACTCGTTTGCAGAGCAGCATATGCTGAATTTCATCTCATCTTTAAGTTCTAGTCATTGATTCCCATCCTTTTTTATTTTCTTTTCTCGACAATTCAATTACTAACTCCAACCGAACTGGTTTTGGGCTCCGATCCTTGGATTCAAATTTGTTCTGCTGACTCTCTCTCGGTAAACCGAAAGCCTAATATAAAGATATTTTCTTGAAGCTTTAAAGCGGATTGCTTGCCAATCGGCCCAAGATTCATCCATTTAGGATACCTGGATATGCTTAGACTTTCACATTGATCAGTCGGCAATTTGTTTGCCCTAAAATGGGTCGATTCGTCTTTCAAGGAATCGACTACAATAAAAGAAAACTTAATTGGTTTAGTATGTTTTTGGGTCAGCTTCGAAAGACAGACCTGAAGGTGATGGCTTGAACTTGTCTCTGGAAAATAGGACGCTTCAAAGTCCTCTGTAATGGCGTATAACCCTAGAAAAAAATGAAATTGCTGGAATGTATATCAGCGCCTTAAAAATAATGCTATGACCCTTTCCATCACCTAAAGGAATATCCTCCCAAAGCAGGCATAACCCGCCGTATAGACAACAAAAAAGATTTCCACATCGACCAAGTCACAGAAGATCTTCTAAAGATCTATAACTTGTCTATTTATAAGTTAAGGAAAGTATCTAAGAGTGACTCTGGGCATTTGAACCTTCCTTTATTTTTCCTTGCAATTTTTCTTAATTGTTAATCATGGAGGGCGGCGTTTTAGACTCGTTCACAAGCTTGTTTTTTTGGTCTACCTATGTCTTGGACATAGTTTCCTTGAAACTAACCCAATGAGATTAAGCAATGTGTACGTCGGAAACTGGTTGTAGAAGTCTTCCATGGAGTAATATTAATACCCACTCTCTTTGTTTTAGCCCATCAGATTAGTTGCTATTGGAAGTTGGAGCCCGAAATGGATGCAAGAGCCCAAAAGATGGTCGACTTTGAAGATTTGTTGCCTATTATTGCCAGGAATCTAGGAGGGGAAGGACTGATGAATGAGCTATGCAATGGGTTTCTGCTACTAATGGATGGTGATAAAGGAATGATTACATTCGATAGCCTCAAGAGGAACTCTGCTCTTCTTGGACTGCAAAACTTTCGAGACGACGAGATCCAAAGTATGATTAGAGAAGGAGATTTGGATGGTGATGGTGCACTTAACCAGGTGGAATTTTGCATTTTGATGTTCAGATTGAGCCCTGAGTTAATGAACGGTGCTGAAAGCTTGCTGGAAGAAGCCTTTCTGCAAGATTTAATGCGATAATCGCTCCTTTTGGCACTTTTTTCCCTTCACCTTTTTGTGTCTAGAATGTCAAGACTACCAAGGAAGGTTTGTAATTGATTGATTAAGCATGTAGAAATATTTCATCCTTTGTTCCATTCTCTTGCTTATTATGCATGCGTTAACTGATATTCTATATCTTCTTTTCTCCTCCAGTCTCTTTGCCAAAGTGAATGCTTTGACCATAATTCACTTTATTCCATTTGCGACCCTAATAAATAACTTGCGGAAAAGAATAGAGGTTTCTTGTTACTATTAGCAATTATAGCAAAAGGTAGTTTGATTCGTCTTAAATAGATGATAATGATGATTAGCGTGCTAAATTCTAAAGAAATGGTGCATAGGATTCGGTATTTATCACCACGAAACTTGGTTAGTAAAAGTTAAATCCAATATCAAGCAGTAGGTTCATGTTTAATCACTTTCTGCAGCAAAAGATATGGTGATTAGAAGAGGTTAGTTCTTGTTTTATATATCCTGCACCTTCTGTTTACCTTCCAAGATCAAGGCACCCCATATGGAATCACCTGTTTCTGAGACCCTCTGAATCCCAGTTATGCAAAATTGTTCCTTTTAMATGCCGTGAATTGAATCTACCCTCTCGCAGTCCATACATACAGTGTCAGCAAGTCTCATGTGAAACTTGTTATAAATGTCATTATTTTTTACAAGTAGTATGAAAATCTTCGTCCTCCGATTCATCTAAAAAGGATAATATATCCAGGCAATACGGCATTGGTTCATTGGCCGTGGACCTTACAGAAAGTGACCACTGATAATCCAGTGCCAGACAATGAACCAAGTTCCTTTCCAGAGAACCCATCTCCATCCATGCTAGCACCCAGAAACCCCCTCCCCATATCATGGATGAGGTTTTCCATAGAGTTAAATTGTACTCTTTAACAGCAAAAGAACTGAGTAGCAAAGACTAGAGAAAGAAGCACGTGGCTTTGTTTTTACCAACAGCTGAGAGTCAAGTTAGAGCAGCCCATGAATGTCCCTCACGTTGGACAATTCGTCCATCTTACTGTGTAAAGTTGGACATCTTTATTGTCAGGAAGCCATCAAAAGTCAAAACAGAACGCGTTGGTGTAGAGAAGGAGAGAATACTTYAGAGAGGAGAGGTTGGAATTCAGTGGTGAGTCCGATCCATTAATAATGTCATGTCATCACTGGAGTAGCAGTTTTTCTCGCTTCCAAATAATAAATTCAAGAGGTCACTTTTCCAACAGTTGTCCACTCATTGAGACTCTCTTCTTCTCATTCATTTTGCTCTATTTGTATATCTCCAAATACCTTTTATTTTAAATACATTTCCTAATTAAATTCAAATCCCTTTTTATTTATTTATTTTTCTTAAAAAATCCTATCATTGAATATGCAGATTACACAATCCTTTTTGTTTTCTATGATTCATTCATAATATCTTCATTTTTCTTAAATTAAAAAAGATCATTTAATTTCTCTTATTCCTTTTGTATCCGTAATTTCAGAGAAGCCTAATATTTCACTTATCAAACTTCAATATTTATATTTGATAAGGTCATTATCGACATTTTACACATAATTATAAGGACCAATTGTCCAAGGATTTGGGCACAAAAYCCAGCTGCCCTTCCCATCTAATAAACGAGGATACGTCCGCAACCACGAATTGTGGCTTTTCTTGGCGTTAATGAAAAGGTCTCGAAAGTTGTTCCCTTCCTAAATTACCCCTTCCCACGACAAGAAACCGCAGCCACTAAGTAGCATGTTCATTTTTGACTCAACCTACCTTTATTTTTTTTTCTTAATGAAGGAGAAAAAAGTGTCCATAATAATAAATTTTCACGAAGTTAATAGCATTTATATAACATCCATCGATCTTAGTTTAAAAACTTTTTCTTGAATAATTTTTAATAATAAAATAAAGGTCGAATTAAAAATTGAAAGACGAATCAAAGTTGAATCCAGCTCCAACTTGAGTCTTCAGTTCCGTGAGCCCTTCTTGAAAAGAGGGGGTAAAAAAAAACTTATGAAGGGTAATATAGGGATTTTGGGAAAAAATTGACATGTACAAAGGGCTAGTGTGTGACAACCTGAGGTCCTCCACCTCCTGTTAATGGTCTGTTGGGCATGTGCCTGCACTTCCTCAGCTCAGACCTAAACCTCATAAACCCTCTCTTTCTCTTAGCTCCACACACACGTATACATATATATATATATATATATAGAGAGAGAGAGAGAGAGAGGAAGAGGAAGGAGGAGGAGGAGGAGGAGGAGGAGGAAGAAAGCAGTATAGCTAGTAGCTAGCTAGAGAGAGAAAATAAAATACTATGGCTACCCAGTCGGTGCATTTCCCGGACGACTTCAAATGTCCGATTTCACTGGAAATAATGTCCGACCCAGTTATCCTTTCCTCAGGCCACACCTTCGATCGCTCTTCTATCCAACGCTGGCTTGATGCCGGCCATCGTACCTGTCCAATTACCAAGCTACCCCTTTCCGAACCCCCTTCACTCATCCCWAACCACGCTCTTCGCAGCTTGATTTCCAATTATACCCTTGTCTCTCTCCCAATGCCTCAGTCTTACCCCAACCCCCAGTCCTTAATCCAAACCCTCGTTTCCCCTTCTTCTTCCTGGGTGGAAGTTAACAAAGCCACAATCGGGGCGTATCCAGATGCTATCCCGGGCCTAATCGGACTTCTTTGGGCCGGAAATGCGAGAGAGAGGAAAGAGGCCGCCACCGCCCTATTTACTCTTTGTTCTTTTGCGGATAATCGATCACGAGCTGTAGAGAACCGGGCTGTGCCGATATTAATTCAAAATTTGAGTTCGGGACTGGAACGGGCTGCGGAAGTTTTGGGATTGCTGGCRAAGAGTAAAAAAGGCAGGGAGGAAATGTTGAAACATGATGGATTTTTGGAAATGTTGATATATATTTTGAGAAACGGGAGTTCAAGAGGCGTACAGTATGGGCTTCTGACTCTAAATTTGTTGTGTAATTATAGTGAAAGGACGTGCTTGGAAATGTTGAAAGGAGGAGTTTTTGAGATATGTGTAGGGTTGTTAGAGGATGATAATGAGAAGGTGAGGAGAAATGCTAAAAGTTTAATTCAGGTTTTGCAAGGCCAGAAAAGAAGAAATGTTGTTTGACATTTTTTTTTTTTTTTTTTTTTTTTTTGGGGTGGGGTTGGGGTGGTGAGATGAAATTGCAAAGTGTTTGTTGATTTTGATGTGGAGGATGAGTTTAGAACTTTGGAGGAGAGGTGAGTTGTTTTGACTTTTTGTTTCCCTCTCTTTGGTTCTTTGTTCCATACTGTTCTTTTGTACAAAAAGATAGGTTCTTACTGAGAAAATATTGTTCTCTAGTTGTATATTTTCTAATAAACATGAAAGGTATATGAATATATCCCACTGCCTTTCGTTCAAGTTGTATCAATGTGAATTCAGGACAGGATTCTTGTTCTTGTTTCCTTTGTGTTGTCAGTTGGAAATTCTTGATGATAAATCTTCGTTGGTTCAAGCAGCAAAAACTCTCTCGGGTTTTGCTGGACTGTTCCTGAGATRGTGTTGCCATTTGTGGAACTGTAAACAAATTGAGTGCTTCCGATTTCTGTTACTGAATGTTTTGCTTTTCTGGAACATGTGCAGTAGCCAGTAGGAATTTTCTTGGAATTGTCCTAGCCCTTGGATTAAGGTGGATGATTAATTGAAGCTGGTTTCTCTGTTTTGGTGTTTATGATGAGTTTTATAGTATGATACTCTGCTTTCGTTATTGTTTTAGTTGTTATATTTTGCTTTCACCATTGTGGTTCCTAACTGCTTCTGATTGTTGAACTGCCATTATCATGGTTTTCCTAGTTAGTAGGAAAAGAGAATCGTGTTAATTTTAGTTAATTTAGTCTCTTGTGAAAAGCTGACATTTTCAAGCATGATGAATGGTAGCAGAATTGAAGAAATACCTTGATGTTCATTCGAGCACTAGAATCAGAAGAAGAGTGGTGGGGGTTGAGTGCATGCATTTTGTATCATATCCCTTTCAAAAGGGTCATCTGTGGTAACAGTGAAACTAGAGTATTTAATATGTTGGTATCATTTCATTTCATTTGTTTATGGGAAGTGTTTCCTCAGTTGCTTAATTTAGGCAATTTCTTGGCACCAAGAGTATTATTCATGCTCGGATCTTAGGGTCGCTAATGTCACCTGTGATCTTTTATTCATCTTTGTTTTGATTTTGTTTTCTTTGTTGGGGTGTGATGGGCCGGGAACAATCTGATTGGCAGAAGATTCTTGGTTCACGGGGATCCTTCGATATTATCTACTTCTACTAGCCGTTTTAAATAACGATGCCGTGATGTTTCCTTGCTTCTTTCTGATTGGAAGTTGTAGGAGTCGCCTTGGTCACATGCATCTTCTCAATACTCAGTATTTGGATATTCTTTAATAACTTATGACCTCTCTTTGCAATTAATGTTAAGGGCTTTGATCATTTTAATAATCATGCTTGCTTCGGTAATCATCCTATGCCCATCCCTTGGTGTAACTTTATAGTGATGGATTTCCTGAGGGGAAATTGTGCAGTTTCCCTCAGGAACATCTTTGATTTCATGTGACTACTTTGTTAGTATTATGAAGTTTCTTGGCCGTTGGATTTGTATTTTCTGTTTCTGATAATGTTGATGGTTGTATGCGTGAATTGAACAAGTTAATGTCTTCATTTGGCATATGTGAAGTTATCTGCATATCAGCAATTCCGTAATGTAAGAGCATCGAATCAAACATAAACTGGGTCACCGGAAGGTCTGTCGATCCCAGATTATAAAATGTACCGAACGGTTAAAACTGCAAGTGGTCCGTGGCACGGGCCGTCATATACGGGCCCTTATTTGCAGTCATTCTACGACCAAGCCATTGGAACAAATGATTGTGTGTGTTAAGATCGTGGCGTCAAATGAGGGAGCGTTTGTCTTCCTTTGCCATGGCCAAGTCTAGATTGAACCAGAGTGGTTGTAATCCTGATGGTAGTAGCTGCCCTAAGAAAGTGATGTGAGGAAATATTACCATCAAATTTCATAGTACTGGTTACCTCGGTCATCTGTGGTTTTTATGTGCAATTTATTTTTTTATTTTAGTTCCCTTCAATCTAGGAGGTCTTTGAATCTTCTAGTTWTACGCACCTCCTATACTTTTAAGAGTTAAGRATATATATAAACATTATATTTTGATTAACATAGTAGAAGATGCATGATAAAAAGTATAATAGATATAATTTGAAAGAGCTTTATAAAATAAAAACTAAATTAAAAAGAAAAGGCTATACATTTTGTAGAGCATGAGCCCCTTTATGTTTCTATTCGGCCCCAAATGAGTGGATCCTTAAGACTACTAAACTGTCTGTTCGTTTGAGCACTGTCGAGAGTGGCCAACAATCATCCCTCCTGCCAGAATTCGAAACATTTCCTTTACATAATTCTCGGCTGCATGATCATACATGTCTTCTTGGTTACTCTTTCTCCACGAGACAAAGTATTTGCAATTGTAGTTTCTGACAAGTGTAGCAGGAAGGAGCATCCGTAAGAGGAGAAGACTATTTCACTGGGTTTCTTTTCGTTCTTGACTTATGAAAGCATATCAGGGTGGTGTCTGTAAACGCAGAGGCAACGTTTAGTGGTGTCCCAGCACAAGGGCTCCTCTTAGTCCGGAAAAGCCAACAAACCAAGCGACATATCAATCATTATAAAGGCAAAAAGGAAGCAACTTCTAACACMATCTTCTTACTTCCGCACCTGCCCTAAACATGAAATTATGTATTTCAGAACAACATTATGACGGACGGCCACGTTTTAAGGGCATTCTTGAAGCAAAAGCCATTCTATCTGCTTCTGTTTTGATGACTTCTGCTTCCTTTTGACCCATCCAGACTATGATTTCTTCGATGTTAGCCTTATTCTGGATGCATRACATATTAAAAGATCAGCAGACGTGAATTTGACGAGTTGGGATCCGAACACGCCAATWCTTTATTACAGGACAAAAGGAGAAACATGAAGATATTAGTCCTGATACCAGCTTTTGCTATTGATCATTATTCGACTAATCGACAATGTTATTTGATTATGGTGAGATATAATGTGTATTCAAAATAGGAATTTTCAATATTTCATTTAATTTTAATTATATTTAAGATCATATAAAGTTTTTTTCAATTAATAAACGATTAATATATATAACTATTATAATATAATAATCAATTAAGTATGTACGATCTAATGAAAAAATTGACTATCTTAATATTTTGGTAAATGAGACTTTCTTCAAATTTCATTCACGTTGAGACTTTTCAGATGGGGAAGGATTAAGAAGGGAGATACAACACGTCTCCATGTTTTTTTTGGTAATCARTAGTAATTGAAGACTTCAAGAATAAACCCCAACTCACACTCACTCTCCCTCTTTCTCATTTAGAGATTAGAGGCACATTCAWTCTCATTATCAATTGCATATTAGTGTGTTTAGCTAACTAAGAAGGATCTGAAGGCCCCCGCGATTACAGAGATTATGGAATTGATTGTTCCCATGATCACCTTGTCTGATTTTGTTTTGATGTGCTACTTAGTATTATTATACTTGCGATCTGCTTTTAATTTCAGAATTTATTTATGATTGTGCTCTTAAGTTCAGAATTCATTTATAATTGTGCTCTAACTTGCAAGTTTAAGTCTACAGCAATACAAAGATTTATAAGAAACACGCACACTCTGAACAATTATTTATAGAAACATACATGAGCACAATAACATAACATGATTTTTTCATATATGAGTAAAAGAATTCTGATATTACAGAAGCATAGAGAAACGATGTAGAATGAACTACTTATTCGTCTAGGTAAACATAATCACAAGAGCGAAATAAAAGCTGAAATTCCAAGAAGAAAAAATGATTTTCTGCTATGGTGGGAAGTCGTCCGAGTGTAATTAGGCTGCTCGGTTCAGCTTCTTTGCAATGCCAGATATGTACTTGCCCTGGTGGAATGCAATTTCGAGTTCAAGATCAGAAGGCAGTCTTGAGCCATCTCCGGCAAAGGTTCCAGCACCATATGGACTGCCTCCCTTGACCTTSTCCATCTCAAACATTACAGCTCCAGCGGTGTAGCCAATAGGCACAAAAATCATTCCGTGATGGACGAGTTGTGTGATGGCTGTCAAACTGCAAATTCATTCATCAAAAATCAATTCTCCAAGGTGCTTTTGCAATCGAAATAAAAGAATGGGAATATCAGGTAATCAAGTYCTCACGGAGTAGTCTCTTGCCCTCCTCCTTGAGACGCAGTGCTATAGAAAATTCCAGCAGGCTTGCCTGCCAGTTTCTGTTCTCCCCACAGGCCTCCAGTTGCATCGAGAAATGCTTTGAATTGGGCAGCCATCATTCCGAATCTAGTGGGGAAACCAAAAATGAAGGCATCAGCCTCAGCAAGCTCAGCCGGAGTAATCACCGGTACATCACTCTTTGGTGGAGCACCCATCTTTCCAAGAATTTCTTGGGAAAGGATTTCTGGCACCTGTTAAAGTTGCAGTTTTAGCTGCGTTAGCGTTTTGGCTCATATGAAAAGATGTCAAAAGCAAATTCCAGTGTCTAAGAATGCAAGTAGCACAAACCTGCCATAATTTAGCCTCCACTCCTTCAACGGAGTCGGCTCCTTTCTTTATCTCTTCTGCAAGCTTCTCGACATGTCCATATGTGGAGTAGTAACTAGAAGGAAATTACAACCATGGAAAAGCCTCAAGTCAACGGATGAACATAAATTGTCAGAAATCAATCGCACAGTAAAAGGTCACCATCGAGCAAAARTCCAACCCAATATTTGGMGTCAGATGTTCTTAAGAGAATAAAGCATGCATCTCCGGAATTGTCTTCCTACTACAGTCATAATAAACATGCACATTCATCAACTACGTTATTCAAGATTTAGGGACTCCGATCCACAGAAAAGAACATCAAAATATGCCAACTCTGATCCAAAACATTATGAAATTCTAGACTCCGTTAAATAGCACTCAACCTTACAAGCTTAAATTAGATGAGGACTACAAACCCAGACGGAGAGTTGATAAGGAAAAACTGAACACRGGAAATATGTATCTAACATCATTAGCTAACAACAAAGGCATACACCGCAACGAGAATGCTTTCTGCAGTAAAATTAGAATCTTGATAGAGCAGATAGACAGGAGACAGAAGACAAAGCTTTAACAGGATATATAATCGAAGTCCCACGTGAAGCGAGACAAAATATCAATATATCGCATGATCTGTTCCATCAAGAATTGCAACAAAGAACTGATGCAGCAAGAATCCGCGGAGCAGAAAACAGAGAATCAAGAAAGAATGAAATACATGAAATGGGCCTRAAAGAGAAAGAAGAGCCATACACAATGTAGACTTTGGTGGCCATTGATTAAGAATTAATTGTCTGAATCCGCAAGAACTTTCCTTCTTGATGAATGAGACCTTAGTAGACGATGAGATGAAGAAATGGAAGGCCACTCCCCCATATATAGTGGAAGCCTTTCAGTCGACTCTTGTATATTATTCATTAAAGCCATAAACTTTTAACTCTGAAATATTAATAGTTATTATTGCGTCATATTTAGCAAGACGATTTAAAAAGAAAGATTCAACATTGCAGAGGTTATTCCAGTCAATCCAATTTTTTTAATACAGTACATGTTCTCTGTTACACTATTCAAAGGCAGATTATTCAAAATTTGAAATATTAAATAATTTAAATTTCTTTTAAAAAAAACTAATTGGTTAAACTGTCATCAGCAAAATGAAGCGTCAGCATTATATCCTTGTTGAAAATATAGCCATATAGGTAAGCATGACATCTCAATGCATGTAAAACAAAGAGATCATTTTCATCAATATAATCTTCCATGACGTTGGATTTGAATCAATTCATAGTATATAACTAAATAAATGAAGACGGTAAAATATAAAAAAATGTCAAAAAGAAACGTCTACAGAAATGAATTAGGTGAACTTTACATATCTGGACAAAAAGAGATCAAGAGACTTTGGGCATTACCCAGAAATAGGTAGCAAGAAAGAAGGCTCTAAAGAGTGAAAAGAAAAAGAGAAAAGCAGGGCTGGTAAATGATTCGGATGCATACTTGGCTACCTATGAGTTGCTCGTGCTCTGTTCATGGCGGGGGTAATTATGCCTTTTTTGGCTAATCTAATCATAAAAAACCAGAACTTGTCTTCTGCTAATATGAATAGTAATGTCAATATTCTAATCATAAGYCACAGCGCCTTGTTGGGTGTGCTGATCATCTTTTTTAAAGTAGTAATTATTATTTATCCTAATACATTTCTGACGGAGAAAACTTCTTTGACCAGAAGAATTATTCTGTCAATCTTCGGCTCCTCGGAAATTTCTCCGTCGACCGGATCCCTATTTTCAAGTTCCACTAGGAGATGAACGAAGAAGAAGCATGTCTCCATCATAATCAACTGCTTCCTTTACTAAGTCGCAATGGTTCGCGTCTCCACCAGAAGCAGCTTATATTTAATTTGGCATGAAAGTACAAATAAAGCTWCAGTTGATCGACTTTGAACGTTTACTAGTATGTACTAATTTTTAATTGGCCGATGGTATTCTGATAAACCCATCTTGCAGAAGAGTTCTTTATAAATTTTACATTTTGTAATCTTCTCTGGCGGACGAACCAGCCAAGAATGCATGTGAATCTTTATCTCTCACTTTCTTTCTTTTGGATGCGTCAAGAACAAAAATAATATTATAATGACGAAAGATATGATGACTGAATGACGATTTATAAGCTTCCAATATTGAAGATTCAATCACTCAGAGAAAAAAGTTGGCAGCAGTTCAGAGAAGGAAGCAACCACACAGGAATTTTCTTTCCTTTGATAGTATAAAATATAGTATTCATTACTTATGGGTTTTTTTTTAATTTTAATTATTTGTAATTACGTAATTTCACACCTTCTAATCTTGATATGATAATGTTCAATCGGCACAGATTTTGGCTAATCCATTTTTTGAAACTGACCTAAAATCATACATAATCGAGAATGTAAGAATGAGATAATGTAATGCTATTTTTTGCATTTTGATATAATTTATGACATTTTCGTACTTAATTTATACAATCCCATATGATGAAAGAATTTAAGTTAAACATCATCAAAGATTATACGTAAAAGGGACGTATTAAGGTTTCTGAAAAAATCATTAAAAGTACCTTTACCCTGTTTTATAATAAACCAGTGTCAAAGAATATATATTATTATAAAATAAATGAGATATTTATTTTATATAAGAATTGCCACCCCACCCATTTCAGAGTTAAAAGTTTATGGCTTTAATGAACAATATACAAAGGTCAACTGAAACGCTTCCACTATATATGGGGGAGTGGCCTTCCATTTCTTCATCTCATCATCCTCTAAGGTCTCATTCATCAAGAAGGAAAGTTCTTGCAGATTCATACAACTAATTCTTAATCAATGGCCACCAAAGTCTACATTGTGTATGGCTCTTCTTTCTCTTTGAGGCCCATTTCATGTATTTCACTTCTTTCTTGATTCTCTGTTTTCCGCTCCGTGGATTCTTGCTGCATCAGTTCTTTGTTGCAATTCTTGATTGAACGGATCATGGGATATATTGATATTTTGTCTCGCTTCACGGGGGACTTCGATTATATATCCTGTTAAAGCTTTGTCTTCTGTCTCCTGTCTATCAAGATTCTAATTTTACTGCAGAAAGCATTCTCATTGCAGTGTATGCCTTTGTTGTTAGCTAATGATGTTAGATACATATATCCGGTGTTCAGTTTTTCCTTATCAACTCTCCGTCTGGGTTTGTAGTCCTCATCTAATTTAAGCTTGTAAGGTTGAGTTCTATTTAACGGAGTCTGGAATTTCATAATGTTTTGGATCAGAGTTGGCATATTTTGATGTTCTTTTCTGTGGATCGGAGTCCCTAAATCTTGAATAACGTAGTTGATGAATGTGCATGTTTATTATGACTGTAGTAGGAAGACAATTCCGGAGATGCATGCTTTATTCTCTTAAGAACATCTGACACCAAATATTGGGTTGGAGTTTTGCTCGATGGTGACCTTTTACTGTGCGATTGATTTCTGACAATTTATGTTCATCCGTTGACTTGAGGCTTTTCCATGGTTGTAATTTCCTTCTAGTTACTACTCCACATATGGACATGTCGAGAAGCTTGCAGAAGAGATAAAGAAAGGAGCCGACTCCGTTGAAGGAGTGGAGGCTAAATTYTGGCAGGTTMGTGCTACTTGCATTCTTAGACACTGGAATTTGCTTTTGACATCTTTTCATYTYAGCCAAAACGCTAARGCAGCTAAAARTGCAACTTTAACAGGTYCCAGAAATCCTTTCCCAAGAAATTCTTGGAAAGATGGGTGCTCCACCAAAGAGTGATGTACCGGTGATTACTCCAGCTGAGCTTGCTGAGGCTGATGCCTTCATTTTTGGTTTCCCCACTAGATTCGGAATGATGGCTGCCCAATTCAAAGCATTTCTCGATGCAACTGGAGGCCTGTGGGGAGAACAGAAACTGGCAGGCAAGCCTGCTGGAATTTTCTATAGCACTGCGTCTCAAGGAGGAGGGCAAGAGACTACTCCGTGAGTACTTGATTACCTGATATTCCCATTCTTTTAGTTCGATTGCAAAAGCACCTTGGAGAATTGATTTTTGATGAATGAATTTGCAGTTTGACAGCCATCACACAACTCGTCCATCACGGAATGATTTTTGTGCCTATTGGCTACACCGCTGGAGCTGTAATGTTTGAGATGGACAAGGTCAAGGGAGGCAGTCCATATGGTGCTGGAACCTTTGCCGGAGATGGCTCAAGACTGCCTTCTGATCTTGAACTCGAAATTGCATTCCACCAGGGCAAGTACATTTCTGGCATTGCAAAGAAGCTGAACCGAGCAGCCTAATTACACTCGGATGACTTCCCACCATAGCAGAAAATCATTTTTTCTTCTTGAAATTTCAGCTTTTATTTCGTTCTTGTAATTGTGTTTACCTAGACGAATAACTAGTTCATTCTACATCGTTTCTGAAGATACTTTGTAAGATCAGAATTCTTTTACTCATATATGAAAAAAACCTTATTATGTTATTGTGCTCATGTATGTTTCTGTAAATAATTGTTCAGAGTGCGCGTGTTTCTTATAAATCATTTGTATTGCTATAGATTTAAACTTACAAGTTAGAACACAATTATAAACGAATCTTGAAATTAAAAGCAAATCGCAAGCATAATAATATTGAGTAACACATCAAAACAAAATCAAGCAAGAAAATAATGGGAGCAATCAATTCCATAATCTCTGCAATCGCGCTTATGCTTAAGATCATTGTCCCCCAATATGTTACTAGGGGCCCTCCAGATCCTTCATGGACAAGCTAATATGCAAGTGAAAATGACTCTAATCTTTAAATGACAGTGAGGGGGAGTGAGTATTTATTGTTTAAAGTCTTTTTGATCATAGCGGAACCTCCTGACGTTAGTAAAGATTGTTTTCCTTTCTATATCTTATTCATGATGCCCACATCTACCTATCCAAATTTTACTCGCACAGGCCCATGGTCTATAGGGCTCTAAACCCATTTGGGTCGTCTTTACAAATCCTGTGCATTCACAGCAATTGCTTGATGGTGTGCACCTAAAMGGCTTATGTTATGAATGCAAACTCTGTCCTGTCTCATTGATTTACCCGGCACAAACCTATTCTTGTCGTGGGCTGATCCATTGCAAACTTCACCCTTATAGCAGCATATGTCGGGGGGCTTACTTCTTGAAAACCGAACCAATTAGGCATGTCACTGGAACTTGCTAGAACAGCCCTTCCGTGAATGCTCCTTTGAAGCTTGAAACTGACTGATCACAATCTAAATGTAAAYACCTTAGCAATTAATAGTCAAGGAAGACCAATCAAATTTGAAAGGCAATGAATGATCACTGATTACGTCCCCAGATATCTACTGAGAATAGCTTCAGTAGACATGGGCACATGCAGCTAAGGTTGAATAGCATTGCAGAAAATATTCCAGAGGGACTCGTGGTCCATCTGATCTCTGGTCTTGCCAAAGAAAGAAGTCCATCTAGATACTAGCATATTATTTATCTCATTTCACTTTCTCCTATTCTTTTCTATCAGTTCATATGCTGCTAATCAGATTCCCATCATAGTTTATTTATCCCTGTACAATGTGATTAAGTTTCCTCATATGCAATTGTCCCCAGAATCTTGAATTAGAGCATCCGAACTTTGAGGGCATTCTCCTTTTTTAATTTGGCATTCTGCAGCACTGGCATGCTGCGGATGAATAACTTTATAGTAGTTCTGGTGTGAAAAAGGCACGGAATGGAAGGAGATCAGGTGCAAAGTTTGTACAAAGCAAAAGACCTTTTAATAGGTAAAACTTCAAGCAGAAGACAAACCATAGAATTTACCCTGACTGGCCAAAACGAGAAAAGCAGTGTTGCCTACAAAAGCAAGATTGTTACTTCTGGCCCTGGGACTCGTCTATACTTTATTAACATCACAATGATGCCAAGATTCCCTTTCCTTTATAGTATTCCTTCCTATAGTTTTTTTCCTCTAATTACACTAATTTAACTATTTAATCATGCCCCACAATATTAATTAAGTTTATTAAGGGTAAGACATATTGATCATGAATGCTTGAAGGTGATCGACCATATTATAAGAGGAGTCTACTAAAAAAGGTGTTAGGATGATCCACACCAAGGGTCTCCACTC
The DNA here is from genome assembly GCA_001752375.1 of Rhazya stricta. Lineage (NCBI taxonomy): Eukaryota > Viridiplantae > Streptophyta > Magnoliopsida > Gentianales > Apocynaceae > Rhazya > Rhazya stricta. Next base: position 1,216,243 of record MEJB01000021.1, on the reverse strand, counting down.
GACCCCAGAGAATATAAGGTGAAATACTCATAAGGTAAATCAGTCAATTGATTAATCAAGAAAAGACTATATAAAGCTGGATGCCAAAGAGGCAACAGACATTAATCAAGTAAAGTTACTTCATTTAAACAACTTTTCTATGATTAGTCACTTGTCAAGGGYACTCTTAAGAATTAAGCTTCTCAATTTCTTTAGACCAATTTCTTCATGTAATGGAATTTGAATGTAAATCCTACATGTCTCTCTCCGTTATTTTTTATTCGATCACTTGATATTTTTATTTTATGGAATTAATCCGTACTCAATTCTAGTAATATTTACKAAATTTGTTTTCATTTAATAGAATGTCTGACTCAAAATAAATTATGTTTTAATTTAATAATCTAATTACTGATTTAACAAATCTTTCTGAAATATAATACTTGGTGAAAATGGAACAAGACCGTAAAAATTTGTTCAAATTCCACCACTGATCAGACCTGAACCTCTTTTGAATATAATAAGAAACCCTAGAAGAATGTGGGAAGCCCTCTGACTTCCACTAACATTCCAAATTGKTAAACAAATGAAAAGTTGAACATACAAATTCTGGTGAATGGAATGACAGTGCCATATTATATTTTCTTCTCTGAATGATTATCCCTTTTTGGTTCTGAAAATAAAAGGTGGCCACARATGGATAAGTAAAAGAAACCGGAACAAAGTCACCTTATACTTGTGCTAAATTCAGCTCAACAAACAATACATTATCCTCTAAAACTAATCTAAAGTTGCAGCCAAATTTAGCACCTGTTCCTGTTCCTAAACCACCTACGATTATCCCTAGAAACTATGATGCATTGATTATAATTAGTACAGCTCTAGAAATATTTAACTCTGCAGGTACCAAATCATTTCCCATCCTACTTCTTTCTGCCCGTTGATGGCCCAGCATTGGCTGTCTTGCCTTGCAAGAGGGCCACTAATTCCTCCCGTTTCTCTTTTTTTCCCTTTTCTTGGCTTTGCTTTTCTTCATTTCTTGCTAAGCATGGTAGCCATAACATGCCAATGTCGACCCTGTAGTGGCTCCTCGTGCTTTGAAATTTTAGAACACCCCTATTTCTAATCAGCTTTGCCAGCTTAATGCAAGTTAAAATTCATCATTATTAGAGTATCACTTTCATTTGTCTGCAATTTTCAAGCTCATCTTTCTTCTACCTAAACGTTCCTCCGAATGTTGGAATCCAGAAATCAGTTGTATTCTCAGCTGCAACCGGGAATGTACTCGGTATTGGCACCAGGCACAGTCCCCTACTTCTCAAATCTTGTTTTGGCTCTTCCTGATCCTTTGTCTTAATATCACAAGTCTGCAAAACACGTATAACATGATGCGTTTATGTAAAGAAATTGAAACTAGAGGAACCTTAGACTCGAGCGAGATTCATGTGTTCATGTAACATTGTTGGAATGAATTTCTATCTTGCAGGATCCTTACCTGTTGATGTTGAATGGAAGATCCATTTCTCAGATATGGAGTACTCAGTACCTGAAATTATATGAAAACAACATACTTAGATGATAAACAATCATAAACTTGAATTGTTATAAATTAACATTCATAGTGTAGTCGCTGAGCAAGAGGAGATATTGCAGAACATACACTGACTTGATCATGGAGAAGCTTGATGTACTCAATTGCTTCATGGAGAACTGATGCAGTATCAGTCTGAAAGTTAAAAGAGTAACTTGGTTGACAGACTAGTTGACCCATTATAGTAATAAGAAAAATGCGGGCAAAAGGTCCAAAGATTTACCTTTCCGAAAGGTGAAACCAATTGCTGGAGGGCAGTTATTCGGTCCCCCAATTTTTCTTTCCGGACCTGATAACATGACAAAGCTGAAATTCTCATCCATTTCCTTGGACAAATATAATGATTACTTCTCGTAAAGGAAAAGCTTAAAGTTGAACTTTAGTCAAAAGCTCGATGAATGGATCGTACCCTAAAAGTTGGTAATGGTGAAGGTGTTTCGATTCGTGGACGCTTGAATGCTGGTTCGCTGCTTGTTTTCTTGGCCACTGAGCCCAAACCTTGGAAGTTCTCATTGCTAGGCTGAAATTTATAAACCACTAAATCAACGGTGCAATTCTAAAACCCTAGTCATGACATCTCAAAAAGAAAGTACTATCTAAGTAAAGTTCAGAACTATTTTTTTTTTACCTTTACTGTGAGGTTGGGAAGACAAGGTTTCTCCCTGAATGCCGGTGGAAGGAACTGGGATTGAGAAGCAAAATGATTGGGGCGAAAATCGTCTAAAGCTGGCGCTGAGTCATTGCAGAAGTTTGTGTCATTCAACAACTGCAAATTGTTAGTCGTTTGTTGCTTTGGCAGTGAAGAGTTGGTGAAGGGTGAGAATTTAGGCAAAGACGGCAAAAACTCGTTCAAGTTTGTCTGATAATTTATAGAAGCTGGATAGTTCGGGGTCCGGTTTCCATATAGAGACTGTTGTGGTTGAGGATCTGTATCAAATAGGGTCTGCAGCAAAGTTGAAGAGTAACCATATGATACCGAACTGATTGGAAACCCGGTGGATAAGCCTCGACAAGTGGCCTCCATACATTGTTCAGTGGAACTGGGGATGGGATTCAAGGGCTTCTGGTCTAAAGAGAAGTCTTGATTTGCTGATTTAAAAGAGTTAATGGAAGAATCTTCAATTAGGGTGGAAAAGTTCTTGAGAGTCCAGTCCTTTTGGATCTGATCAGGACAGTCCACTCCAGTTTCTTGCCGATAATTCATGCTGGAATTCTGGTCTTCTTGCAGCACGGGTGGATAATTTGTCTCCGACCTTCCATTACCATGGCTACAAGATGACAAGAAGAAAGAACCATAACTTTATCGATCAACTTGACTTGCTTTTTCATATGATTACAAAGAACATTAGTCTTTAAATATACGCAACTTTATATGGGCAGGAAATGCTTGGACCATGAGCGTCTAGCTAGCTAATGGGCTAAAGTTGATATGAAAATACTAACTGAGAGACTAATAATTGTCAAGAAAACATATATAAAAAGCTAGTTATGTGCTTACAGCAAAGCTCGATTCCAGTCAGTTGTTGAAGATGAAAGGCCAAAACCCGAGATATGTAAGCTGGAATCCATGGATAAGCTGCTACTGCCACTGGCGGAATCAGGTTGGTTAGGCTTCGGCATATCTTGAATAACTATGGAACCATCAGAAGCTGAACCAGACTCATCACTAGACCTTGCTGCTTTCATGTCTATCAAGTCACTTGACCATCCAAAGCCTCCCAAGTCATTAATCCCAGAGGAACAAGGCGACGAACCGAATATACTTCTCGATGGATTCCACCAGCTACCTCCACAAACCTCAGCTTGAAATTCATCCGCCATGGTTCCTTTTGTAACCTAATCTATGATATATATATATGTATATATAGTCTCTTTGGAAGTTGAGAGAGTCTTGTTTCTTCTTCTTCTTCTTCTTCTTCTTCTTCTTCTTACGGGTTTCAGCTTCAAACGAAAATGAATTCTGCCTTGGTGTTGTAAATATATATATAGAGACACACATGTACATGTGAAACGGTTGAAGGGTACGGACGGGAAACTAGCGGAATCTGGTTTTGACATTTTTAACAGACAAAACGAAGAACCATATTTATTGTATTTATTTATTTATGACAACAAAAATTACTTTTTATTAATATTTTATTCTTCCCTACTACTTTTAGTATTTTAGGGTATGGTGGTAGATGGTGAAATTTGATCCAAGGTGCCACATCACGAATATTATACCTTTTTCATTTATTAAATGAATTCTACGGCCCAAATTTTTTATACCGACAACCGGAATTTCAGGACCATTGCAGACTTCGCTTTCAAGGTTCAGATATGAATTTCTGTGAGTAATTTGATTAATTATTCTACTTAATAGCTGAGCTCAGTAATGCATATCAAGACTTTTGTAAGGCATCAGATGCATTCCACACAATTTGACTTACATAACTCAATATCTTCAASTTTAAGTCCACTTAACTAAACTTCGTTAATTATTTCCGCCATWTGTTACACGAGTAGGTAATTTTCAAAGTTAGGCAACGCACACTCACTTCTTCCTAATATATTTTCGTGTTACATCAATTRAGTCTTCGTCTTCTTCTTCTTCGAGTTTAGAAGAAAGATGTGTCAACGAACTTGTAGAAAAGCAAGCCAAATAATCAATTAATTAAGTAYCCAAAATTGAACTTGTTCTCATCTCAACCTGTTAAATCAAACACTAGTTGTTGCAATAATAATTGAAACAAGATATAGTTTTGCTAGTCAACAAATGCTTCTAGAAATTTTATTTCTTTAATCGGTGGTTCTCATATTATATCAATAATATTACATTTATTAATAAATAATAATATATACACGCATACTCTAAAAAATCGAGAGCCTTCAGAATAAAAAAAAGAAAAAGAATTAAAACACAGTTAGACCTAAACTTGATTTGAAGAGCTTATTAAATTCTTTTAAGAGTCTAAAATCCATAATGTGATTGGAGAGGCAGGCAAGTTGCGGCTGCAAATGAAATTGGTCGTCTAATGCAATCGTAGATTGACCGGTTAGTCAAAATAAATCGAAAGTGTTGGGCCCGGAAAGGCATGCTCCGCGTCACCTTACACGTGGGGCCTGATTCATTCTCTCAACACTTTTATTAATCGCTTTGCTATTTTAGAAAGTGGTATTCATTTTTTTTTATTATTAATCTTCATAATTTAAGAAGAATTCTTTTAATATATTTTTTTCTACATAAGTCAAAGCATGCATAATTGAAGATCTGACATCATAATTAAAAAAAAAAAAAATCTAATTACGAACCTCAGAGATATTACAAAATTTTGGTTGATTAGCTAGACGATTACTTAACGCAAAGGCCCTTATTCTTGCATATTAAATTGAGCTGAAGAAAAAGCTGTTACTCTAGTGGAATCACAAAAGCAATAAAGAAGTGAACGCCGAAGAGCCACAGAAACATTTATATAAATATAAATGGACCTTCTAGTAGTTTCTTAATCCAGAATTTTAATTATTAGCAGAAAAATATTAGAGTATTTATTCCAAGTTCCAAGTGCTAGTATGAAACCAATTGACAGGAAAGGGGATAATGGGCGGCTACTCTTAGTTTTGTGGTGCTCTTTGCTTCATGGCGGAGCACCAAAGGTAACTCCGAGGTTGTCCCAAGTCAGAAACACTTCAATACCGTTTACGCGTTTCAGAATATGTATATGTATTCTAATTAATATAATAAACGAATTACGCATACTATAATACATCTTATGCTATTAACTAAACGATATTCATTCAATTAATCGCTCGTATAATAAATATATTCCCACGTGTCCTTCTGCTTATGAGGGACGCATGGAGCACCCAGTCCTAGGTTTGTCTTTTGCTTGGTTTTTCATTTATTTTGTCCTCTCTCACTCTCCCTACTTATACACCTCAATATTACATCAGCCTGATAGCATAAAGTGGCGATAAACCCTAGATATTTGTGTAAGTGATCAKCATAATCCTTTGCTTTTAATACTCTTCTCATGTAGATGCAATTGGACATGATCTAACGTTTGATCAACCAGCAGTCCTACCCTAATCCTGATTAGTTATGATTATGAATCAAATCCAATAGCATATTAGGATGGCCAGAGACGAGTGTGGGGCTGCTAATCAGTTGTCTCTGCAGGTGAATGTCTGAGAAGTAGGTTCCTATAAATATACTTAATATATGATCATTTAATATTATGCTTCTAAATTTGCATTAAGAGTAGGTCATCAAGACCAATAGTTAGTATTATTTATCATATCGGGTTCGTATTCCATTAAATTAAAAAAAAGAAATAAAAGAACAGTAGCAATTAGGTGAAGGATGAGGAGGAGGAGTCAGAGYGCATGACATGAGATTTATGGGTGAAGCTGTAATAAGGGGGAGAGGGGAAGAGAAGAGAAGAGAACAATCTACAGTGCATAAAAGGACAAGGAGAAAATCCAAAGAGTGGATGGGTCAGTGTGAGACCTAATTCTCTTTTGCATCACCTGATAGTGACAATAATATCGATTTCTTCTTGACCTAACCATTTCAGATTTCTCAGAGAGGGTCAATATCTCATTCTTCCCTAACTTCACTAGTCAGACAAGTCTTTCCATTCAGGCCATCCTTCAATCGATGCGCCGAAGGGCCGGGGCAAGGAGTAGCAGTCATTTCCTTAATATTTTTTTCAAAATACCATGTAATGGTTATATATTTTGAAATTTATATAAAAATTTTACTTTAAAAATAAATTTCTAACTCTGTCCTTAATAATCAACATTATGTTTTTCTCTTTTTCTCCACTTCCTTTGGCGAGTTTAAAGTTATGTGAGAATTAACAAGCAAATTAAACACTCATACTCCCTGGTCTTATAAGCTGATATTATCATTTTCCTGCATTGTAGTTCCTGTCCTACCACGACTCGTTCGAATAAGACAAGAAAAACGAAGAGGTAGAGGATGAAATGATTATATCCATTCAAATTATTGCAACAAGAGAAGTTTCTTCTTGCACGGTTCTGGCGATGACATCTTACAGGTCAAAGATTTAAAATTGTTTCTTACTATATTCTAATAACATTATGCAACTAATGCTTTTGTCAACATAATACCATAATAAAAAGTTTCGATGTGTTGGTAAAACATACTTTATTAWAACCTTTTTCTTTATCAGCCGTCCAATCCTCGAAGCTCAAAAGCTTCCGGCCGGTCTGCATCAATGGAACTTGTTAAAATCCCTTCAATTCTAACCTACTCTGCAGGTGTTCTTGTGAGGGCGTCTATATCTTACTCTATTATATCTGAAACTATTAGGGTTTGCTATGCTCCCTCAGTAGCCATCTCTGGATTGACTTCTGTAAGTTGAAAAACCTTTAAAAAATATTTCTTCTCAACAATGGGGAGTGACAAGCCATTCATCACTTGACTTGTGGACTCATATAAACTTAGTCCTCCCCCATATGGGGTTGACACGGATGATTGACTTCGATTAAAATCCCACCACCCCCACCCCACTTTGCTCAGTTTCTACAGCTGCACTCTATTCAAATTTGGCTTCTTTTATCTAACTACAAAAGAAGGATGAAAATGTATTTTATCTACTTGAGAAATTCTCATTTTATTCAAATAAATATTTGTATACGTTTCAGATTTATATTTAATATTTGATCGAGTATCATTTTTTATATTTTTAAACGTGAGCGGTATGAACTATAAAATAGACTAGACAAACTTTCTTTGGCGATTCCCAACCATGACATCTTTATTACATCATCCAGTGAGGAACATTTTTGAGTTATGTCAATTTTGCTTCAGGGGAATAATAGAACATTGGATCACGATGGTAACGTTTTAGGTTCCGTGAATGGTATTATGATGGAGTTGAGACATGAGAGACATGGGTTCGGACCTACACCAACTCTTCTTTCCCTTTCTTTTCTTCACTGGTCATTATTGCTCACGGAACAAMTCGCCATGCTGAAACCTCTCTAATCTCCACGCATGACACATGGTTTTCTCATATTTCTATGTCCTTCTCCCCTTTTTTGGCTCCTTATCRCATTTAGTATACTACCACTTTGTCTTTAGGACTATCTTTTGATAAAGGTTAGCCAGAATATTCATCATCCTTAAAGCTATTTCTCATCATAGGACGTCTATGTAGCYTTTAGATTCCATACTCTCGTGATCAGGTGATCATGAGAAAATACTGCTGTAAGAAAATGCATGAAAGTCCTGCATCAGGTAAGTGAGAATCGGGGGAGTTGGTACTTTCCAGGGATAGAGGAGACGGAATCGGGGTAAGTTAGAAGAAGACAAAGTGAGTTGCTATGTTTAAGTTACTTGCCCCTTATGCTAATACAAACAGAAACAGAAATCAAAGATGTGTATATCCTAAGTGTATCAAGTCAATTGTCTTCTTTGTCCAGATAAGTATCAGCTTCAGAAACATGATTTGGATAATCTCGTGTCATTTGCCTGACTAATTGTAGGGAAACATTGTCCTAAGTAAGTTGTTAACTTCTTATCCATTTAAGGGTCAACGTTGTTACATGCCAAGAACTAAATGCCAAAATGCTAGGGAAAGGTTAAACTGCTCTTACATATTTTTGTGTATACAACATTTTGGGACAAATCAAAAACCGAAATAAAAGTACTTGCTAGGGTTAGAGATATTATGTCACCATTTCTGACCCCAAGAAATATTGGAGCAACTTTGATATCACAACATTACAATACACGTACTAAATTATAAATAGTTAAAGTACAAGATCAGACATCTCCAAATTTTCTACCTAACGAATTATTTAAAATTTTCTTTTATCCTCTCTGTGGTATCTAATTAAGTACATGGGTTCTCATAATTGGAGCTTTATTATTTTAAATAACTAGATTTTTTTATTACTTTAAAAAAGTTACTTTTAATTTTGTTAAATACAAGCTAACTTCAAATCTTTTGGTTAGGCTTGCCCCCTCCACAGGGTGTTTACACTCAGAAAAGTTTAAGTGCGGGCTCCTACGATGACTCGTGATTTATTTCATGGAGGAGGTCTCTTATCCAAGTCGAAGATGATCTAGTTACGACAGAAAAAAGAATAAAAGAAACATATTACTACTTCATCCATGCATCGTTGGRRCATGTACCAATTGGAGCTGTRCCTTCCCCACCCCCATTGTTAGCATTCATAATCTCAAAATGCGGCAATTTTTTAGTCGAATGGGTACTCAGAAAGAATGGTATATATCCATATCCCTCACGAATCAATTAAGTAAGAAAAGAAGAATGTTTTGTTAGACTATTTATTATATAAATATAAGATTGATGACTTTTAGAAAGAGTAGTTTGCAGAAGGTCAAATTGTGATTGACATATCAAAGTTAGGCATTTTCTTGATCTTATTATTATTCTGGGGGATTTTCACCTAATCTTTTAGGCACTCTATTTTTCTTAGTCTAATTATTTGATTCTTCGTCAATGTATGGTTTAGGGTTGTTTCTAGTCTAAAACCATTAGACTATTTCTCTTTTATTTATTGTATGTTTAGTCACATTTCATTTGAATACAAATGCACCCTTACAGTCAAACCCGAACCTTTTTTTCTTTCTTTGGTCAACAGAAATTCTAAAGGGCCTGCATGGAAATTGGATTGGGCCCAACTGGATCTAGGCTCACCATCTCGACTACTTGGCCGTTTGAATAGAAAATCTTTCGGCCCTGGTATGTCGGGCCTGAACTGGAGATAAGCCCAATCAAGGGAACTTAGAGCCGGGCCCAATACAAAGATTCTTGATTTTTGTTGGGGACAAAATATCTGAATTCGGCCTTATGGCTATTCTATAACTTCTCTTCACATTATCCGTTSAGAGATCGTCCTGGCTTCCCTCCAATGGCGACCGTCAATTTCTCTCACCTCATCAGAACCCCAAACCCTCAGGTCCAATCCCAACTCAGAACGCCTGCTTTTCTACTTTTTCCATCGTACCCATGTACTTCCACCTCCCCATCGTGCCTCCCCTGCACTCTCCCGAACCAAAAGCCAAACTATTTGTCAAGAATCCGTCTTGTAAGAGCTGTTGGTGATGGGGAGTACTCTTCTAGGAGGAGCAATAGCAATGAGCCCAGAGAGACTATCAATTTACCTGGCTGTGACTATAACCATTGGCTTATTGTCATGGAGTTCCCTAAAGATCCTGCTCCTACAAGAGAGCAGATGATTGATACTTATCTCAATACTCTTGCTACTGTTCTTGGCAGGTTACTGTCTCTTCTATTCCCTTAGACAAAGATTGCAGCTTTATTTCTTGTGGTTTTAATTCTGGTTATTGTTGCTTATTGGATGTTATTTTAATTTGATTATATATTATGCAGTGCGATTATTTACAAGTTACGACTTTTGACATGGTTGAGTCATGATATTTGTCAATTAGTTGCATTTGAGTGATTTGAAAGGAATTGTAATTTGATAAGACGCTTCATGATATGGCTGTTTGTTGGTTTGCATGGATGATGAGCTCTTATGAAGCTTGGGACATGTTCTCTTTTTAATCTTTGAAGACGATAAGAAGGGGGGTTTGGTTGGAAATAGAAAGAAGGAGAGGAAGGGGGAGAAAGGGGTGGGGATGGGGGTTTGTTAAAGCTGTTGGTAYCTGGAGTTGCTGTTATAGGTACATGAAAGATTATGGGATCAGAGTATATGGGAGAGTAATTGTCTCAGCTGTAACTTCTTGTGCGGCATTGTGTAAATAAATTTTCATAGCACGTAATAGTGTAGTCTTTTTGGTAATGCTGCATAATGGTTGGTGCTAGTGTAATACCTCTGCACCTCAGAAATAACTGGATATGGTTTATTCCATTTAGTTTCAAGATGATGATTGCTGACTCCTCAGCTTTTAGACTAAACTTGCAAGAGTTAATTTTTGTGAAATGTYTTGGGGAAATATAGGTTTTAAAACAAGGGGAAAAAAAATTGAATAGGTAATTCTGTTCAATCAGGTACATTGCAGGTTTAGCTTCGCTAATCTGTTTTGCTAGTAAATCTATAATTGTGTCAAAMGAAAGTAACAATTGTTTTACTCCCTCTTATTTCCTGTAATAATCCCTGTAGCGTTAGAAAGAGAAGAGTTTTGAATTAGCAATATGACTAAGAAAGGAATTACTTGGGATTTAGGGAGTTTGTGCAGTATGGTTTTACCTGATGTGTACTRAACATTATTGTTTTCTCTCATTTGTGTTTGCAGCATGGAAGAAGCAAAGAAAAACATGTATGCTTTCAGCACCACCACYTACACTGGATTTCAATGCACTGTAGATGAAGAAACATCAGAAAAATTTAAGGGTGAGTAGCTCTACTGTTCATTACATATATAAGGGTAAGATATGGTCAGTCAAATTTTCCACTCCTTTCATGGGGATCTCTTGGTGTTTCCTTGCTCCCAATTCAATTGTTCATTTGRATTGCATGCTTTATAGGATTGCCTGGAGTTCTGTGGGTTTTGCCAGATTCTTATATGGATGTTAAGAACAAGGACTACGGAGGTTAGCATATGGATAAATGTCCACTTCACTGATTTACTTTAGTTTTCTGTAAAAGCTTAATTTTCTTTCTCCTGTTTTAGGTGATAAGTATATCAATGGGGAGATAATACCTTGCCAGTACCCCACTTATCAACCAAAGCAATCTAATCGATCCAAATATAAAAGCAAAGCSTATGTGAGGCAGAGAGATGGTCCACCAGAAAGAAGAAGACCAAAACAAGAAGCGACTCCCGAATCCTCCTCATAATTAGGTTTCTGAGGTTGTTATTCCTGATCTTGCTTGTTAGAATAATGACATTTTCTGTCTCTAGTGCAGAACGATAATCAATGGATTTTTTCTCTTCCACTTGCAAAAATTTTTGAGCTGTTGACGTTTACGGTATTTCTCCAGTTTGATTCTTTGGCTAAAACCTTTCTTCTTGCAGGTTATTAGTGGTTTGGGAGTCGAAAGTGCTACCTAGGAAATTTGGTAATCTATATACAAATATATGAGATGTCAAAGGTTAGGAAGCTCTGCTAATATCCCAAAGTATGGTAAAGTGCACTTAATGCTAAATGATCGATCTATTCCAAGGATGGAAATCTTTCGCACGAAGTGTAAGGGTCATTGCTATATGAGTATTTAATGTGGGACTGGCTCTATGGTTTTGCGGTCATATAGCTTGGACTTGTTCGGTTATGATTGATTCAATTTATTTGCAGTGAAATTTAGAACTAATGGGTGAAATGATGTTTTCTGAGCCAGATTATTATGTGGGATTGTGTACCGTTTGATCCTCTAAAGAAAACAGGTGCAAATTCTTTACTTCAAATGAAATATAATTGTGGTTTAATAAAATAAAGGATCATGAAAATCAAGTCAAAGGCGACTGTGTTCACAGAGGACGAACAGTGTTCTCTGATCTGCAGAAGAACTGCAGCTTCTTGCCTTCCTYWGCATGAAACTTATATTGAGGAGCAAAGRTGGTAGATTGTCGGGAGAAGAAAGCATCCACACTGGAAGTTCCCCATTAAGGTCCAATAGCTAATGAAAGTCTYAAGCGACTAAGAGGAAAAAGCAGATAYACAAAGATTTTCCCSTAGGAAGAAAAATCATAGTATGGGGTAAAATAAAGAAATAACATGTCCTMCAATGCCATTACTCGCAAGTGCAAAAGCAGCAGCCCCATAGATGTTCCGAAGCAAATATTTAACYAACCCATCTACTTCTTTCTTTTTTTCTTTTAAMCAAACAAAACCATCTGTTCGGTAGAGGAATATKAAATAMGACTTACCCTGCCAATGCCCAGAAAGATGAAGGGACAAAAAGCCCTATAAAGTTCTAAAATTTGTTCCATTTTTRCTGGGGAAAAAAAGGCTTTCAAAAGATGAAGAGGTAAGTCAAGAATTTCCCAATTGGRCCCAYTGAACTGAATTGGCAAAAAGTTTCAAACCTCCCACCGCCTAGAAGTACATCCTCTGGTGCCGCATTTCATCCTGCGGAAACTTTATGCGGAGCAGAGCAGTCTAAACAGCGAACTAGCCCCATCTGGTCCTGCAATTGCTCCACGGAGATATTTCTCAATGATTTTCTTTAGAACCCATTTGCCTGAAGAGRAAGCAGTGAACCAAGGGTCATGCTAGCCTCSGTAAGTTCTTGCAGAAGGTGAAATGTCATCAATCATGAGAATTTGACATTTTCGTCMCGTTTTTAGACTAAGCATATAAATGCACTAGCACATTGGCRTATCTCAAAAGCAGTTCCTTTTCGATACCATAGTCTCTTTTGAAATCCTTCTAATAATTGAAGATAACAGCAACAATTCCCAARCAATTTCATTTCTCCTATGTGCCCATGTAGATAAGAATCCAATGGCTAGTGCTCAAACACTTATAAGAGTAGATATCAATGGCAGATTCCGCTGCTTCGTATAATTGGGAAGGTGTTGAAGTTCTTTTATGAGCATATGCTTTGTCCCTCTTTTACCTGGGGCTTTCTTGTTTCGAACTTTGGCGTTTCGTTTCTTGTTGTTTCTCTTGCTCAAGAATTTGTGTTCTTCTCTGATGGCGTTCTATGGCTACCCAGGAGATGTCGGTGAGTGTTACTGGACTCCTTKTAATGATTATGATTATGATGTTGTTTCKCCTCAASCTTCAGTAACATACTCCTCYTGGTATTTATTTGAGAAGCCTAAGTCAATTGAACATAGTCYTTGCAATTYTTTTGATTCTTCTGCTACCCAAGAAGTTCCGACTTACTTCGTGTATAACTYCAGCGAGCCAAGAGTGTTCCAATATGAGCCGCCARCCAATTATGCCAGTGTTTCATTTTATTCTCAGACAAATTACAACATCTCCAACTCCACCATAGAATTTAATGAGCCGGAATTTGAGGAATATGATCCAACACCTTATGGAGGTGGCTATGATCTCTCTCAAACCTATGGAAAACCTCTTCCTCCCTCGGATGAAATTTGTTATCCARGTTCCGCAACCCCAAGAAATGCTCAATTTCCAGATGGATTTTCATATGGATCMATTCCCTCACCTTATGGAGTTGAGGACAACCATTCAGTTAAGTCTCATGGGAATAAAGACAGTAAGCCTGTTGATAACAAAGAGCAACAAGACCGCGGTGATAATGGAGATAAAGTCATAAATGGAGGTGGCAATACCGAGGATATAGATCTTCAGAAACCAATAGAGGTAAAAGGTAGTGATGTAGATGAACATCCTTCAAGTGATTACAGTGATGGGTTTAGAAATGGAGGGACTAGACAATATGGTTATGGTTGGGATAATCAAGTACCTTATACTCCATATGGATCTGGTCTRGAAGCGATGGACCTCTGTGAGAGTATATTTGGTTACTGGCCCTGCTTAGCCAAAATAAACCAGCAACGAAATGCAAATTGTGAAGTTTGCAGTGGAGAAAGCCCACACGAACCTTGGAAGAGCACCGCAGATTATCTATTTGGGAGCCCATTTGTGTATGGTGAGCAGGATGGAGGTAATGCATGTCACTTTAATGAATGAAAGGCACTACCAACATTAACCTCAATATGCATATCGATGGCTTGGTAACTGATGAAGCTCCATGGCATATAGAGCAAGATTTTCAGGATAAATGATGACACTAGGCAAGCTTCTTTTGACTTGTTCCAAACTTGAATAATTAGTTAGTTTTAAGTTCTTGTAAATTGATGTCTCATTTTATTTTGAAAGTTAATAAGATTGGAGAAGTTTATTTGCATTTGGCCAAAATATTATAATCAGACACGATAGTAATGCTGTCCTTGATAGTAGTTTCTAACAGATAAAGCTTCAGAATACGACTGTATTTCTGTCCTTGATAGTAGTTTCTAACAGATAAAGCTTCAGAATACGACTGTATTTCGACTTTTGAGGAAGACAGAGATTAGGCAAACCAGTCTCAGAAGCTTACTTAGTATATGAGCTACTCTAGTTCTTTGCAGTTTTTGTGTCATACAACTTTTAGTCTTTGTGTCATATAACTTTTAGAAGATCAAACCGTGGCTGCTACCTGCTAGWATCTTTTGAGAAAAATCCAATCTTCAATATGACCACTTAGTATATGAGGAATTTTGTTAAGATACTGCAACATGATGTGGATCTGAAACTAGAACTCCCTTCATTTTCAGCTGCAACTATCCCATCATATTCATGGTTCCATGCTGGAAAACCATTGGCTGCGGTGTAATATTCTCAAGGAAAAGAGAGGATTGATGTTAACAACACCTCTCTGAAGCTTCTAATTCGCTTGAAAGATGTTGATTCCATCTTCTTTAAGCCAATAGAGCTTTTCTCAGGTGTTTTCACCTGCTTTTAACTTGAAGATTGTGAAATGAACTGTTTCTTAGTAGCAGTCATGGAGATGCTTTCCTAATATAGCTTTTGCTTATCAAAGTTTGAAACAGTTAAAGCAAGTGAAAAGAATCTTGCATTCTTCYGTGGATCCCCAGTGCCCAGTGGAATTCATTTTCCTTATCTTAGCAGATTTAATGTTCCTTAATTTTACYTTTTCTTGCATTGATTTCTTTAATGAATCATGGAGGAGCCGTTTTAGTYGGCAAGGTAGTAGTCAAATAATGGTTCRRGCATGCTTAAATCAAGTTCAAATTTAGAAACGTTGAATAAAAACACTACAAATTATYCTCAGAACTTTCTGTTAGTGTGTTTCTRTGACTCTGTGTGTGCTATTTGTTCTCTTAACTGCGCAAAGCAATAATTATATCACTASAAAGCATGAACAGTTTGAGGGTGATTYCCCTCAAACTGATCCTATTTTGCATCAGCCTAGAACTGTATAGGATTCATATAACATAATGAAGTTTCAAAATTTCACATGGTAAAAGGAAACATATAATAAAAGCATGGTAAGTGCTACTGCTATATTAATTATTATGCTGGAAATCTTGCTCATTTTCTGCTTGGTAATTTGATTTTACTCGATATTTATCCATTCCTCATTTTCAAGTCCTCCTTCCATACCCGCTTCCATGTGAGACCCTGATTCACCTGTCATATACAAATCAGGGTTCTCAGAAGAAACACTTTTAAGAAGATGATTGAAGAAATTCTTGAAAAAAAGAAAAAGTGGAGCAACAGAAAGGTCTCTGGTGCAGACTGCTGATTTTATACTGTAGGTAATGGGCTGCTTTTGTATATGTGAAAAAGTGATGGGACGCAGAAGGAGGAGGGGAGGAAAAGGGAAAAGGCTGAGGACAGGTAGGTCAAGATATCAAGACATTCCAATCAGAAATCATATTTGGCGAGCCCTAAAAAGTCATGAGACCAGCAAAGTGGTTGTCCTAAAATATTATTAAAATAATACAGTATCTCATATCAAATTAAGACAGTAAAATATAGGTTAAACATACTAAGTGCAATTTAATTATTTTTTTTCTGTCTCCTTCTTTGTCAAGATCCCGTAATTTTAGGAAGCTAATTAATTTGTGGTTGACACTTCTTTTCTTTTCTTATATATTCACTATAGTCTTCAAGGAGGCTTTGCTTGATATTCAAAGAGAATGAGCACATCATACTTTTGGATGAATTATATTTAGTCCTTTAAATGATAGGTTCTTTCCAATTAAGCCTCGTTTAATTATAATGTTCTTAAMTTTTAAGTTTTACATCTTTTCGATGACATATATGATATTCATAACTCTTTTAATAAGACATTATAAATAAGAAGGATGTAACGATCTATTTACTYASTGTCTTAAACTARCGAGCAAAATTTTRATGRCTAAGGGGYAAAAAAATTSCGAGRTGTATAAAAAGGTTGGGTACAATTGCAAAGAAARTAATATTTGAATGGCTTTTTTGTAAATCAACATGTACTTTTGTGGCAGTAGAAAACTGATAATAATTAGACAGAAAAGAGTCGAGGAAAGATCCAAAGCAATTCGAACCTCGTAGTTTCCGTCGTCAGATTCACCGAAAAGAAAACAAAGGTAGTTTCTTCTTCCTCTTCGTCTCTCTCTCTCTCTCTCTCTCTCACACACACACACACACAGTAGTCACCATGCAGGCATGCACAAACATACCTTCAGAATGAAGCCAGTGTTGGTGTTTGGTGGACCTCCAATTTTACCAGGTTACCCTTCACCTTTCAATTTCTTCACCTTGAAATTTCACCTTTTCTGGCGACAATAGAACGTTATATTTATTGTTAATCAATCATCTTCTTCATTAACTAATCTTTAATTTGGAAAAAATTAAAACACAGCAGCAAGGATAATAAAGGGAATTAGCAGGGTAAATTCATTTGCGGCCCCCACCTTTCACGCAATAAACCCTGTTAAAATCCGCCATTTTTTCCTACTCCTTCCTGAGAGTCCAAAGACATTCGCCACCTCCACCAGCACCTAAAGTTTTTCCCAACCCATGGCTACCTTTCAGAATCTCTTCGCGTCCTCCATCATCATATATACTAAATTTCTTCCGCTCTTCTTGCTACTTCCTCTCATCACCGCATCCGACTCCACCTCCATTCATGACCTTCTCAAAAGTAGAGGCTTGCCTGCTGGTCTCTTTCCCAAGGATGCAGTAAAATCATTTGATCTTGAGGAAGATGGTCATCTTCAAGTCTATTTGGGCAGTCCGTGTATCGCCAAGTTTGAGACCCGGCTGCTCTTTGACAGTGTTGTTACTGCTAATCTCAGTTATGGTGGACTTACTGGCGTTGAGGGACTCACTCAAGAAGAGCTGTTTTTGTGGTTGCCGGTAAAGGATATCATAGTCGATGATCCATCTTCAGGCATAATTCTTTTTGACATTGGCTTGGCTCATAAGCAGATGTCTCTTTCCCTCTTTGAAGATCCTCCTGTCTGCAAWCCTCAGGGTAATCTTTGTCTCTATCTTATCTTTTTTATGATTCYAGATTKAATTCCTTTTCCTTTTTCTTCTGCCACCGCTTCCTTCTTCTTACCTTTCTCCCTGAAAAGAAACTATTGTTGAAACTTCTGTTCTGCRGAGGCGTAAATCGGTAATTCAGCCGCTAAGAAACTGGTATGTGATGCAGGTATAATGGAGAAGACTGAAGCAAAGGACGGATTTCA
This sequence comes from Rhazya stricta, assembly GCA_001752375.1. Classification (NCBI taxonomy): domain Eukaryota; kingdom Viridiplantae; phylum Streptophyta; class Magnoliopsida; order Gentianales; family Apocynaceae; genus Rhazya; species Rhazya stricta. The sequence continues at coordinate 1,198,571 of MEJB01000021.1, read as the reverse complement.
AGTTCAGAGATAGAAGGCTAACACCTTCCCAACTCTAATATGATTTGCATTGTTGGCTTTGTTATTTGTTTTGCTGAAACGCGGAAAAAGAACCAAGAAAAGTTGAGTGGTATTATTATATAGATGCTTGTATATTTGTAAAAATTTGGAGCTGACCAGAAAATTTTGTGGAAGAAATGACTGAATTTTGATATGTACTTGCAAATTCTTGGGGCATTAACAATTTCCTATGACTTCTTTACAAACTAGGATGGCTTTTCTCAGCGTCCATTATCTGCCTAATTCCTCAAATGCTTTTAGTAGGTCGCTCCTTGTATGGATTCAGCAGCTAGAGAAAGAGGAAAGAAACTGAACATCTCACCTACAATCTATTTCCAGGAAATGACTTTTTGTGATAGCACAGTAGAAAAGGTATTTGATTTGGATTAGATAATATTCTTGTAGCTTGTTAGTGAATCCCAGGAATCAATTCRTGGACCAAGGAAACTATAAAATTAGACGAAACAAATTGAATGAAAATGATTAGGTTAGCTGGTTAGGCAAGAAAACACAGCTTCAACTATGTCTTAGAGATGCTCCAGAGAACAGCAATAAAGAAATGACACCTAGGTAGTCCTGAACATAATGCAGAGCTGTCTAGAACCGCAGACACACAGCAGCCTGGATTCTCCTTTGCATATCAAATCTTTCTATTGTAAATCCTGTATTTGGACATCCTAAGTYCAATGGAGTTCGTCYAAGTTTCAAATGGGTGGAAAGAACCTTTCATAATATCCTTCTTTTTAAATCTTAAGGTCCGTATTCAGTAACGGATGTCCTCCATCATGACTTGAGAAAGCCACTTTAGCAGCAGACCAAGGTCTGGATCGTGCGTATAATATACTACATGTCTCCATGAAGAAGAGCCAGCAATGAAGGTCCACAAGTTTGGTCGGAGTATTATGATTAATTGATGGTAAAGGWTTTAGATGAAAGGTTAAAATTGGGTGAGTTACAAGGAAGACTTGATTAGRATAGGAGGTTAACTTTGGTTACTGATTGTTAGGGAGATTTCCTCAATACTGCGAGTGATCGAGACAGATTAAAGTGCAGATCTTTGCTCATCCATTCAAAGCATATCCTCCAATTGTATTTGTCAGTTGCTACTGCTAGAACAGAGTATTTGGATCAGAATGTCCTTAGGTATTCTGACCGTAAGATAACCCTTGAATGGCTAAATGAAGCATTTGATTTCATGGCTTCTTTAATCTGTTGATTACTCGGGTTCAGGGAAACATTAATAAGCCCTGCGCTAGARATCAGATTGATGTTCCCTCTTCATTTAACAGCGGTAACAAGAAAGCAACTCAATCACCATCCAATTATAACAGATGAACTCCATCACCATCTTAAATGCCTGTTACCGTCTCTAGCAAGAAATCTTTGATTTGATCCAGTTGGTGCAATCRGCAGTGAGTCGCCTGAAATCCAAAGAGTGGAATAAGGATAGAGCAAATCTTTCATTGCTTTCAGTACCACTTAGAAAGCTGTACTAGAGTGTCCTTCCAAATGCAGCTACTAACTTAACATTTGCACTATCTTAAAGGCAAAACTGTACCTCGACGCATGAAGTAACAAGAAATGATCCTTTTGAGGTGGTYAAACTGCTATCCATGAGCTCAAAACCAAGGACGCTAAAMGCCTCCATCAATTTAGTGAATACACCAATTTTCCTCCGACAAACTATGTGAATCCAAAGCTTAGCTCCATTGAGGGGAGRAACCTGAACTTSTGGCTGTATGAAACAAGAAGAYTGTAACATACGTTAGATTATGGCTACTCATTTTCGGACTTCAGACAWCCCACCAACCATAGATAGAGACGGACCCAGGTCCTCCAGAGACGAAAGAAAAATACAAGGAATACAAGGATAGTGGTACCTCTATTCCCCATTTCTTCATTTCTTCCGCATTATCAGCTGTCTCTTTATCTTGARTCTGGGCTTCCAAGTTCTCCGTAGGACTTGCATCCATTTCGCCAAGTTGGTCAGTAAGGTCAGTCACKGTGCGGTGTAGCTCCTCAATGTAGGTGATTGCATCAGTTATTATGGTTGCCTTATTCATCTGGAAAAAGAAAATGAAAAGGAAAAGCTTTCAAATAGTAAAATGATTGTCAACCATGATTCTTTTTCACCATTTTCTGGGACAGGCTTTGATTCTCAAAGTAACAAAATAGATAGAAAAAGGYTCTGGAATAATTGCATTGGTGATATTGGGGACTAATGAGCGCAGCTCTAGGAGCCTGTCACTGAGTTTCTGGCGCCGCCTCCTCTCAGCCTCGAGGTTCTTGGACTTGAATTCTCCTCTGTTTTCATCTTCGATGTTCCTGCTGCTGTCCCTCCTCCCTCCCCTGTTCCTTCCTTCTTCGGGTAAGCTAAAATCAGCAAAGGAAGTTTCACCAAGTCCTATAAACATCTCTGAGAATCTGTAGAATTAGAGAATTATAAATGAGGAGAATGAAGGTTGATGCCAGGCAATCGGTTTATATAAGTGCTGGTCACAATAGTAACATTTAAGAAAGAGAAAGGGAGGAATCTTTTTTGTTGTAGTTTGTTGGACTTCCATTTGAATGTGTTTTCAATGCTTAGAGGCTCATTTCGAACACGGGAGAGAG